>PTEX01000251.1:624111-774046 GCA_003342815.1 Eudromia elegans
TCTGAATACGTTATTCTACTGTGATGACCCAGAAGTAAGGAAAGATACATAGGTCACAAAATGGGAGAGCAGAGTTAGAAGAAACCGGAAAGATGTATTGAGGAATATGGTCCRGCTTGTGCCATGGCTAATTATTTCTCCTCCTCAATCATGGTGCAYATTTTTCAAACACAAAAGTGTCAGAGTGGAGAGATTGTTCACTCAGAGAAATTAAAACCGACTGTCATAGCGGGAACTGGACTCCAAATAACCCCCAGCCCTCCTGCCAGAAAAATAAACAGCACCACCGCAGCGACGTTCACTCTTAGCCACAGTGATAAATTAAGGGCAAGATAAGAGCTCCTTAGCCCTAAAATCAGCAAGTGAATGGCCACACCACAAGCAAATTAGTCATGCTGGGCTCCAGAGTTTTCACATATTTAGCTGTAACTAGAGGAATAGCACACTTGGAAATCAGGTTTATAAGCAAAACTTTCAGCAATACGGTTGCAGCACTGGGGTGCTGAGTGTGGGACCCAGCAAACCTCAGAGCTACAATAATGTGAAATTTCTACACTTCAATTGCCCAGAGTTTGGGCTGAACTGAGCAGAAAGGTCTGAGAAAAACTATTTTATCTCCTTCAGTTGCCATGCTCTAGYTCTTGCTTTGATTTGTGTTACTGGATCCTCAAAAAAAACCCCACACATGACAAATCCCATTACAGCTCTTTCCTTTCAAATATACTAATGCAGAGCTCCTTAAAATCACTAGACTTTAACATTCTTGAAKTTGCTTCCCAGTTTGAATTTTGGAATTTGTCCTAAGCTGGAAAACAAGCAAGTCTGATTCAATTTTCTATTATGCCAAATCAGTCACTTCTCAAAGAAATGAGAAGTGATCCATTTCTCACAGAGAAATCTGATCACTGATGCATCTTGAGTGACAATGGAGTAGAGTAAAACACGTTTCTTATTAGTAACAAGTTATAACTTGAAACAGAAAAAAGTGTGCTATAAAAATAGCTACACCTGTATTTTTAGTTTTAGATACTGCTTGCAAGGTTTGCCTTTGAGGAAAGTCTCCAAGACAACTGTCACATCATCTGTGGACCYACAGAGTAGAAGTGTCATCTTCAAGCAGAAGGAGGTAGCACTACCTACAAGGTACCAGGCTCAAGGAGATCTGTTGTCATTCTGCACTGTAACCATTTTCCATTTCACTATCAGCCTAAGGAAAACAGAGGACTGTATCAATTGCAGTTTTCCACTGCTCCTTTTTCTTCAAAAGCCTCATCCAGTTCTTCTGGAAGGCCTACTCTTCTGCCCACATCTCTGCACTAATTATAGCCAACAGCCCTGCAAAATATGACTGCAAAGTACTCTGCTTAACTGACTTGCAGCATTAGCAACTATGTTTTTTCACCTACAATTTTACAATTTTTGTCTACAGTTTATAATTAAACATAGCAATTTCAAAGAAATTCCCATAGTTCTACAGACCTAGTGATAGAGTGAAACATTTCTTGTTCTTCAGTTTGCTCACTGAATGGCACTTCCATGGGAAGCTGCTACCTAGCACAACTTGTTTGCTCCCTTGGGAGGGGCTGCCATTTGAGTGTCTCTTTCATTCTCAAAGCAAAGACATTAAAATATATAAAATTAGGATGCAGAAAAAAAAAGTTCGAGTTCACTCAAGCCTGAAGAAACGGACCACAGCCTCCCCGGACCCAGCTCTCTGCCATTGGCCACGGCTTTGGCCAATTCGTCGCTGAGGGAAAAGACCATGGGGACATGTCTCTTATCGAGCCAGGAGAAGGCTCCCTGCACCCCAGCCGTGCTGTCCTCCTCATCCCCTGTGCTCCCTGGGGCTGTTCTTATGCACACGGTGCTTGCRTCACCTTTCCTGATGGCACTGCCTGCGTTGCTCAGAGCTGCCTCTTGTGAGGGACTCAGCGCTGGGGCTCCCTCTCACTCCCTGTGCTTTTCTGAGACCAAGACTCATCTTTTCTAGGTGACAGCACCACTGTTTTGAAGAAACACATCTTCGTGAGAACTGAATCATGGCAGTCTTGTGCCTTTGGCCTTGAAGCTCTTGGCTGTATTCTCCGATACCTAATGGAGTCATTGAAGCTTTTCTTGCATTTAGTGCATTTGTAATGTCTCTTCCCTACATAAATCCTCTGGGAGCTAATAAAAATTGAGCTCATGCTACAATCACTAATAGCACTAATAAGGTCTTCTCATAYCTGGACACTTAGCCTCATTATAGGATATGTTAGCTTAACATGGAGACAGATAAGATTTAACATTRTCAGATTCAACCAACAGATTCAAAAATTACAGGCTAATGTAGGGTGAGAAGAAAAAGAGCAAACAAAAAAACAAGCCAAAATACCCTAGACAACCTGTGCAATTCCAGGATGTCGGTAGAACCAGAGCTCACTGTAAGAGATGGAAACTCTTTCCCTGCCTGAAATGCAATTCCAGGCCAAGCCACGAGACTTACAAAACTCAGTGAATCTTAATACACAAGTGACATTTTCAGAGTGGATGCAAGATCCCACCCCACTCCATAAGGGTGTCAGCTAAATGATGCCTCTTGATTGACCAACTGACAATTATAAATGTAGAAAAAGCCCTTACATTAAGGTATATAATTTTTCACAATATATTTCCTCTCTGATCATATCTTTTCCTTATTAAACTGGATATTAGCCAGCCTTTTCATTTACCTTAAACATAATGTTTAATAATACATTATAGGCTTGCTGTGAGTGATGTAGAGTATTTTCAATTATTTCAGCTTTTCATTGATGGATAACCATTCGATGTACTCATTTTTGAGCTCAGTGAAAAAAACATTACTTCAACATCTCTGAACTAAGAGTCTTGAAAAAGGCAAGAACAGAAGAGAGTGGAGGAGTCATTAAAGCAAACCAAGATCAGAAGTATGACCAAAAGTAGCTAAGAAGGGTTGCTCTCTGGAATAAAAGGGAGTAGAGTGAACCACCACAGAAACTTCCCACTCATCTTTTGAAATACATGCATGTAAACCCAAAGGTACCACCACAATGATATCAACATCCCTGAAAAACTAAATGCTCTTACAGATACTACCCTTATTTCAGGCCTTGCCCCAGACCACCATATCCAGCAGAACCTTGGTCATCTGTTCCCTTAGCTGCTGTGTACAGCAGTCTACCTCCAACCATACAATTTAACTATTTCTCAGGTGGGTTTTGACATTTCTTGACACTTCCAGGCTGCTAATCATCTTGGAGCAAGTTAAGTCAAAACCATGTAAAGCCTGTAGCCACCTCCCATTGCTCTTAACTCAGATTTTGTGCAAGGTTGTCCCATTTTACAAAAAAAAGGACAGATTGATCTGTTAAAATTTAACTAACTTTGCACAAACAAGTAGTATCTCAAGCCAAAATTCATCTCCATTTTCCARAGCATGTTTATCTCCTTAATTCGTTCAAGCACAAAGGAAAGATGAGCATTTTCTGCTTTAGAGGTGCCTGAAGAGCCAAAACTTTCCACGACACCTCATCACCTTTGGGGGGGTCTGCTAAAATAAAATGTATTTTCAATGCAGACCCTTTGAGAATCCACTTTTCAAGCTGTAGTCAACACAGCTGGTCATCAAGAAGAGAGACCCAAGTTGCATGAAGACAAGCACAGATGGCCACATTGCAGACCCTTCCAGAAATTCCACACCCACTACGGTCAAGTTTTACAARTTTGCAGTTGCAGAAAGATGAGGTACCTTTGAAAGATGTCTGTGTTTTTGCAATTCGTCTCCAGCAAAAAGCAACAAAGTCTTTATCCTAAAATATCACATATCACTGCTGAGTGAAAAGTGAAAGTAGTTCTCAGTACTTGGAAGAAAAAAATATTTTTGAATATGCTCATATCTTAATCATGTCTTATTTGAAGTTATTCCACAAAACCTTTATTTTTAAAGGTAGAGGCTAAACTTGTCTATTRAAAAAAAAGATGAGATGCAATACCTTTCTAGGACTTAACCAAGATGCCTGAATCTCTGAAGAACAAMAGATATTGCCTCCCATTCCCATTGTATGTACGTAGTCCAAACAACATACCCTGTGATGCAGAATCATTGATTTTTTTGCCCCTTTACACCATGTTGCTGCATCAGGCTCCAAGGTGCTCTTTGCACGACAGTCTCATATCCGAGCTCCTGTGACTAGAAAACCTCTCAGTCCAGTCAGACAGAACTAAGCATTTTTACCTGATATTTTCAAGRAAAACAGAGTATGCCTTCCTTTTCAGACAATAGCCACATCCACGGTTTCAATTTTATCCTGAGCTCCATGGGACCCGTTTCATCAAAAGTCCCTGTGATTGTAGTCATAAGACTACATGAAGTAGCATTCAGAGTTGCAAGGTACAGGTTTGTCTCATGGATCTGCCACACAAATATTCTTTAAACACCATGAACAGCAAGCCTCAACTCTACCTGATTAGCAGTCTCAATGTGGACCATTGGGGGAGCAGATGCTGACTCCCAGCTTTTACTTGAAAGCCCTGCAATACTAGTGTTTAGAAAACAAGAGCAAGAGCCTGCAGTACAGTTGCAATCAAGGGTCATGGATGATGCAGAGCAGTCAGTACAACTAGCTTATGCAGCCAATTGATAAGAAGYACAAACAGTGAAGCTCACAGGCCAGCTTCACAGGCCTCTAAACTCACAGATGCCTGCCTAGCCAGGTTGCCAGCTGCACATCTCAGCTGCTCAGGGACGACCAATGAGAAAACAAGGCATCTTTTATCTGAACYTCCTCCTCAGAGCAGGACCTGCCTGCCTGATAGGTGCTCAGGGGCTGGATCCAACTCATGAGAGGGTTCTAAAAAGGGGAACTTAGCTTCTGTGATACCTGGAGAGCGAGCAGGACAGCAGCCCTGGGGAAGGATCTCAGGGCAGAATGTGTGGTGYCTTCAGTCCCTTCCTGGGCCTGAAACAACAAGGATCTCCAGGTAGTGCTCATTGCCCAGTCCAGGAAGGGAGCAAGTAGCCCCTTAGCACAGGGCAACCACCCTTGCTCTAAAACCCCACGTCCTCCAAGGACCTTACAGAACATGCTATGAAATGCACACTGTAAAAAATACTAATACACAAGATGTGCCATCAACTGGTAGTTCTATATCTCATTTTTCCTCCCTATAGACTTTTCCTCCATAAAACTGACCCTGTARGCACAGGAGTCATCATCCATTGCAGTTGCCTGATGCTTTCCACTCTAAACTCTGGTATCAGTTTCTTGCCATCTACCTTAACTCTTATTTTTGYACACACACCATCATTTCACCAACCATCTCTTCACTTTTTTTTTTTAAATAGCAGCTTTATAGTTTTTCCTTCTCAGTTATTCTTAATGGGAGCTTTTGTCTTGTGAACCTATAAGACACCTGAAAAAAGTCACAGAACAGATGGCACATCTGAATGGAGTGCAAGAGGTTAAAAAGATGACAGAATGAGGCTTGGCTGTATTAAGCCTATAATTAATTTAATATCCCATCCTCGTGTTCTAGGTACAGAGGATTCCATCTAAGAGTACAGCATGAGCATTTAATCATGACTTGTGACCACTTAATTTAACACGGTGCCATTTATTTTCCTCCCATGGACTAKGTAACACAGGGCTATGACCTTTCATCCCCCCTGCAGATTCTCTTCAGGACCAAGTTTTGGAAAGTTTGCCTTGAGCTTTCCRTGAGATTAATACATCTGCAAATGCCCAGATCAAACTGTTTAACATCTTCATTTCCCCAAGAGAGATGCTTTAAGCTTGCATCTCTCTATGTATACACCTGGAAACCCAAACTCAGAGGACAATGAAAAGATCAGAGTTCTCCCCTGAAATAAAAGTCCCAACAGAGTGTAGRAATACCTAGCTGAAGCATACCAAGTGGTAAGAGAGAAGCTTTGCAGGCAGCGATTGTTAAACCTGCTRCCTTTTACAAATAACTACAATTTCTCCTAACACAAGTCACCTTCTTTCCAGAGAAACCAAGTAACATTTTCACAACATAGACATTAGGAACATTTGCCTTTAGTTCCACTCTCCCACTCTAGGAATCTAGAAATAGCATGCAATYCAACAGAAACCTCAATGAGCAGGGGAATTTGGGAACAACCTTCAAAGGAAAGTGGAGAAAATAAAAATGCTGATGTTTTTCACCCCCTCTATGGACATTTGCTGTGACTCTGGCCACAAAATATCAAGTTCATCTTTTTTTTCCATCTGAGAAATGGCTAGGAATATGCTAATGCATTAATCAGTTATTGGATTCATGACACCACTTCCTTATGCTCCTATGACTTGAACAATTTAAGTATATCCTTAAATAGCAAAGCCACACTTAAATTGGGTCGAGTTGCAAAGAGTTTATATATCAGGCAAAAGTTAACATCCCTGGCCTGTTTTATTACCTCCAGTAAGTCATGGTCCAGACTGCAACATATAAGAGCCACAAGAAGGTAATGCTTATCTTCTATATAGCTAAGCTATATATTTACTGACACAAACAAAATCTCTAAACTAGCCATGTCCAAATATTTTCAGCCAGKGGCACATCTAAATTGTTTGTCCTGTATTCCTGCCTGAATGGTGCCAACCATTCATATAAGCAAAACTGGTTTAAATTGCTAGTGCCAAGGTTATGCAGGAGATGAATCAGGTGCTGAGTTTACTGGAGTCAGACATCTAATGAATAGGTTCTCTTGACAATGTTTGTAAAGGTGCCTAAGTGCCAATGATGAAGTGTGAGAACTTATTGAAGACTTCGGAAAAAATTAAAAGTTTGAAAGCCAGAAACACTGTAAGACAAAGCCTAGTCAGGTTCTTTTTAAGCTTACAGATTGATGTTATACCAATGATTACATCAGGCACCAGMACAAGGCTACGCATGTCACTGCAGTAACAGGAAGAGACTCAGGAAAGGAAATGCAAAGTGTCAAGATTGAGTACCAACGAAGTGGACAAAACGCTGCTTGATTAATCCAGTTCTACAGCAAAAGCATTTGATGAAGTCCTCCTAAACCCTTAAATTAAAGCTAATTTTTCCTCTCTCGTATATTTGTGTCTTGAGTGCAGAGCACTGAAATAMAATGAGGGTGATATTTAGATGACTTTGATATACCCTCAAAATTATTCAGTGCTTTGGATGGGACTATCATTCTTACATCAAAATGAATAATACCAAAAKAATTCACCATGATTAATGTTTTTACAATCAATACCAAACGGAGTGCAAGTAATTTGTGGTAAAGTATTGCTAGATTATCTCGCAGTAATATTATGATCGTATAAATACTATTACTTTCTGCCCTATCARTATAAATGTAGTGATAAAATCCAAAGAACAAATATGAACAGAGACATGCCAAACAGAAGCATTAAGCTCTCCCTTTTGGGAATCAGTCCTTAAAAAGTCCATTCTTTAAGTAATTGTCTTTAAATTTGATATTAGCAACCCCAGAGAGAGAGCATGTAGCAAGTGGTGATAAACATACTGCCTAGATACACTTAACTGGGACCTTTTATTCAGCTTTTATGCTTAAGCACTTACCCATGCGCCAGCAGGATGAAGACTCGGTGGTGGATACATCCATAATGTTCTCTCGGGAAAGGCTGTTAGACAAGGCATTAACTCCATAGAGGCCCCTCAGCACTCATGTGAAACTTTTGACTCCAAAGAAGCACTGTGAAGGTAAAAAGATCATTAGTAAGCGTCTTGACTTCTCAGATCCTCTGCCTTTGACAGTCTTTCCACCATTCCTCTCTGCCCAGGAAAGGGAACAGCACAGAAGTGGCCAGATCGCTTGGGATACCAGTGCAAGTCAAGCATCAACCCTATGCAATGGTCCATGCTGACCAGCTACAATGACAAAGCCCTCTGTAACACTTGGAGGGTAACCCTGACATATTTTTAGGGGACAGGGAGACATGCACTCCAAAATGCAAAATATGAGAAATACTATTTTGGAATGAGACATTAAAAGGAAATGCAAAAAATATATTTTTACCTTAGTTCAGGAGCCTTTTGTGGCTGCAGAAGGAATCATAGAATACTTGAGGTTGGAAGGGACCTCCAGAGGTCATCCAGCCCAACCGCCCTGCACACGCAAGATCACCTAGAGCATGTGGCACAGGATTGTGTCCAAGCAGGTTTTGAAGATCTCCAGAGAAGGAGACTCCACCATCTCTCTCAGCAACCTGTTCCAGGGCTCTGTCATCCTCACTATTAAGAATTCCTGTGGAACTTTTGGTGCTTCAATTTGTGGCCGTTTTCCCTAGTTCTACCACTGGCCACCACCGAGAAGAGGCCTCATCCTCCTCACTGCCTCCCTTGAGGTACTTGTATACAYTGATGAGGTCTCCTCTCAGTCTTCTCTTCTCCAGGCTGAAGAGGCCCATCTCTCTCAGCCTTTGCTCACAGGGCAGATGTTCCAGGCCCCTAATCATCCTTGTAGCCCTGCACTGGACTCTCTCTGGCAGCTCCATGTCCCTCCTGCACTGGGGAGCCCAGAACTGCACGTAGTACTCGAGGTGTGGCCTCACCAGGTCTGAGTAGAGGCGCAGAATCACCTCCCTCGACCTTCTGGAGACACTGTTCTTAATGCACCTCAGGATCCCATTGGCCTTCTTGGCTACGAGGGCACACTGCTTGCCCACTTGTTGTCCACCATGATGCCCAGGTCCCTCTCTGTGGAGCTGCCCTCCGTCAGACAGGCTGCTCAGTCCCCAGCCTGTAGGCATGTCTAGGGTTATTCCTGCCCAGGTGCAGGACTCTGCACTTTCCCTTGTTGAACTTCATGAGGTTTYTCACCACCGAATTTTCCAGTCTGYCCAGGTCCCTCTGGATGGCAGSACAGACATCAGGGTGAYCAGCTACTCTTCCCAGTTTTGTATCATCAGCAAACTTGATGAGGGAGCACTCCATCCCTCCATCCAGGTCATTAATGAATAAGTTAAACAGGACCGGACCAAGGACTGACCCCTGGAGGACACCACTAACCGCAGGCCTCCAATCGAACTCTGCGCCACTGATCACCACCCTGTTAGCTCTGCCATCAGGCCAATTTGTAATCCACCTCACCGTCCACTCATCTAACCCACACTTCTGGAGCTTGCCCAGGAGGATGCTGTGAGGGACGGTGTCAAAAGCTTTGCTGAAGTCGAGATAGATGACATCCACCACTATGCTCTCATCTATCCAGGCAGTCACTCCTTCATAGAAGGCTATCAGGTTAGTCAAGCATGATTTCCTCTTGGTAAATCCATAYTGGCTACTCCTGAGCACCTTCTCCTCCACATGCCTGGAGACACCAGCCAGGATGAGCTGCTCCATCACTTTTCCAGGGATGGAGGTGAGGMTCACCAGCCTGTGCTTGCCCAACTCCTCCTTCTTGCCATTTTTGAAGACCTGGGGTGACAATGGATTTCTTCCAGGCCTCTGGCACCTCCCCCATTCTCCAGGACCTTTCCAAGATGGAGAGTGGCTTAGCTACAACATCTGCAACACACACCAGGAGCACACACTAGGCTCCAGGACAGTCAAGCACAAGCAGAGAGAGGCAAGTAAGCTAAAGTAGATCCTTAGCTTATCAGATCAGGCCACAGTTCATAGAAATAAGAGATGGCAATGTGAGCCTGATACTTAAAAATCACATTTTCTTCAGAAATAATGGGCATCCAGCAGACTCCATTGATGCCAGTGAGATACAGCAGGTATTTAACCTCTGCTTCAAGGAGCGCTTTTATATAAGAATCTCAGAAGGTTAAAGATAAGTTTTATTCATTACCCTCTGCTTGCTGCAAGGAGGGAAGGTTCAGCAAATATTTCAGCCACCAAGAACAGAGAATATTATGAGCAATAATACCAGATAAAAGTCCCCTTTCTAGATCCATACCAGACAAAATATCYTCCTATTCAAGAGCTTTGACAGAACGATAAAGAGTTAATCAAAAAGGAAAAAGAAAGTGAGTAAAAAAAAMCCCAAAAAAMMCCCAGAAACAAAAAGCAGCATTAACTGTATAGACCTTCAATCTCTTTAGACATCCAGCAGTGAAAAGAATGTTGGAACATCACATGCTAGCAGCAGAGATCACAAGACACAGGATCTCCATTCCTGGCTTCTCATGCAGAGCCTCCTAGGAGAACCCTGGGATCTGGAGCAAACCTACCTCAACCTCAAAGACCAGGTTCAACACGCAGCACTGGGAGAAAGCCAGGATACGTCTCCTGCTCAATTYAAGAGGTGAAGTGCAAGAAGGAAAGGATATTATAAGCTACAGACAGCCAGAGCAAGTCAAATCAGGAATGAACGGTACAAAGCAAAACAAATCAAGAATACACATCAGTAAAAAAATGACCAGTTCCATGCAAGCAGAAACGTATTCAGCAAAACTCAAACCTCAGACCCATGGGTAACGCCTCCAGAAAAAAAGACTTTCCGGTGTTGCATTTTCTTCATGTCCCTCCTTTCTCAGCCGCATTTTGCCTCTTCTCCAGCCCAGGAATTGCCTCCTGTCCGTAGGACCTCAGGTGCCTCTCAACACACTTGTGTTGTGCAATTCAACACCAAACCCAAGGCGGGGGCGCATCTCAGAGCATTCTCTCAACAGCCAATTCTCAGCAGACGTCAGGCTCCAAGAGGAATGAGAAGACCCTTCAGGACAAAGTTTTCCTCCAGTAGAGACTGTCAGCAACAAGTCAGCCCAGAAATCAGCACCACACTTGGTGACTTGGCCTTTATTTATCTTTCCCCTTCCATGTGTTTRTCTTGTTTTGTCACCAAGGACTTAATGATGGGCACTGAAACAGCTCCAGACCATCTCAATCATTATTTTTTTTTTCTGTTCTATCAAAGCTACTGCTGGAAGGATCTAGACATGATGGAAATATTTTACKCACATAGCAAGTCCCTAAATCTAAAGGGCAACTGCAAAAGGAACATTATTGAAACAAATCTTGGCTGGCATTTGGCACCTCTGCTGTTTTAATAGTCTTATCTTATGCTGTTATTTTATGCTTGAGTTTTACTAAACCAGCAAGACCATGGTGACCCTCTGTTAACCATGCAACACAGACTGCTATTCCTTGTACCTCCACTTCAACACAGCAGGTACCATATTCCCATAAGTGTCCAGCTCTCATACAACAAGCCAAAAGGGAGCAAGTGACGAATGGTCCCAATATTCTTAATGGAAAACATAGGACGCTGAGAACTTTGCAAGAAGGATTTGAGTTTAGGCAAGTTTTTGCAAGACTTTAAGATGAGTGGCTTGCCAGATTCAGGTCAAGCAGTTGGACCCACAACAGCCCCATCCAAAAAGCTAATGCACAACATCTAGCTAGAAAGAAGGCCGAGTAACTTGGTCTGGTTTTAATGTGAGAATTTCAGGTGAAGATTTCAATGTATTTGAAATTATTTCAATGTATTTGAGAATTTCAGGTGAAGAGTAAAGGTCACAGTCTCCAGATATTTCCATGGCATTAAGTGGAGATTTTAACAATCTGAATGCACTTTAAAAATGTCAGTGCTACACATTCTATTATAAAAACCAACAGGCATGTTTCATCTCAGCACTGCTGTCAGGGAAAAAAAAAAGCTTAAGTGAGCAACAGCATTAACAACGCAGTATAAATACAGGTAAGATTTAGAAATAGATAATATATTGAAAATGTGTGCATTATGTCCTTCATGGTTATTATAAGAATCCAAAAACGATAAAGACCTGTGATTAAGATGGGATAAACACCTGTGTGTCTGACTAATTCCTTTATAGATTTAGGGCATAATTTTTACAAACTCTTAACCCTTTGGAAAGCAGAGGTCTCAAAAGCTGCCAATTAGCTACCTGCTATCACATGACTCCCTCCTGTGACTTGGCCTGCACTTTGCTCCCTGTTCACCCTTCCAGCAGCACCAGGCTGAGGATGACCACTAGGCTGGAGCTTCCCATGCTCCTGGGAAACACATGACAAAATGAAGGTCTTTTCGGTCATTGGAGCAGCTCCAGACATCAGTTGGAGCTGTACATCCCAAAGTATCACTCAGCTTCTGGATGCTCTGTTAAGATGGAACTTGAGATGGGTCTAAAAACTGACACGACACAAGCAGACGGATCTTTCAGTGGTTCTTTTAGCAATTTCCCACTACAGCTCAGGATCCATTTTTGAACATTAARCAATCCATGCTCCAATGCAAAATCCACTCAGGAGCACTGCAGTTCCCTTTGAGGTGCACATCTACAAACAKCAGCTATAAACTTCAGGTTGTTATGTACAATGTTAGCTCCTCCTGTAAACAAAACTATTTTCAAAAAAGTTCTTGCAGCTAGCAAGGCATAAAAACCTGAAACCAATTGGTCTTTTCATCTACTTATTAAAATTAACTTTGACATTAATAAATAATTTACGCAATAGCTTATTCAGGTCTTTACATACAGAATTAAGTAGGATGTAAAGTGCAGGTAATTTATTTAAAAAGGAAGTCATAAAGTGCTTTCATTCTAGAAAAGMAACCAAGTTGCAAATACATTGAACTTTCCATAGCCCTATCTTCGTCGGGAAGCCAGCTTGCCTATTATTTAGGACTCTATTTGTTAAAGTGTTGGCTAAGACAAGAAAGCTCCAGCTATGAGAGCATGAAGTGCACTAGTTGCCCTCCAGAAAACAGCTCCCCCAAAACTTTGACTCGTGCATCACCCACCCACCTCTCTCTTCACTTAGAAGAGATTTACAGACAGCATCAAGCAAGGAAGATATTGCAAGTCCATGGGAAAGAGAGCCCCCTGCCCCCATCCAAGACATCCAGACTCCATGAGGGGTGACCATAAAAGAAAAACTCTTTCAAAAGCTGAGCAAATTTCATCTTTGTATTTATTAGGTTTCTCCTTCCCCATTTCTCATACTAGCAGGATGTCCTGCAACCTTCCATCTGCCATTCTCTCTGCTAGTGATCACACTCGAGTTGAAGTTCACTATGTCTAAAAGGTTGGGAAAACCCATTAGTCATGGCTCAGCCTTGTGTCCAGTTTTTCTGGTCCAATTATGTCCCCCAAGACTCCCAAATAAGCCTATCTGTAGCACTAATGTGGAAGTCAGAACTCTGACTCAAGCTCAAGCCCTACACATGTAATGTAGGCTTTCTATTCACAGAATCATGCTGGAAAACATCCTTTACAGTTGTCYTTTTATCCGTCCCAGTGATGGGTGACCAAAACTGGGACTTAGACACAAATTTATGAAAATTGCCAAAGGACTTAATGTGATTCAGATAATCACTTTTTTTTCCCCATTTGCATCACAGTTTGACTCAGTTCATAAGAAAAAAAAAACTGTATTCAGGCTTCTGCTTCCACTCCTTACCAATTATATGGGCTGGCATCCCCTCTTCAGCCTCCTACACAGAACATGAAACAGTTGCTGGAAATACTTCCGAGGCTGCACCTTAAATCCATGCATAAGCAGCCTAAATCTGAGAGAAGGGGAGGAGTATCTCTTCTTTTGTCTTCTCTCCTATGAGCATAGCCAAGCAAACTCCAATTGAAGATGAACAAGGAGGCAAAATGGAGACATAGCACATAAAACCACCCAGGAGGATAAAAGCCCAAACTGCATCACACAATCACAATAAGGAGGGAGGTAGCCAAGATTTGAAGTCCCAAATACCTAAGCACTGAGATTTGCCCAAGAAAATTTCTAGAGGGAAATGTTAAGTCCTAGAAAGGAATTTCRTCTTCTGATGCATAACAAAAAAAGTTAGCCTGACGGCAAATATACTAGTAAGGAGACTAGATAACACATTGATAATGAACCACTCCACTGATATGTAAGCTCTTGGTGGAGCAAGGCTAAGAGCCATGCYCTGAGCTGCAGGATCTGCAGCACTAGCTTGCTGGTCTCCTAGAGCTTAAATCCAATGGGCTTGGCGGGAAATGTTGGAGAAGAGTAGAAACAGGCCAACTGGAAAGACCCAGTGGCCAGGTAGAAGGTTCATCCTCGATCTCTTCATTTAAACCACCTCACACTGCTAGCCTGAACTTTCTCGTTCTATTAAGAGGCAACCATTGAAATTCAGAGTCCTTTTGGTGCATTCTCTTTAGAGGAAAYGTGCAAGCAATTTCACTGCCAAGTCCAAGCAACTTTGGGAGGCACCACAGCTGACAAATGCAGTTTTCCCCTCCCCTGGTCACATCTTTTTGCATATCCTTTTCATTTTCCACATCAACTTACCCCACCTAACTGTCAACCACAACTCTGTGGCTCCTAGCTAGGTCATTATCCTCCTTTCTTTTAAGGAAAAGATATATTTTACCTCCCTGCTCCCCTTCCATTGCCCCTTCATCTTGCATCTTTGCTCTCCTCATGCTACAGCTACAGCTCAAAATCCTAATGAGGGAGAGCAATTCCCAAGGCAGAGTTAAGGAATTAGGCTGGCTGCTCCCTATCCATCTTTTTCTTGCTRGGTGATGAGCAAATCATGTTTTCTGCATGTATTTCCTAGTTACAGAGGTGGTAAGTATTTAATTCATKATCTAAGCTGAATGCATTTCTTTCTTCATAGTATTTTCTTTAAGAAATTAAATTATCAGTGCGAACAGGTGAAGCAGAAGGGTTAGAATAGTGCATGTATGTGTGTTTTTAATTTCTCTATTAGTTAGGACCAAGGAAGGTCAGAACACAGTATTGATTACTGGTTACAATACTCTTAATTATACCAAACCACTATAAATCCTTTAGAGATTAATCCTGAAATGTCACTTGGATTTCTTTAAATAGACTGACAGTCTCCTGAACTGCTCTTGCTGTTCTGACCACAGAAGCAACTGCCACATTGACCACAAAACACAAGTTATGAAGAGATGCCTGCTTTGCTTCCACTATAGCTATTTCCAACACCCTCAACATACCTCAACAGGCTGCAACCAAGAAAAAGAGAGAGAGAGGGCAGTTGGCACTTGCATTAAAGGTCGCAGGGAATCATGGTGGTTACTTGCTCCAGAGAAAGGTACCTTGAAGATCTGTTTTTCTGGCTGGAACTTGGTTCTCCCACCAACTCCAGTTCCTATTGAGGTCCAAGATAGGGTTGTCCCAAAAGGTTTTTGGGGCTTGAAGTGCTCAATAAGCCCAAAGGCTAGCAGGAAGCTAAGTCTCCTCACGCCCAATGACTCTCTGAATGTGGAACTTGGGTCCCAGCTTCCATTTCCCTCAGGTTTTAAATGTCATCTTTATGATTTTTTATAACAGTTCCTGTCACCTTCTCTTATAATTCATCATGGAAGAGAAATTTCACTTTCTGATGAATACAACAGGGCCTGACAACAGGTCAAATTGAATAGGCACAGTGTGTCTCTTCAAACACAGATCTCCTTTTCTCAACAGCTTGTTAATATTCAGCAATTCAAGGAGGGAGGAGGATGGAGAAGCTTCCTTGCCTTTTTTTGGGAGGTGGGGGGGTGGAGAGGAATTCAGCTTGTGATTTGGCAAGCTCAAATGCATTTCCAATAAAGAAATTGTCAGGCAATCACAAACAAAAAGCACAAATCCCTGTTTGCAAGCAACAAGAAAGGSTAAAAGTAATTAAACATATTGGTATTGACAGAACAGCTCACCCATCTTTGTTCTCAAGACAGAAGAACATTGTTTCCCCCTCCTCCTYATTTCTTTTCCAAAGCTGCAAAACTCTCATTCCACAAGCCTGTCTTCATGTACAGGTACCTGCTTCAAACAAGAGCTTTGAAATCCCTTGCTTCAGTTACCTTCCTCAGCCAGTCTGATGTCACAGATGACTGGAAAGGATGAAAATACTACTATTCACCATGCAAATGGCTCTTTTTTTTCCCCTCCCCCCATTCACCAAGCAGCGGTCCCGCCTTGCAGAGCCCAAGAAGAGGACCCTAGCCCTGCAGAGCCCCAGGCCCACACTGCCTCATGCTGGCTGTTCTGCTTCCACCTCATGCAATGGCAAGAGGTTGGTCCTGCTCCTAAACTCCTCAGCTACCTGCACTGGTTAACTTGTTGTGAATTACTGCTGCACTCTCTGAAAATGCCTAGGGGACCTGGCAGTCCAGGTCCCATTAGTTTTTATAGGAGATGAGTATCCAAACGTGGGAGACAAGTCCAAAGTGTCCAGCTTATTAATTCACATTGGAAGACAGAGGTATGGTATGCTGTACATTTTTTTTCTTTTGCCAAGCTSTTCAGATTTATAGACCTGACTGACCCTAACTAAAATCAGGAGATAAAGTTAAAGCCTGGAGGAAATAGAGAACAGCAATAAAAGAAGATTGATCTTATCTGTTTTTAAAGCAGCCCAAAAGGCCTCAGTGCTCAGAGGTGGTGCACAAGAGTGGGTTATATCAAGAAGTTTCAAGAACAGTTGTTAAAGCTGTTCAACTGCTGCACAGCTTTGTTCCGTCAAGCTTGTGAATCTGTTAGCCAGCGAAGACCAGAGGCAAAGCAAAGAGCTATACTAAAAAATGAAACACACAAAAATCCACCTCCAGGCACTGAAATCATAGAGCTGATTTGCACAACTATTAATCCAGCACCTAGGTAAGTCTTGCACGTGCAGTGAGGGATCCTCTCACTCATCTCCCCAGTTCATTTCCAACTTGTCTAGAGGAAGAAAGGGGCAGGGTYCTCCAGGAAACCTTTGTAAAGCTTCTCCCCTTGCAGGATGCACAGAGCAGGAGCCAAATTACTGCTGAAGGCAAGTTCTGCTGCGGACTGAGTTGCTTATTGTTTTTTCCAGTGCTGATTCAAAGGGCATCAGAAACTAGGGGAGCTGTCAGGGTCCACAGCTGTAAACAGCAATGAATGAGGCCCTTGAATTAGAAAGAATATTTCTGTTCATTCCATAAGCACTGTCTGCACTGCCAGCTTGCTGCTTCCAACACTGTCAAGCTGAATCAAGTTTATTTCTGTGTCAGAAGCTGAGTTCCTTTCCTTTTTTGCATAAAAATTTACTAGCATTGCCACAAATACCACATTCTCCCCCCTATRCTCTCCTCATTAAAGAAAAAAAGATTTCTTTTCCTGAAGAACCATCCATTATAAATAAAAACATATGCAGAAACTATTTTGATCTCACCAATGAGGACATTTACCTAACATGTAAGAGGGGTAGAACACATGCATATGTGTGCTAATCCCTGTGCTCTAGGATTAGTACATCTTGGTGCAAGCAGAGAGCACTGCACAGCTAAACAAAGCATGTACTAACCACCTCTGACGGAATATATTTCTAATGCCATTTTTTTTCCCCCTGTCCTATCTTATCTGTAGGTCACTTGCAAATCAAGCTCTAYTTGCAGTTTAGTAGGAATAAATTAGAAAGAGCCAGTGACCCTGGATAATGAATGTTCCCTCTATAATCACAAACCTAAAACAAATAGGTGCTCTGATACCCCAGCATTAGGGGACAAATTGAAGTGTGGTTATGTACCTCCTTGGAACTATAGTTGCACAGTCCCCATGTAACTTGATGACTTCAGCTCCTCAATTGAAATTCATTCTCCAGGAGACCCTACATCCACCATCATTGCTGGGATCTATCAAGGAGACTGTAAACTGAGGGGAGACGTGACCCACATGTAACAGGACTATGAAATACCCCAATATGCAATAGCATCCTGGTATAAGCAAACCTAGAAAGTAGGTATAGGTAGAAGGAAAGTATTGCTGAAAAAAAGGTATTAATTTAACTATGCACCAAGCCAGAGAACACACTGAACTCAGACRAAATAAGAGTTCAGGGAGAAATAGAAAAAAAACCAGAAATATTTATATCACCATTTTCCAAWCAGTTTTGGGGATCATAAGGAAGTCTCAAAATGAAGAATTTTTCTATTTTTTCAGCCTGTTTTTTTAATCTTTTACAAGCTTTCCAAAGAGCACAGCGAAACATTCCTTGTCTTGTTCTACAATCAGAACAGACCCTATTTCTGATGACTTCYCCTCAAGTAGCATTTTCCATCTGCATAGTTTGGAGAATGACATCAAGCCAAGGTCAGGGAAGAGGATTTGAATTCTACCCCATCTTTAATCAGTGCTTAAAAAAAGGTGCTTCTGAAGCTTCTCAAGTTTCTTGTCACTTTGAGAAGTGTTTTTATTGTAACATATCCTGAAGTGTCTCCTAGGCAACACTAGCAAACAAAGGGGAAGTAGTCAAGAATCGATAAAGGTAATAAGAAATACAGTCAATGGAAGGAGACTGCAATGCAATCACAGATATAGCACACATGCTAAAGAGATTGAATTTACCTTCATCCTAGAGAAACAAACTCTCAATCTTCAGCTCACATAGTATTTCAGCACAATTCTCATTTAAGACAGTAGGAATAGCATGATTAAAACATCAGCTTCAACATGGTATTTTTGTAGTAAATTCTTAATAAAATACTATTTTTGTACCCACAGAATCCTGAACTATTTAAAAGAATGAATAATTTATTCTTTTGTCCCTGGCTAGCAAAGTGGAGCCTTGATCCTTCTAATCACAATTATTTCTACTAATTATTTTTACTAATAATAGCAAGACAGTGGCAGGAAAAAATCAAAAGCATAGAACAGCCAAGTAAGCGAGGGTCAGAGACACATTTATATTATTTGATTATCAAGATAATGCCTGATAGTTAGCAGGTAGATTAGAGTTGCAGAAAAAAAGTATCCTGTGAGGTATTAAAAAAAGCTAATCTGCAGTTAGTTTCCCCTCCTCCAGTGTCCTCAAAGAGAACCACAAACCTGATACCAGCTGCCACTCAGCATAATGGCTGTGCTATTTGCCTACACAATTCCAGGATAAATTACCCATTTGCAAAGAGGCTCTAGGATTCATCACACATGCAGAGCCTTCTACACCACCAGTTTTTATTCTGCACCATCACAGTGGTTTCAACAGGCCGCAGGGGAAGTGCTTCAAGACATGGGCATGTATTTGGAATAGTTTCTTGACAATCCTCCTGCATTTCCTCCTGTTCTGCAGGTGGGAAAGCCCCAATACCCAAAACTGACGTGCATCTGCCTTAAGTCTGGCAGAGTTTCTCAAGTTTTGGCTCAAAGGGACAGYTCTGCTGCACAACAAAGGCTATGCCTAGGCAGTCATCTGCCAATTGAAGTGCATGAGCAAGAAGTGGAAGCCAAAATTGTAAGGAGCACTGGAAGACATAGGAGTTGAGCAGAATACTATTTCCTTAGGGAAGACAAAATACAGTCATGCTTGCAAAGGATTCATGYCCATTTGTTTGTTTTTCTTTTTCATTAGCTGCTGGTTTCTGAAGAACTTTGGAGGAGTCACTCTTAACAGTTGTTTTCAGCCTGCCATCTGCATATTCTGCAAGTCTTTCACCATAACATTTTGCGTTATTGCAGTGGGGGCCGTAATTTGCATGTGAGCAAACGGGAGGCTTTCAAACTCATATGCTCACRGTGTTTATTGCTCACCTGAAGTTGTAAAGCACCATCCTTAACATGCTCATCACTTGCACAGCAACCCAAAGGGTTGTGACTTGAGCCAAGAGATCAATAGGAACAGAATGGCACTCAAAAAGGAGAACAATCTGCATGCAAATATATTTGTTCAAGAGGGGAAAAAAGATCCAGAGACATAAAAAAAAGCAACATGCCAACCATGTGTTCTGGAATACTTCTCAGACTACAAAGGGTTCAATGCGTTTTAAAAGAAAAATGTACAAACTGGCCCAAAAGCTCTGCTGTTATCAACTGGCAAAGATCACTGGATTCTAGCCCACCTCTAAATTGCAGCAAATTGTGGTTTGCCTTTTGCTCCCTGTAYGAGGAGGCTGCTGATTCACCATATCTGTTTTTATCAGCCAGCTCCAGTTTCCCTTCTTTATCTGAAACACTCTATACTCAAAGGCTGACATGTGCCAGAGTGTTGCAGCTGAGCTTGGCATCAACTGCTGCTAAATAAAATAGCAGAATAGCATATGGGCATTGGGGACCTTGCTTGCTCACCCGGCAAGTACCAGTTGAACCCTTAATGCTACTGAATAAGGAAATAATCTGCAGTGAACCTAGCCATCACTGAAGTTGCATTTAAAGGCAAGGAGTGTGAAAATAGGCCCATACAGGGATGCAATTCTCTTTAGACACTTCTTTAAACACCCTCTACTGCCTAAAGAGTCAATAACGGGAAACAGGTTTATTTTCAAGGGGAGAAAGGGAACCAAAATGTAGGAACTGATGAGAGGAACCTTGAATGACTGATCTTCTGGCTTCAGGGCCTCTATCCACTGCATAAACGCAGTAAATGAAGGCCTAAGAATAACAAAAAAATTGTGCTTAAGCAGAATTTCACCCAAGGAATTAAGTCATAATTCTACACTCCATTATAAAGAAGAAAGCCTCAATCCTGTTTTGCATAGATATTTCAAAATATTTTTTCAAGAATGCAATGCTGTTTCCCATGTAAATGTTTCTGGTCACCCCTTTAGCATTCCTCCTAAGAGCTGATAACCTTGAATTTCGCTTTTGATATAGAACTGAATTCCAAGACCTCCAGTTTTGCAAGACTGAAAAATTCTAGTGTTAATACTTGTAGATTTATAGGCCTATTTAAGTAACAGCAATAGTAACTATAAAACTGTCCGATTTGAGGATAATTTTCCTGAAAATGATTGTTGAAAAAAATCACCGTGGAAGTACCAAGATTTAAGTTCTCTTTGCACAGAAGTATTTTTCTTAGCATCACATACATCCTGGTTAATTCCTGAATTATTTTCCCTGCTACATAATTTCTGCCAACCTCATTAGTGAGTATACTGGAACTTAAGCCCTTTTGGATTCCAACTCAAGAGKTGATTTGAAAGTTTGCTATCTAGCAAACCAGTGGAAACCCAATAGCAATGATTTTTACACCTTCTTTTAGAAGAAAACTTGTCACAAACTATTTACAATGATGCCCAAGAAGTTTAGAGATAGGTAGGTAATGGTAGAATCTTCCAAATTCCCAAAATTCCCCAGGGTGAAGAGTCACCTCCTAAAGTAGGAACACCAAAACCTCTATCTCCTTAGGGAAGGGCCACATTTCATGGTATTTTAACATAAAATAGGGACAAAATGATTTAAAMTGCTCCAGGTTTGCCACAAGAGCTGTGTCTGGAAAGCCCTGGGAGGAACAATGGAATCAAGCCATTCCCTCCTTCTATCTGCTCATATCATGGAGCAGATCACCCAAGCTTCTTCCACGGACATCTCCCCAGCTTTAGCTCTGCTCATCACCCTGTCTGCACCCATCCCAGAAGCACCTTATGACATTTTAGAAATGCCTGTCCCAAGAAACAGCACACCACACATGAATCATCTTTAAGGGTACTGGAGGGGGAAAAAATAGCCAGCAATGGCCAAACTCAGATAACRTCATGGGTAGAAAGACCCAAAAATAAGCTGTTTTCCCCTCACCTCATATGGAAATTCTCATTATCAGGAGTGCAAGGATGGAGGGTAGGAGGGCACCCCAAGCGTGTTGGAGCATTTTAGGAACAAGTAGACCAGAGGATCTTTTGTGGCAAGCACCTGGCCATGAGCCTGGTTTTGCACCTTACCTCAGGGCAGAAACTGCARTAACCTTGGAGAACATTACAACTGTACTTGGAACGCTATTTCCACATGCTTTTCCATAATACTTGCTATTTCCACATGCTTTTATGTAATATTTGCATTTAGCCTGCATTGTAATGGAGTGTAAACTTAAAGCAGAGTATCTATTCCAGATATCTACCTATTTTAAGCAAATTGATTTAAACCAGATTGAAAATAAGCACTCTTATCTCAAAACATCCATGTAAGACTTTCTTTTCAAAAGAACACAAGGCATGTAAAGTTTAGGGTGCCAGATGCATCTGTTCTGATTTCTTATATGTGCCATGCTTTTTTTTTTTTTTTTAAGAAAAAAAAGCCGTCAATACAGTCAAAATAGAGAGGTAACAGGCCTGCAAAATCATATATGATACATTTCCAACCTCTATAACAGTGCATGAACAACAGTATGAACTACTTCTGTTAAGCATTAAAGATCTTTTTTCCTCCACATGCACAGGGCATATATGTCCCCAGCAGCCTTCCTTCTTTATACACACCCATTATTTTATTAGACCTTCCAATAAGGTGACCAAGACATCCCCCTCCTCCTGTCACAAGGAGCAGCCAGTGCAATCAGAGCTGCTGTGCACATTTCCAGCTTCCTTGCACTTCAACTGTAACTACTTTTGATCCTCATTCCTGCAAATGACTTCTGACACAATAGAAAAGACCTGATATTTCACTGCTTCATCCCAGCTTGTGCTCAGTTAGGACCACAACTCTTTGTCAGCCAATTCTTGCACGAACTGATGCACAGACTTGAAAGAAAAAAACTCTGAAGAATTACAGGGGAAAAAATGAAAAATTCAGAATCCTAATGCATCCTAACGAGCAAACCAGGGTCAAATAAAACTCAGGCAATAGTAAGACTGGGGGAGAAAAAAGAAAATGTACCAAAAAGCTGTACTCTAAATTAAGCACATTAAGAGAGATAGCAAACACCAATCTATACAACAGACATCCCAGATGCATTGCCCATAAAAATAAGTAATAAGGAAACAGTATGTGTACAGAAGAAATGTTAAACACAAGGGATATTGTTAGGAAGAGATATGAAGCTYGGGGCTGATCTACAGCATGCCTTCAAGGGCGTAAGAGGTTTCCCCTGTGGCACATTATCTGGAAACCATTTGTAAAGGGAAGGTACATTATTCAAAGCACCCCAGGAGAACCACGCTTTAAGAATATGTATTTTCATGACACCTTCTAAAAGCAATAAAGGAGCTGTCACTGCGGGTGATTTTCAGCTCTGCCTAAAAGCCATTGCTTAGAGAAGAGGRAGGCCTTGTCACAGCACAGAGGAAGGAGAAACTCCTGGAGAAGTGGGATGCTGCTCCTGTTTCCTCTGCAGAGAGGATCCATAGAAGACAACTGCAGGATTCTCCATTTAACTGCCAACTTTCCTCCACCTGAAGGGGCTACCTCCCCCCTCTTTTTTTTAAGCATTTTCCTCTGCAGTCCACTCAAAAAATGTTGCATTTGAAGCAAGCAAAAGGAGGGAATTTTCCACCCACAGTGAAAGCCTTTAACATCCCARTCATCTTGAGGTGTCTAGTACCTGCTTTGCCAAGTTTTATCACTAAACTCAGCAGAGTGATAGCACCCTCCATTCTTCTGCCATATCCTGCTCATCATTCCACACTTCTCCCCTCATAAAAGGCAGGGATGAAAGRCTAAAACACTGTCTCAAGGAAGCCAGTTCACATCCAAAGCATTTTCATTAAGAAGAATGACTCAGGTTTGGTCAGATGCAAGCAATACAGTAATTAGACCTGCAGTTCTTTGGAAAAAAGACAGGTGCAGGGACAAATGATATTTCACTCCAGAATTTCTTTAGAAAGAAGCAGAAGCCAAAATTCTTCTCCAGGAAAAAAACAGTAGTAATCAGGTGTCAACAGAGCAAAGCAAAGGAGTCATTTCTTGAGAACTTGACATAAAATCCCAGGAGTCTGGGAGATGGGAGCAGCAGCAAGGAACCTCTCCGGTAGTTTCCCAGCACAAGGTAGATGAAAACAGCCTAGAAACACACAAGTAGCCCCTGAAAGATTTTCAGAGTGCTCTGTCTGGGTTTTTAAATGCCTAATTCTACCAGGAAATCTGTAAGAGCAGAAATGCAAGTATAGGTTTTACACAGGTTTGTGTTTCCATGGTCTCAAACAGGGCAAAAGAAATACAGCTGCTTTTCCCTCATTGAGCTTCCAGAAGTTTTGCTTGTGAAATTGTGGGATTAGATAGTCAAAAGCTGTTTAATATTACATTTTTGATGCCTCTATTTTGTCAAACTTGATTGAAACAGCCAATTAAAGAGCCAGCTCTTGGGACATAGATGGAAATCATGCAGGTATTCCCACTTTAAGAAACATGACTGAGACAATCCTAAATCAGACTAAGAATCTGTCCTGGAGGGTACCTGGGCTGCCCATTTTCATAGGTACTCAGGCATTACTCTTAACACTTCCAACTGATTAATAGCTGCATCCCCATTTAGGTGTTCTGAAATTAGAAGAAACTTAAGCTCCTTTTAAGAGTATTTAGGACATCAATAACTTGGAGGATCTGTGCACTCTCACTTGCCTTTAAAGCTCCACTGTTAAAATCCATAGCACTGCTGCCTTTCAGTAAGGCTTGGCCTTCAGCGTCAGAAAATTCTCATTCAAAATGAAATTAAAATTTACCTTCAAGCATCTTGCAGAATCATCTCATACACAGAAACAGCATTACCATTATATAATGATATATATYCCAGAATAAAACATTCCCTTTCTGCTGACACAGTGTCACCTGCCTAAGAGAAATGACAAAACTAGATGTTTCTTCTTGATTTGCAGACAAGACATTTTCCAGAAACTTGTGGGAGAGGCAGGAATAAAGAGAGATTGGCTTACGTGGTGCAAAAAGATGACAAAACTGGGGTGAAATCTGTGAACCTGAGGTTCATGGCAGCCGCCAGGCTTAGTGTGAACACAGAATTACCATTCAGAACTTAGAGCCATCCTCACCTGTAGGGACATTATAGTTGATGACAGTAGAGGAGCTCATCTGCAACCACTGGAGTGGGTGGCAGATGAAGCC
Organism: Eudromia elegans; assembly: GCA_003342815.1. Classification (NCBI taxonomy): domain Eukaryota; kingdom Metazoa; phylum Chordata; class Aves; order Tinamiformes; family Tinamidae; genus Eudromia; species Eudromia elegans. Next base: position 648,805 of record PTEX01000251.1, read on the forward strand.
AAGTGATGCCAACAATCATCAGACATGCAGGAAAATGACAGCCCATCCCAAATGCCAATGTGACTGACTTAATGGGAGGCAATGCACTTAATCTAGAGTGACATAGGGAAAGGAAACCAAGCCACAGGGCTGAATCCCGAGAGGCAGGGACAAAAAAGACCAAGGGACCAAAATGATGCTGGGCATATCACATTACCTGAAGGATGAATAAGTTTAGACACTTGCATCTTTACAGAGATTAGTTGTCCATGGCTTGAGACCTCAAACTCTGACAGCTTCCTGCTTGGAGTGGAGACACGCCAGGACATCCTTAGGGTGCAATCAGGATGCAGAGGTGACCAGAGAGTGCTAGGAACAGTTTCAGCAACAACAGATGGGCAGAAAAAGAATACAGTAGCTTCTAGGTGATCTTTCAAGGTCTGTTTTTCATTCAGAAGTGGTTCCATGTTCCTACACTCACACAATTCAACAGAAGTGGATTCCTGCAGGTTAGCAACACACAGTCAAGCCCAGTTCTGTGTATGCCATTCTCCACGAGGTGACTCAGAAACAGAACAGTGAAACAACTTGCCCAAGTTGTCCACCAGAAGAGAGTCCCATGCACCAAGTATGAAGACAGTCTAATTGCAGATCCACTTGCTCAAGACAGCCAAGCTCAAGCACATGCAGCCTTAGCATGGTTCATTCATACCTTTGCTCTTCCTTCTCCATCTGGAAGAACAGGCAGAAGGAAAAGGTAGGATGGAACCATCTCAAAACAGACCCAGACTTCAGGCTACCATGACACAACAGTTCATTGGGACTCACTCAGTATTCAGAGGAGGAAGGAATCCCTATTTTGGGGGAAAACACAACCTGAGTGAATGCACAAAGGTTGTCTCCCACCAACACAGGCACAGWTGTTCAACAGGATGAATCCAGCAAGGGCTAAAACCATGCGCTTGTGTGAACAAGAACTGTGCTCTGCTCTCATGCCCTAGAATTTCACAGGGATAACACAAACTGTGATCACTTGTTGCCCTCTCAAGCTAACTAACTGGAAGAAGCAGAAACTGARCAAGTGGGAGAGTTAAAGCCAAATCAAAGTCCAAAAGCTTCAACAGGAACATAGAAAGTAGAGGAATACATTTGCTGAGAAATATCCCATGGAAGTCGGGAGCTGCTAGTTACCTCATTCAAAAAGCAGGATTGAAGKTTTTTTCCTTTATCAAAAAAAGAAGTAATTGATTAAAAAAGAAACATGAGGCAGTCACTGACTTTATGCAGAGACAAGATTTTTTTTTTCCTTATAGATGGCAATTCAAACCTTGTTTGTTTGGGATACCCTGAGCACTCTTATTAAGAAGCAGAAAACACTGCTTAACCAAACACCTCACGTGCTATCAGCACAGGCTGAATAACACAGGAGATCATTTTCCTGAGGGTTTCCACACAGCTCCCAGTCTACCTCTTCACTCCTTTTCACACGCACAGGCACTTCCCATGAACACATCTTTTGGAGAGGTATTAATGACAAAAATAGCTGTACAAGAGAGAGATGCATTTTACAGATCCATTTTAGCTGAAGCATTGATCCATGTTTATGTGTTGTCCTCCAAGATTAAAACTGCTATGAGGCAACACAGGTAGTGTGTGGCAGGTATTATATGAGTAGAGAGCTCTTCTTTCAGTGTGACTCGAGTTTCTCTCTTCCCTGTGATTACTGGCCTGGGTGATTATATACTGAGCTTTCCATTAATTATCTGCATTTACTGTGGCAAGGAAGGCCGTACCACTTCTCCAGGGTATTTCATACTCTTATCAATCCTGAAAAGAGTACAAGAATCTACAGTACTCACCTCCCTGCCTGTCCATTCCCCTGAGAAGCAAAACAAAGCTTTCTTCAAAAGCCTCAATGAAAACCAGCATTAATTTTGTCTAAGTTATTTTGCAATCATCCTCTGAGGGCAATAGGCGGATTGGGCAGCTGTAGTATCTTCATATAAATCAATGCTGAACTCTGTTTTAAACCAACATCTGAATTTCACTTCAATTGCAGGTAGAAACTTGTTCCTTGCAGGGGTTATAAACATACAAAAGAGTTCCTGTTTGTTTAGAGATGTGGAGAAAAGGAGATCCCTTCTGCAGGCTGGACAGCTTCCTCTCYGAGATGGCAGGGAACACGTTAGGGTCATTTCCCAAAGTACCCAAAAGACTGGGAGCATGAATATTCTGGATTTTGTAGGATATGATGGGAAAAGAGCTCCACTATTCAAGAATAAAAAGCACTTCAAAAGATAAAGTTAAAATCCTTCAGGTATTAGTAACTCTTCCAAAGGGCCTTTGGAGAAAGGGTGGCTTTTTGTGGAGAGTTATCCTGTTCGGTGAGACTCAAAGACCAGGCAAGCCAAAAAAAAAAAAAAAAAAGTCAAAATCAATGAATATATCTTCCAGAATATGGAAATTCTGTTAAATCAAGGTTCCAGTGTTTTAGACACRTGTATCAGGCAGATGGGCAGAGAACAGAGCAAAGAAGCAATATCAATTATTTGCAATAAGATGAAAACAAGTAGAACCAAAGCCTCAGGCTTCTCCTGAGCATGAAACTTGTGTAAAACTGGCAGTGTTTTCTGCGACACCACCCAGGAGATGAGATTGCAGAAAAACACTTAGCCTTTCTGGGACAAAACTACCCTATAGTTACAAAACTTCCACAGTGAGGGGAAGAATTGTCCATTTTCTAAGCTTTACTTTAGTTTGGGACATTAACCAGTCCTAATGAGGGAAAAGAGGTGGTCCCCAAGTGATTTGAGGCCACTTCAGTTGGAAATCAGCAAAGACACTGCTACCTCGTCTGCAAGCATATATTCCTGCACCCACCGAGTGACAAAATAGTTGTCATAGCTTAAATTCTTCTCCAAAAATAACATTAAAAACACAGCAGCAAAAAAATACAAAAAGCTTATCTCAGCAAACTCATTTTTTGAGGCATCTGAAATCTAAATTAGCTCCACTCCACTGATTAAAAATATTGCTTACAATGATTTGCCAAAAGAAGTGTCTGAAATTTAAATTAGGTTAAGCATTTTGTAGCAGACCACCATAATAATTTTCCAAAGTAATAAAATCAGTCATCAGAATTAATGATACATAAAATCCATTTTACGATTTTACTTACATTACCTTGCTTCCCTCCTTCAGTCATTTTCAAACCAAGTCCTATAGCTTTATAATGTGCTGTTACAACATGCATGACCCTTCCTGCAGCTGAAAGGAGAACAACATTCAATACAGCTCTTGTTTGTTCAGAGTGAAATCACAAAGAAATCAAAAAAATAAAAAGCATGGGGATAGCCCTGCAGACCAGGCATTAGCTATTACAAGACAGAGTGGCAGATGTCAAGTCAAGCAAGTTTCTTTAATGTCTTAAAAAAGAAACTGCAGAATTAGGTTCTGAACTTCCTAATGCTCTTGCTAGAGTAAATGAAGGAGATACTACTCCCAAAAGATCAGTGACCTTTAGCACAAGAGCCACCTTCCAGATTTGATAGAAAAAAAGTTTAGGTAAAGAAAGATGCAATACCTGCTTTTCCAGGTATATAAGCTCTGCAGAAAGCTTCCTTTTTCAGACAGCCCATAAAGGGAAACAGTGTCTTTGCTACTTAACAATCTTGCTCTTTAGCTTTACATGTAAGCCAGAAGCAATATAACACTGAAAAACACTACAAAACACTACAAAACAATCCTGCTTCTACAAGGTGTAACATGAGGGCAGAGGAGCTCCTAAATAAAGTGAGCACTGAAAGCAAGTTTGAAAGTACTTTCAACCTATTTCAACAGGGAATAGACAAAAAAAAATTCAGAAAAAGGTAATGAATTCTCATATTTAGTATAAACAGCAAGAGGAAGGCATGATATTCTGAGGTAAGAGCATACCAAGCTCAAATCACACAGTTATGATCAAACCACTGGTAACACAAAGCATTTCAAGAACCCCTTCTGATAGTTTAAAGCAAACTGTTTATTGCCGTTAGCCATTAACCATAAATGATATTTATTAGGTGCTACCACCTAAGCATTTGTTGATTTGGACCAAAGAAGTACCTGTAGCACAAGGTAACATCCTTTAACCTACTTTAAAACAGTAGAAAATTAGATATTAGACTTTAAATATGTGGAATAAACCTGTTTGTAAAGTGACTTCTAGTGATATCTACCAAGCAGCAACAACAAAAAGGCTGTTCTACACAGCAAGATGTGCTAGAAGACTCAACTTACCCTACCACAACCAAGGTTAGAAAGCTCTAGTATTAGCAAGGACACAACCATGGTGAATCTGAACAGAAAGGTGACAGCAATTAAAGGCATTAGAATTCCAGTAACCTTCCAAAACAAACAAACAAACAAAACAAAAAAGCCCAAAAAAGGTGGTAAAAAGAAACAAACAATGGGCAACAGAGAAAAAACACAAACCCACCTTTAGCAAGGCCCAACTCAAGCCTAGAACTTGAGCTTATATGGAGCTCCTAGGACTCTGGGTGGAATGTAGGTGTGTGGAGCTCTCAACTGATACTGTTCAGAGCAATTGGCGTCTACTGGTGTACTCTGCCATGGCAAATTCTTTCTAAGGCCCATCACTGCTTTTATTTATTTATTTATTTATTATTATTATTATTATTATTATTATTATTATTATTATTATTGACGAATGCAAGATACAAACAGGGGAGTTTGACTCATTAAGCTTTAAAGGAATCAAAATTGCTTATTTGAGAGAAAACTTTTTTTTCTAGTGCTGTTTTACTTCTGAAAGGGTTCTAAATTCACATTTGTTTGATTTTAAAGTAAACAAGTATCTTTGGGATGATTTTCTTTCTCATATTTTCTTTTACAAGTACTATAACACCGTTGTTTGTGCTGGTATTATCACAAGAATTACTAGTAATAACTTGTTTAAAATGTTTTTTAGCTATTTAAACTGCTGTGCAAGTATATTGCCTTTCAACATGATGGGGTAGACTTTGGGTAGCTGAGAGGTATCATAACTGTCTTCTACAGAGGAAAAATAAAAAGCATTTCTATGTGTGAGCTCCTGGCTATGTAACTAATTGGTGAAATCTAATAGAAAGCTCTAGCTACTGAGGTGCAGGTAACCAGAGAAGTATATATGAGAGAAGGAGCAGCAATGAGAGGGAGCATGAGACTTATGGTTGGGAACTGAGCTTCTTCTGGTACCTGACTACTTTCAATGCTCAGGGAAATGGAGACACGTGCATAAGGAGCCCTATATCACCCTATATATATATAGGAGCCATATATATATATATATATATATATATAAAAGGAGCCTCCTATATATAAGGAGCCCTATATCACCCTAACAATCGTTTTCTCTCAGTAACAGGCAAAACATGCAAGGAACCAAACTTCATCTCCATACCTAGGTTAAAACAAACAAAAAAGGTAGTGATATTTACCAACTCTGTTTGCAGAAATGATGAGCAGATTTTTTTGATGCATTTGTTTTTGTAGATCTTGCTTTAGCTGTTTCAAATGACCCTAATGGTGAGCAAACCCTGAGCATGTTTTCCAGAAAATGAGATCTTTTAAGATCTCCCAGATGGGACAGTCAAGATAAATCASAGAATCATTAAGGTTGGAAGGGACCTTCCGAGATGAGCTAATCTAATCCTCCTGCACACGCAGGGTCACCTAGAGTGTGTGGCACAGGGTGACATCAGGGTGGATTTGGAAGATATCCAGAGAAGGAGACTCCACAGCCTCTCTAGACAGCCCTCACTGTGGAAAAATTTTCCTTAAATTCCTGAGGAACTTCTGGTGCTTTATTTTGTGGCCATTTCCTCTTGTCCTAGGGGTGACTCTAGGTTTCAGGGAGTGCCGTCAATGCTGTGGAGTTTTGAATCGATCTTTGTTGATTGAATTGATCAGATCTCCAAGGTGGAGGGCTCTGGTGTGGCCACTGACTTGGCGTCTGGGGCCGGAGCACCCTGCCCAGAGGGGCCCAGCAGCGGCAAGAGCTGGGCAGTGCAGCTGCAAACCAGAGCAACAGAAGATCCACAGGAACTTACAGAGAAATTTCTCCACAGTGAAAGTGCCAGAGCCCTGGAACAGGCTGCCCAGAGAGGCTGTGGAGTCTCCTTCTCCAAGGATCTTTAACCCCACCTTGATGCCACCCTGTGCTCTGGTTGTCCCTGCTGGAGCAGAGGATTGGACTGGATGATCTCTAGAGATCCCTTCCAGCATCAACCATCCTGTGATTCTATGATTTCCTTCATTAGCACATACATGTATTGTTTCCTATAAGAAAACCAAGCATAGAAACTGTATATGAAGGATCTCTCATAGGAGAGCACTGGGTGTGTGACAAGAGCAGCCCAAGCCTTTCGCAATGTTTATACAGCAAAGGTAGGCAGAAAGGTCAGATGGAAATTTTATATTGAAGTCAAGTGAATTCCAAGATCAGATATCAAATGGACCTAAAAAAAAAAAAAGGCTTCTTTTTTTTAATACTATGAAAGTAACAATTAGAAAATCCTAACATGAACACAAAGAATAATTGCTATATCTTCCTTTGTAAGACTGGATGATGTATCCTATAGGTGGTCAAAATTTTCACCCGTAAAAAGTTCACAATGAACCTTAATTTGTACACCTGGCAGTATGTTTTACAGGATAACCTGCACATTTCCTACCTTTCACAGATGTTGAGGATGACTGTCTCTATAAACTATTTTTTTTTCCTAGTAGATGGCAGATTGCTTCGTGCACATTTTACATTGAAATGTGTGAAATAAACCCAAAAAGGTAAAATAAACTGTGTCTTAGCCATTCCAGAGCTGTGGGACCGGGCACATTTGATGCAAGCAGTGACTATGAGCATAGCAGCAAACTAAGAGGTAGGATTCTTATCCACTTGAACTCCTTACACCTGCCTGCCACAACAAATACTTAAACAGGGCTTTAGCAACAGGAGAGCTGACCTAATTTTTTTGTCAGTTTGACAGGTTTTCTCTAAAGTTCAGAACAGGATGAGACTGATGTCGTTCTGCTAGGTATGCTACAGCGCAGATATTTCAATACAGCCACTTCTGCATAGCAACTACAGTATGACTAGAGGGCTCAAGCCTAAAGGAGGAGAGACACTTAATAAATCATACGGTAAAGACGGGGTAGAAGAAATAATAATCTTTGTTTTTGGTGGAAGAGGGCTGAAGAATGAACCTGTACGAGATGATAAGCAGAAAGGGAATCTGCAATTCTGGCTGCCTGAGATTGCCCAAGGCAAGTAGGGATTTACACGTGCATTTTATATGATCTCACAAAGGGTTCATTGAGTTTGGTAGGAATTAAGGTACAGTAGATCAAAGCTTACTCATCTTTCTAATCTAGTTCTGGTTCCACTCAGAGCATTTCTGAGACCTTCCAACTCTTTAAGCCCCTAATACACTCGCATTTTGAACTAATGCAGAGCAGAAAAATGCCATATATCAAGCTGGAAAAACACACATACTGTATGTGTATTTGTATTCATTTCCCAGCCTATGTCTATTTTCTTTCACCCTGTGAAGGCTCAATGGTTTCACCACGAATATTTGTCCATTCACATGCAGATTTAGTATGCAGATAAAATATGACAGAATTTTCCACAAAGAAGAGATTATATTTTATGCTGTGACATTTCTTTTCTTCTCTCCCTGCAGTGTTCATAGCCTTTAAAAGATACAATAGATAMATTTAATATGGAAGCTTTTGTTTCAGAGGGGAAATGTTGCTGCATCTTTAAAAATGACGGGAAAATATTAAGATAACAAACAAAATTATTAATAACATTTAGCCTTTATAAACCATCTTTCATCTGAGTTTCTTAAAAGCAGGTTGCAAACAGCAGCCAAGCCTCGCAACAATGTGGTTGGGTAGCTTTCTTTGTAACGTAGGTAATCTTTACCTAAAGAGGCTAACTTGTATTTTCTATTTCAGATGGGAGATTGATACCCACAAAAGCCCTTTAGTTTGGGGCAGATGTGTGAGAGAGAAGCTCACAGAAAAGCTGAGAAGGAATTAGCTCAAGAGCTTGGGAGCTAGGCAGTGCCAAAGCACAGACATCTGCAACGAAACGTGAATTGCTGATGTTTCCATGATGCTAGAGCAGACGGGCAGGCCACTGGAAAGCACTTCATTTATGCATATTCTAGCTGAATGCTTTCTTTTTAGATTCAACACTTGTGATCTTGCATGTGTGTTACCTCCCAATAAATATAGCTGCTTGCCAAACTAACTTGTATAGATGTACACGCTTCACTCTAAGGTCAAGCAAGGGTGGACCTGATGGTGGGCTGTCATAGTCACCAGATGTGACAACAGGGACAGTGGAGTGGGTCACAGCAGGACCTCCATGTCATCAGAAGAAAACTGGATTCATGGAAGAATCCTAGGAGGAAAACGCTGGGACTGGAGGTGCCGGAGTAGGATCTCCACTCCTGTGACTGTGGAGCACAGAAAACAAGGGAGATGATGACAGTATCTACAGTATCTACAGACACTGCATGCTCTGTGAGAGGGGTTTTGCATTCTTTCTGCCCGTGGGATCTGGCCCAGATGATCCGATCTGTTTGGATGCATCTGCATCGCCTGGAGACTGCAAATACAATTTCCTGGCATCGTCCTGTATTGCTACAGCCTGTGGGGGTTGGTTTTGAAGTTTATATTTATTTTTTGGCCATGGCAAATTTGCGTATGTTAATAATTCATTTGCAGCAGATAAAGGAATGCACTGTAATATGGCTGTGCTCTTCTGGCCACCAACTTTTTTTAGTGCTTAAGTTTTCAAGATGTGCAGGCTTGGAAGTTGCTTGGAGCTCATTCCAGTTCCCTGTGCTCCCCCTACTGTAAGCAGAGCTTGCGAATCAGACCCCAGCTAGCAGCCATAGGAAGAAAAATGTGGGGCCCAGAAAAGCTTGCCTGAAAAATAGTGGTGACAGCATCAAAAACTCTTTCCCATTCTGCACGTGTGAGCATCTGCACTCTGGAGGTAACCACTAAAAAGAGCCCAGAAGGTCAGGGCAATGATCAGGTCCCATAGAAATCCATATAAAATGACCTTCTGCTTTTTGTGCACATCACTGAAAATGTTTGGTTAATGAGACTTGGCTAGAATAATGAAAGTTGGTGTATTTCCCAGCTTGCTTGTAATTATATGCCCTTATTATGAATAGATATGGAATTATAATGTGCCTAATCACAGGCCCAATACCGAGACAAAGTGTATTTTTCTCCTATTGTCTTTCTGAACATTTAGTGTTTTATGGGTTGGCTACTAGTTTATTCCCACTTAGCAAAGGGTTCAATTAGCAGGTCAGTGAGAACAGAGCTAATGGATGACAGGACAACCCTACCTATTACAGCAATTATGAGTGGGCTCCATGTGATGGAGCAAAACTTCAGTTCAACCCAACTTTGCACCTTCCAGCAGAATAAGCTCCATTAGCGACTTTAATTAATTTTAAGGAGCCATGTGATGAATTTCTAATCCAGCACTCAGATGATTTGATGCTAGTAATGAGGTGCAGTAATTATTGCCACCCTGTTCTTTTTCTGGTGGCACCTACGTAATGAGAAAGAATTGTGACTGCCTAAGAACCCTGGAGCACTTTAAATCAAATTTATAAGAGTTGTCCTAAATATCCAAAACCTATCCTATTAGAAATTGTAAGAGTCCTGGTAGAAACAGTGCACATTAGTAGTCATTGATGTCACAGGACAGGGATGCCGAAGTTTAGGTCTGGTCAGTAGGTGCGTATCCATGGGAAAAGAAGGGACTAGCTACACCTCAAACCAAGAGGTCAGAATCTGGTCAGAAAACCTTTGTGGTTTTTTAGATGGTGGTTTTTTGTTTGTTTGTTTTGTTTTATTTTGGCTTGGAAACAGCAGGGAAGCATCATATGCATTCATGAAAAAAACTTTGTTGTTTTCCTTTGGGGATGAAGCAAAGAACAGAACCTTCTGAGAACCTTGAGACTGTCAGGAAAGGTGCTTGTCTCCTTTGTTAAGAGAACTGAGACTTTGCCATTTTTTTTGGTAAATAAACCAAAGCACATCAAGGAAAGAACATATTTTAATGAATTCTGCCCCCTGGAAGAGGGCATATGTGAAGTCCTGAATGCCATGTATCTGTTCAGTTCCAAGATGGTAATGATGTACATTTTCATGTGTTGGTTAATAATTCCTACCACAGTTATAGTGCATTGTTATTGTAAGAGGCATGTTCCTATTCTCCAGGCGTACTTCTGCCCTATACTCAACAGCAGCAATGCAGCACATAAACATTAGTTCCACATCTTGCTTCACTGAGTCAGGAAGCTTCCATTTCCAAGTACACAACCTCTCGCATGCAAAAAGCAGAGAAGGGAATATAATTTATTATAGAAATTTGCTGTTTGCTGTATGAAATTTAATGCAAAGAATTTGTCAGTGCAGATGCTGCAAAGAAGTTCTCCATGTATCTAGGCTCAGAAGTTAAGAGGCCAGACTTTCAGAAGCTACTGAATTACCAAATTACTGAATTACCATCCTGGTGATGGGCCTACTCAGCAGGCTTTTCAGCTGGAGAGGAGCTGGAGGTCAGATGCTTTAGTTACCCTTTTGCACAAGCACTAGCTTGGACCTGCTTTCCAGAGACGTCTTTCAAAATAAATTTGGGTCTCAAATCAGACATCTTTTTCTGAATTCCACTGCAATTCAGAATAATCCAGGACATAAAACCTACTTTTATTTGTTAGCCTCTGTTTAAGGTTAATAGAGTTCAATGGAGCTGTTTAAAGTAAAGCCTAGACTTATGTATATGGTCCTGAAAAGGGAAAGACACCCTCTCCTCTCCTCCAGATCTTTATCTCATTTTAATGAAGGAAGAACAAAAGCTTTTTGGTTTTTTCTTTTCTTTTTTCTCCAGTTATTTCAAAATGGGGCATCATTTTGTGAATTGCTACCTATTTGTGTATATCATGAGAGAGTGTCAGAAGAGATGGTTATTGAATAGGATAGGTCATGCTGCATACCAAAATTTCCAACAACAGTTATTACTTAGAAATTCACACTTAAAAAAAAAAGATTCCAAGAAAAAAAAAAGATGTTTCTCACTAACACAGTATACTTGCAAGTGGGCCTCAGATTGGTATAGTATAGCAGGACCAAACTGTGGGTTAAAAACAGAGTATGTAGATATCAAAATAACAGTGAATAAATTATGTAAGTTATTAACCCCTACAACCTACGAGCCAGAGATGAGCCCACAACATGTGGGAGGCTCATATCTGAAGCCTATGTCAGTAAGTGCAACAGACAAAAGCTTTAAGAAATGCACATTAACATCTCATGTAAGCTTGCAAAGCCCACACAGCAAGAGAGAGGAGCATTTAAGACATCAACAAGACTCTTGTAGCTTCTCTTGTTTTCTTTGAAACTCAAGAAAATATGTGTAAATGCTAAATTTGCTGTGTCCATTTTCTTAGCTCATTTGCCTACTGACTGGCGTTTACACAGAGTGCATGTTGAGTGCCCTGGGGAATTTTCTGACCTACTTAGTAAGAGCAGTGCTGAGTGTCTGATTTCCTTAAATGAATCAAGACAACTTCTCAGGTTAAATGTTGCTTGTTTTGTCTTACAGATAAAAAGACAGGGCAGAAAGTAGACCATGATGACAACTTTTTTTTTTCTTTTTCTTTAAGGCATGACAATTCAGAAATGGTCAGCAACACCAAGTCCAGCTTTCACAAATGTACAGGTAGCCTAACTCCCTTGGGCAACCGTGTTTGTAAGAAACGTCACGTTCCCGTCCTTCCCCCTCATCACAGCCTCCCTCTGTCAGGATACATTCATACACAGCTGGCAGCAGCTGTGACAGAAATAGCCAATCAACACTGTCCAGATGCTCAAAAAGTAGCATTCTGAGGAGCATGGGTCATTTTCCTACATAAGACACATACACTCTTTTCTAGAAAGCAATTTACATCATGCTGTGGCTGTTTTGGACCAACACTGCAGGCCAAAGGTCAAGGAAGGAGTCATGTTCCACTCTCACAACAACGCAGGAGTAATCTAGCTTCATTACACTTTTGTTAGCAAGGATGGATTCATGTATTACTCTCACTTAGTAGTCATAAATAATCAAATAGAAAGTCTTGTGATTTATAGGTTGTCAATTACAGGAGCTGGAGGCCATGTGCAAGACAAGTCACAGCTGACTGTTTTGGTCCTATGTCGATGTTAATCTGTACATTTCCATTGACTTCAGTGGAATGAAACTGGTCCAAACTTTGAAGTTTTGGGTTTTTTTCCCCAAGGACCCTTATTTCCCACATTAGACATTGAATTAGGTATCATGCTTCTGGACAGTGACTGAACTGCAAGGTTCCCAATTCACTCCCTCACCGACAATATGCTAGAATCCACTTCTTTTATGAGTCATCAGCTGACAAGAAATCAAAAGAATAAACAATAACATGAGGCAATGCATCTTTTCCGTATATGATTCTGCTGAAATACGCAAGCATTCACTGCAGAATTTGCTTCAAACCTTGCATGCAAGAACACCTGCAATTCCTGCTCAGTTATGCCAAGACAGAGGTCTTCATCCAAGGAATGAAATGAGGGGGGTTTGAATTAGCTAAGTAATAAATTTGTATCAGTGTCACCTGTTATTTAAATTACACCATTTTAAAAGTGAACGTAAAGGTCATTAAAAGATTCTGGAGAGTGCCTTTGAAAATATAGTATAAATTAGTGTCAAATCAAAGAATGGTGTGTACTGTTGTCCAGTTTCCTTCAGAGCAACAAATGCCATGTCCAGAAGCGAGATTCCATCAGGCATAATATTATTCTACCAGGAACGGCCTGCAGGCCTCACAAAACTGTAAAATTAACTTCATTGTAAAATTAACTTCAATACCTTAACATTTTAAACAATACTGTTGGCATTTCATTTTATTGCTCTTCTTGATTTTAACCCATTTGAGCTGATTTTGCAACTTTTGGTCTCTCTCTCTCTCTTTTTTTTTCCAACTGTCAATTCACAGCCATGAACACTAGAATATTGTTTTTATTGTTTCAAGGAAGCCAAAGGCATTGCAGTCCCAGGAATAGGAGTCAAAATGAAAAAAAAACACTAGTAAAAACTGTGAAAGCAGCATCACGTCTGCAGTACGGCAAGAGCTGATGAAACTGAAATGCTTCACAGACACCCAAAGCAAGTACAATCACACAGAAATACATATTTACAATAATTAAATAAGATGCTATCAATTTTCGTAAGCTTTTCTGTGTTCTCTCTATGGAAAGGCGGAGAAGGGATCRTGCCAAACTCTGAAGGTTTGATTTGATGTTTTCTTGTTACGTTATAAAAGAGCAATGCTCACACTGCAATTTTGTGAAGGAAAAACTACTGAAAGACTAAAACTATATATCCAAAGAACTCAATTCCATTGGATGCTAATCAAGTTTCCTACAATGATCAACCACTATTTAGACACCATGACAAAGGTTGCTTGATGCTGTTTTTCTGAAGTAACAGCTGCAAATGCCAATTCAATTTTTTTTTTTTAATGGGTCTTTTGTGAAAAGGTTTCATTCTCCCCAAAGTGGTGTCCTCTTATCACTACTATACAGATAATTTTTATCAAGCTGTAACACAGATTTCTTTGTTATCTCTGGAAAAAGGTGCTTGGGGTAGAAGAGGAAGGGAAGATGTAATTTTGTCAAGAAAAAGAAAACATTTTAAAATTGTTTCGGAAAGTATATGCAGAAATTTTGGATTCCAAGCCAGTCCATCAAACCAAATGTCCATCCACAAGTTACTGATGTGTGCATGTTTCCCATCATCTAATTTTCAATGCTCTTTTCCTTGCTCTTCAGATCCCTCAAGTTTGTGTTTCGTGACAGTATGTTTTCAGAGAACGAAGTACAAATGTTTCAAGACAGTCTAATTAACAGAAGTTTGTTTTCCAGCTGGTGCTTTCTTCCTCCTTGAACATAAGCATGAGAACAAAACACTTTCCCTTAGAAAGGAGGAAAAAAAAAGTGTATTTTATTAGCTCACCCGTTTCACCCTTGCCTTGAAGTCTTGTGTTTGGTATAGTATTAGGAATATTTTAGCCAAATTGGTCTAAAGACATAACTAAACCAAGGCCTGGGGGRAAAAAAAAAAAGTGAAATTTTAGATAGAGGGGAAAAAAAAAGTAAGAATTAAAACATGTGCCTGAAATACCACTCCTCACCATAGTGAGAGAGGCAGGCACCAATAATACACTGCAACATGCAAGAGACTATATGATGATAGCCAAGCTCCACAGGAGACCAAACTTGCAGTATTTTGGGAGGATAAAATCACTGTATTTGATGTTCCAATAATCAGTCCTTTCCTCCTGACAGCAGTAGAGAAAAGTTGTCACCAACAAGATGTTTCTTCTCACTCTTCTGTTCCCCATTTAAATGTCTTTTTTTTTTTCCCCCTTCGAAGTCATCCAACCCTCTGCAGATTAATTTAAGAGAACTGGGGAATTAAGAGCTTGAAAGCGATTTGTGTCAAAAGTGGGTCAAGTGATAAAATGCTGAGCAGCAAGGGAGAAGACATAGAAAAGGAGAAAAAGTAAGTGGCAGAAGGGAGCAAAAGCTTGAGGGAAAAAGGAGGGTGGGAAGGATGATCATGTTGAATTCTTGTCATAGAAGCTCCCTTTCAAGCAAGGAAATTAGGGAAAATAGCTTGGGAATCAGGTACCTATAAGACTAGGATAAAAGGGCACAACCAGGTGTTCTAAGAGTTTGTAATTAGGCATCAGATAAGTGAGGTAGTACAGAATAGTACAAAGATTTATCTGCTGAAAAGGAGACTTGTCTTTCCTGCCACCAAGTTTTGGAGGGGAAGGAAAGGGAAGGGGGGAAAARCAGAAAGAAGCTGTGAGACCTGCCAAGTGTGAGTTTTTTTACTTATTGCTTTGTGTTCAGAGTTGGTAGAAGTATAAAGGAAAAGCACAGTATATAACCCTTCTGTTGGCTTGGAAGAGAAGTATTGGGCTAAAAGACCATGCCCTCCAAATGGAGAAACTTCAGGCATCTGAGAGGGGATAAAAGCGTGCGGGTAGCAAGAGACTAAGTACTATTGGAAAAGGTTGGTGCCTGGTGCCTTGTGTTTATAGCAAATAACTGCAATGGAGGAAAAAGAAAAATACCATGCAGGGACTTCAGTATTGACTTCAGATATGGAGAAAAGGGGATTTTGTTTTACTTGGGAGCCACTAAATAGCTCTCAGTAGTAGCAACTGATCTGTTGAACAGGTGCTGATGGCTCTTAATATATTCCATTTATCTGCTTGCTATATTCCTGTTTAAATTCCAATAAAGGAGATGGTATCTCATTACTCCTGTGGAGGTGTCTTAACTATATATTCCATAATGCTGTACCACTGATAGCTCTGTAAATAAACCTAATCAAGCTCCTTGCTTGTCTTGCAAAAATCCAGCCTTAAAACTGGGAGGTGATAGATGAAGCTGGCTGTGCAGCAACTCTCAAGACAAAGTGGTAGGGAAAGTGCTTTGGGATGCCATGACAAAGTGAAGTTTAGAAGAAGAAAAGATGGAATAAAAGACAGTGAGGTGCTTTTGTGGATTTCTTTTGTGGATACAGGATGGTCGCACCCATAACTAACAGCAGGCAGGTAGAGCTGATTCCACTGGCAGGAAAAAGGAGGGAACTCAGCTCTACAGCATGCAGTTATTTCCTCAGGAAGGTCATGTTAAGTTGTATATGTTTTTTTCCCTGGGAAATAGCAATCTTCTCTGRAGTTTTTTTGGGTTATATATATGTAGGAAAAAAAAAAAAGAAATCTTACAAAATGTATGGTGATGAAAAATAAACGCTCAGTGCTTTGACAACACTTGATGGTTGATATTTAAGTGTATAGGATAATTATCTGATAATTATCTCCAGGGTCAGATACTTCCTGGCAAATAAAACCTGTACAGGGGCTATAGGCCTGAGATTTCTTCACCAAACAGATCATGAGCTGCCAAGAATTGACTGACCTGGAGTTCATCATAGCTATTCCATAGCAGGAGAGGGCAAATATATAATGAAAAAGACCAGCAATTATCTTCATTTTCTGTAGAGAATGTTGACTTCCATAGGTACAGAGTTCTGCTGATAGTTCTGATCTCTTTGCAGACATAGCAGAGTAACCTACCCAGGTAGGTAACTGCTCTGTGATGGTGCAAAGACTTCTAGAAGCCTGATATTTGAGCTACAGCTGGTTCAAAAGAAGGAACAGAAGAAGAGCCTGGAAGAAGGGACAGATCACATGAGAAAAATATAGGAACATTGTCAGGGAATGCAGGGATGCAACGAGGAAGGCTAAGGCCCGCTTGGAATTAGAACTAGCGAGGGACATCAAGGATAACAGGAAGGGATTCTACAAACACATCAGCAGCAGGAGGAAAACTAGGGAAAATGTTAGTCTGCTGCTGAATGGGGAGGGTGCCTTGGTAACAGAGGATGCAGAGAAGGCAGAGTTACTAAATGCCTTCTTTGCTTCAGTCTTCTCTGCTAGGGCTGGTCCCTAGGAACTACAGAGGCCAGATAGGGCTGACAACTCTCAAGAGCAGCCCTTTAGCATCCCAGAACCTAGGGAAATGAGACTGGAGAGAGGAAGACTTGCCCCAAGTAGAGGAAGATTGAGTCAGAGAGCACCTGAGGAAACTCCACACGCACAAATCCATGGGCTGCGATGGGATGCATCCCAGATTGCTGCGTGAGCTGGTGGATGTCATAGCTAGGCCACTCTGCATCATCTTTGAAAGGTCCTGGAGAATGGGGGAAGTGCTGGAGGACTGGAGGAAAGCCAATGTCACTCCGGTCTTCAAAAAAGGCAAGAAGGAGGAGCCGGGCAACTACAGGCCGGTGAGCCTGACCTCTGTCCCTGGAAAGGTGATAGAGCAGCTCATCCTGGCTGCTGTCTCCAGGCACATGGAGGAGAAGAAGGTGTTCAGGAGTAGCCAGTTTGGATTCACCAAGGGGAAATCATGCTTGACTAACCTGATAGCCTTCTATGATGGGATGACTAGATGGATAGATGAGGGTAGAATGGTGGATGTCATCTATCTGGACTTCAGCAAGGGCTTTTGAAACTGTCCCGCATAGCACCCTCCTGGGCAAGCACCAGAAGTGTGGATTAGATGAGTGGACAGTGAGGTGGATTAGGAATTGGCTCGATGGCAGGGCTCAGAGGGTGGTGATCAGTGGTGCTTGGAGGCCTGTGGTTAGCAGTRTCCCCTAGGGGTCAATCGTTGGTCTGGTCCTGTTCAACTTATTCATTAACGACCTAGATGGAGGGATGGAGTGCTCCCTCAGCAAGTTTGCTGATGATACAAAACTGGGAGGAATAGCTGATAGCCCTGAGGGCTGCACTGCCATCCAGAGGGACCTGGACAGACTGGACAACTGCRCGATGAGAAACCTTATGAAATTCAACAAGGGCAAGTGCAGGGTCCTGCACCTGGGCAGGAATAACCCTAGACACGACTACAGGCTGGGGACTGACCTTCTGGAGAGCAGCTCTGCAGAGAGGGACCTGGGCATCATGGTGGATGACAAGTGGACCATGAGGCAGCAGTGTGCCCTCGTGGCCAAGAGGGCCAATGGGATCTTGGGATGCATTAAGAAGAGCGTCTCCAGCAGGTCGAGGGAGGTGGTTCTGCCCCTCTACTCAGCCCTGGTGAGGCCGCACCTCGAGTACTGCGTGCAGTTCAGGGCTCCCCAGTACAAGAGGGATGTAGAGCTGCTAGAGAGTCCAGTGCAGGGCTACAAAGATGATTAAGGGTCTGGAACATCTGCCCTATGAGCAAAGGCTGAGAGAGCAGAGCCTCTTCAGCATGAAGAAGAGAAGGCTGAGAGTGGACCTGATCAATAAGTACCTCAAGGGAGGGAGCGAGGAGGATGGGGTGGGGCCTCTTCTCGGTGGTGGCCAGCGATAGGACTAGAGGAAATGGTCGCAAATTGAAGCACCAAAAGTTCCACAGGAACTTGAGAAAGAATTTCTTAACAGTGAGGGTGACAGAGCCCTGGAACAGGCTGTCCAGAGAGGTGGTGGAGTCTCCTCCTCTGGAGATCTTCTAAACCCGCTTGGACACCACCCTGTGCCACATGCTCTAGGAGACCCTTTGTGTGCAGAGGGGCTGGACTAGATGACCTCTGGAGGTCCCTTCTAACCTTAAGCATTCTATGATTCTATGAAAAGATACTTTTCTGGGTACACTTGAGTTCTTTTATCTCCTAAGAACAATTTACACAAGAAGAGACAAGAAAAGACTTGAACATCCTAGTGAGAGGGGGTGTCTATAGCTGTCTCTATGCAGTGGTAAGGGGCAGAAAACACTCGTTTTCTCCAGTGACTTCAGGTTCTGTTGTGTCTCTTTTTTCCTTCTCTTAAGACTGACTTTCTGCCCTTAAAATTGTGAACGTGCATTTTGTTCCCTTATGCAAGGTTTGCTTATTTCTSTCCCAAACTGTTTTATTAACCTATCTTCTGTATCACTAAAAACAAGTCTCAAAACTTGTTTAACATTCCTGGTTTTTTTCCCTTTTAGCTACAAAAATGTACTAAGCTATTGAAGGATTGTAGTTTTAAAGTATATGGAGCATTTATTACCATCACTTCTTGATATCTCAACATGCAAGCAAAGCAAGAGCATGAAGCAGAGAACTGTTGACTCCAGTGTTATTCCATCACTGTGTCTGCATATCCTTATATCCATATGTCCTTATATGAAGACACATAAAGATATGTATTTGTATCACCTTTCCTCTCCCACCCCGTGGTGTTCTGTGGTCTGTCAATTACTGTGAACAAATCCAGCATGGAAAAGGGTATGCACAGACTTCAGATGCTTTGGACAGTGTCTTTATAGGGCAGTATTAATATTGCTGCACATTGCAAAGTTTTGTCTAGTTTGCAAAGACACTATGGCAAAGAGATAATGAGATTTTAAGAGTGAATGTGAGAACTGTGCTTACATATTTGACCAAATGATAGTTTTGAGTCCAACGAAGCAGACAACCAGTCTAAGACAGTCTCCCAGAAATCTTATAAATGCCACGGATATCAGCTGTGTTGACATCAACAGAGCTATATGAGCTTAAACCAACTACTGCGCTATTACATGCTGATTCCACTTGGGAAATCTGACCATATCTGGCCTGGGGAATGAGCCAGATGTCACAACCCTCTATTCTTCAGCCTGTGATTAAAGGCTTGATGCTTAAGTGTTTTGCACCAGTTTATCTGTCACCCTTCCCTGAGACTGAGGTTGCTAAGGCTTCACAAGAAAAAAAGGAAAACATTAATGTGGGGAAAGAAACACAGGGGTGTTGTCAGCCCACCTCTGATTTTAAGCAGCTCGTCCACTTTTAAGCAGCTTGTGTCAGCATCCAAGGCCACAGGGTTGACTTAGCTAAGCTTTGCATTACACCTAAAATCTWTACAGATTTTAACAGAGAACTTGATAATCATTAGGAGCAGTCAAAGATTTCAGTTCTGGTTGATGTTCTGAAGATTTTTTTTCAAGAGTCAGTCCTGCTTTCTGTAGTGATGAGCTGCTTAGCCTTCTTTTCAGAGAAAAGCTGTCCTTTTTTCTCACTGTTTCAGCACTGCAAAGCTATTAGAAACCAGCTGATGTACAGCAATACACCCCCACAAACAACGAGTGAATATGCAGCAGACTCACAGCACTCTGACTAAAATCCTTGTGTTCTTTCTTCCAGAGGTCATGTAGACCTACCCAGTGCTAAAAATAGAGTGTTCTTGTTGTTTTTATTTAAATGTCATTTAAAACTTTGTTTTAAAATCTAGTGACAACATGTAGTCTCTCAGTGACCACAGTTCGTTAGATTTAATATTTTTGTTGATATATCTATACTTGATTTTTTTATTATTATTTTTTCATAGCAGAAAAACTATAGAAAAATATATGGGGAGAATGCCAGTACCACAGATTGAATAACTACTGCTCTCTTTGAGAGGAATAGAGTTCACATGTGCAGGGGATTACAGAAACATTTTGTTATAATCTTGTGTTAGGTAAGGGAATAATTTGGTGTATTTTTAAAATATAAACAAATCCTGACTGCATTATTTTCTCTGAATCACATGATGGTCTAGGAGACTGTTGCTGCCTGACTGGTTGCAGTAGGGGCCAAAAATGTGTTGAGTTTGAAGCAGGCACTTTGAAGCACCTGTGGAGTGCTTAAATACAGTATCCTGAGGCAGGGATCYAGAAACCATGGTTTCCTTCTCTGCATAAGGAACTGCTAGGGAAAAAATGGTGGTGTGGAAGACAATATAGGACTCACTTATGTCTTAACAATAGCTCTTTTCAGCTTGGAGAAGAGGGWTGGGGGGAGGAGATAGTGAGGCTGGCACCTTGTAACTGCCATTGTTTTCAGCTTCCCTTCTTCACCAAATTAGGGCATTAAAAAGATATTTCTGCTGGATTCATGGAAGGTGAGATGATGATTTATTTCATCTTCCTGTATGTTCACCAAACCTTGAAGGTGAACAAAAATAGGGAAATTATATCAACTGCAGCAGCAGGTGCTAAACCTTGCTCAGAGGGCTATTTTGCACATAAACCGCCTAATTACAGCCCATGATTTATTTATTTATCTCTGAGTCCCCTGATAGCACACCAACAACAGCTTTATTAGGTTGTATCATTCTGTTATGTCTCGGTTCTTAAAGAGCACGAAGACAGCTTGCAAGAAAGTCTGCTATTTAACACAGCCTGTGGATTGTTGTTTATTTTGTGAGCTTTGTGGGTTTTTTYTTTATTATGTTGTTTCCAAATGGTTTCAATAAAGGGTATAAACAGGCAGAGAACAACCTTCTGTTTTTCTGCCTTTGTGGAAAGCAGTGACATTGGGATGCTAAAGACCAAATTTCCCTCTCTGAATCGCACYGCAGTTCTGTGAGAATTAGAATACCTTTGAGAGAATGACAAAGCCCCTATGTCTAAAAAACATAAATGTTGAACTCGGCATGTGCCCTATCTGTTCCTCTCATGTTCTTGTGTCCCAGAAGCTTATTTCAGCAGTCCTGGTTTTTTAGTGCCTTATTCCAAGTATCCATAAATTTCACATATTATGGATGAGATGGGTGGCCATCTGTACAGCCTGAAAGAGCTTCACTTCTGTTCAGCATCTGTAAAAGCAAAACAACTTGGCAAAGGGAACCAGCACCCTGTCTAACCCATATTTAGGTCCAAAAGGGCTCAAGCACTGGGTATTTCTTTAGCTTCCTTCTAGCAYGGTAGACATTCTGAATAAAATACATTTGGAGAAGAAAGTAATGTTCTCTAAGCACTGGGCTGTTGCATAAACCTTTCTAAGGAAGTGGAAGATGAGTCCWGAACAGAAAAGTGCATGCAAGGGAGAGCCTGTAACCAGCAGAAGCCAGAAAGAAGACAAATCATACTAGTTTAGAAAAAGTCATAATTTGGAGACAAATCTCTTATCATTTTTAACTCCTGCAGTTGGTAATTCAATCTAATAAGTCCTGATGTGTTTCACTTTTAACCTGCYTGGAGAGTGGTCTCTGCCGTAACGTACAGTGACTTTTATCAGAATTTTTGCCTTTTTTTTTTTTTTTTTCTGTGTTTCTTAAATCTTTCAAGAGTTGAGCTCCTAAATGAGAACAGTCCAAGAATTTTTGAACTTCCAAATAAATGGTCCGAGAAGGCTGAATGAGGTGCTGAAACATGAAATAAAGCTGGTAGTTGGTGAGAAGAAAGACAGGCTGGGAGATCAAAGTTTAGTAATGGGAGTTGAAAATGGAGGCTTCTGTTGAAAATAAGGAAATAGAGACATATACCTTAGTGGTTACATTAAGATTTTTAGGTTGTCCACCTCTCTGGAAAAAAAATGACAGGCAAAAGCTTTGTGTGGAAAATCTCACAATCAAGAGCCAAATGTCCAAAAAGGAGACAGAGGAGTCCTAAAAACTTCATTCAAACAAAGGGAGAGTCCAYCAGGCATATCCCCACAGGGTCTCTCAAAGTGCTGGAGGTCACAGCCTCACTTTTATCCTACTTTCTTGACCGAGGTCAGCCCTCTCCTTTTCCTCATTGGCCAAGGTGCTCAGGAGTTACAGGTTTCCCACCTGCCTACAYCAAACTCTTGCCTTCTGCYAGCTGTTCTCACCTATGGTCACCTGATTCCTGTGTCCCCCTCACTCCTGGYGCTGCATCTATTCCTTTGTCCTGCTCATCAGCCAGACTGTGGAGGAACTCCCTTATTTGTAAAGACACAAACTTGTGTGTTCYRCTCAGCTTTAACTTGATACTTGTGCATTTAGTTAACTCAGTTTTCAATTTGATTTCAGAAAGCTGAAAATTCAGAGGATTTTTTTCACAACTTGTGTCTAATAAATGATGTGGAGTGCCTCTGGCCCTGGCCTTGCAATTGGGAGATTTTTGAGGATGAGGAGCTTTGTGTGAGCAACTTGCTGTGGGTATAATTAGAAATTAGAAATATTGGAAGTGTCTGTTCTGCCCCTTTTCCTCRCAGGTTTGGAGAGCAGAGATGGTCAAGGCTTTGCTTCCTCGCTGATGATTAGAAAGAGAGCAGTGGTTGCCGCTTCTTGGGCTGGTCTGAATCTGTTGCCATCCAACTAGAACCAACTGCATCCCACCCCAGGTCTCCCTGCTGCAGGGAGTCAGAAAAGAGCTGAGAAATCCTTGCAGAAGCAGAAAATACAGCAATGCTTGAGAAAGGAGATCTTGAGGGTCTGCAAACGTCACCCTTCGTGCTCACCTGCAGTGTGATGGCCTTTCCTTGGTTTGTCTGATGAACGTGATGGCTCAAGCCTAGAAAACTCTTTTTTTTTAGTATGTAGTATGTTTTAGTATGTTTGGTATGTTTTTTAGTCTGTAGTATGTTTTAGTATGTTTAGAGAGAAATCCAGGCTAATATACCAAGGGGACATTTGTACTTGTTGTCTTTCCTAATGCCACTGCTTGTGTCGTAACCTGTCTCCCAGTAGTATCAGGTTTACAGGGCTTTGCTTGGTGGGTAAATTGTTTGCTTGGGTCCTGTGGTTTGTTTTCTAGRGTGATTGCTCCATTTTATAACTACAGGTGCTTACAAAGCATATACACTTGCATGAAAATGCTTACATGGTTCTCATTTCTCTTAGTAGTTCTAAGCAAAATTGAATTATTGTAGGAAAGAGATTTGTTTTGTTTTGCCTTCGAGAGTCACAACTCTAGTGACTCCTAGTTAGTAGACCTTAAGAAAACTTCTTAAGYTATTTGCTTGCTAGAAAATGGCAAAGAGTAATGGACTTTTGAAGGGCTTGAAGATATATTATTTTCAGAGACTGGATTTTGAGTACAGGAATTGACCTGACCGTTTTGAGATCTGTGAATGAGATGCATATTCTGCTCATGTGCAGCTTTCAATTTCATCTTATAATGAGCTGGGACATACTCTCTGATTTTTGCTAATGTAACATCCTCCTGCTAATGCTTTCCTCCTGGCMAAAAAAAAAAAAAAAACCCAACTCTGTCTAGAATTTTCTTTTTCTTGAGGAATTCAAAGATTTCCTTTTTAAATATTGAATTTTTAAATTACTAATATTTAATTTAGAATTCAGAAGCAGACAATACTACCTTTCCCTCTCTGCAGTGGGAACTTTTTTCAAAYTCAAAATGCAGAGTGTTATATGGGTATACCCTTTTATCAAAATGACTTCGATAGTTTGATCAAATGAACTCTTGCCATTAATACAGTGCCTTTCTGTGTTCAGTTTYCCCCCCCTCTGTGCAGTGATATATCCCTGGATCAGATGCTATCCTGGAGGTCACTTAGATAGCAGTGGTCTTAGCTGCGTAGCACAATGAAAAAGGGCAGAGCTCCTTCAGGAAGTGGAATTAATATTTATTTTTTTCCTAAGAGATACTTGTATGGAAAAATATTCCTCATCGACCTAAAGGTGATTAACCTTTTAGAGGAGTACAAAGCACCCGCTTCCCTTGACAATATTGTATGCTGCGGTAATCGTTTTCTTAAAGAAGTCATTCCTGATCAAAACTTAATATTCAGATTTGATATATCTCTACAGTCCCCWGCCTGAAGTAAGGAGTGGTCTTCACTTTGCAACGTGTGGAACTTCTCGGGAGGGTCTAGCATAGAGCAAGGAAGATGATTAAGAGACTGGAGCCTCTACTATCTAAGGAAAGATTGAGTGAGCTGGGCCTGTTTAGCCTGGAGATGATTGAGGGGAGATCATATCAATATGTGTAAGTACCTGAGGGGAGAATGTAGGGAGGAGGAGGAGGAGGAGGAGGCCAAACTCTTCTTGGTAGTGGCCAGTGATAGGAAAAGGGGTAATGGGTACAAACTGAAACACAGGCAGTTCCATGTCCATGAGAGGAAGAGCTTGTTTACTGTGAGGGTGACAGAGCTCTGGAACAGGCTGCCCGAAGAGGTTTGGAGTCTCCTTCTTTGGAGATCTTCAAAGCCCACCTGGATGCCACCCTGYGCCATGTGCTCTGGTGTCCCTGCTGGAGCAGGAGGGTTGAACTAGATGATCTCTAGAGGTCMCTTCCAACCTCAACCACTCTGTGATTCTGTGTGTTGTTTCACTGGTTTAGGGTCTTCAGTAGGAAGTAAATATYGGATGGGCTTAGAACTGACTAACGCTTTTCAGATTTTGAGGCTTACTAGAAGGATATTAAGAATTTGTTTCTTTCTCAGGTACATATTTTATGGAAAAATAAGAGGAGAATTTGCTTTTGTGGATGCAGCATTGAGAATTGAGAGCCGGGAAACTTTGATTCTTGAGTCTGGCTTAGKTGCTTGTTGCATTAGGCACAGCAGTGGAAATTCGGTGCTGACAAAGATTTCCACCCTTTGTTCTTTTTTGCCAGGTCTCTGTTTTTTACAGATGGTGATGCACACTACCTTAACAGAAACTACCTCTGTGTTCCTGGAAGCTCTACTACTCTAGGGATCAAGATGAATAATACATGTAATAAGGGTGTTCTAGACTTTGCAGAGCTAAAATATTTTCATTAGAAGCCTAAGTCTTTGAAGAAAAGTCCCTGAAACTTTTTTGAGCTGCCTGGTACCAGGAAACAGTGTAAAGACGGAGGTTTGAAAGGTACCACCTAGTGTTACGTCTTGCGAGGCTTAGCATAAATATTGTTGAAAGAAGTCAGACCAGTCAGGGGCTGTGTCAGAGTCAGCATGTGTAGTGAGGCATCAACAGTGACACCAGAGCACTTGTTGGTTGATGCAGTTAGAAAAATGGCAGGGCCAGGCTGTTGGCAACAGCTTGTGCTAAACTACCAGAGAAGGAAAGAGAAGGAAAGAAAACGGTTGCTTAATCAGAGGAAAATGATTTCTGAGGTCAGCATTCTATRCAGAGCTAAATCTTTTTTTTTTTCTTTTTCTGGCTTCCGCCTAATGAATTTTAAATCAATAGTTCTAGCGTGCATTTATCTATACAGTTTTCAGCAGAGATATTTTACCTTTCAATATTTTTGCTGGAGCCTTTGTAGCAGAAAATTGTAAATGATTTAGAAAGAGAAACTCATAAACACAAAAATATTTTACATAACTTTATATGGAAAAGCTTGAAGATGGGGAAAAAAGCTTTCCTTTTTTTTATCTTTTTTTTTTTTTYCTTGGTGGAAAAATAGATCTGGGATGCCAAATACTTAATTCTTTAAAATAAAAATGATGATACTTGCTAGAGGTGCTTTGTATTTTTTCTTCTATACTGTTTTTAAACATGTTTCCCAGAGTAAGTTTGGAGACAAAATGAAATTACAGGCATTTCTGCTGCATAAGCTTGTTGATGCCAGTCTGTGCTCACTGATAAGCAGGTGACATCTGCAAGCTCTACAAGGACCCCAGTGCACTGTGTTTTCATGCTAGTGGTATTAACTGAAAGAAGTGTAGAGTTTTTGTTTGTAAATTAAAAAGGATCTGCAGCCAGAACATACATTAGCAACATACATGTTAAATGGCCTTTTATTGCACAACTAATATATGCCAGAAGAAATAGGAGGCTGTGAAGCACCTCTGGAAAATCATGGKGTTCTCTACTTGCTAGGATCAGTAACGTTTTCCCTTTTATCACAAGAAATCCTCTCTGCAACATTATTTCTTTCTGAAAGTATTTCTTGGGACTTTTGAGAGAAGTTCATGTAAATCATTTTAGTCAGGATATTTTTTCATGTCTGCATTGCACTTCGAATTTTCTATTATTATTTTTATTCTCAGAAAGCGAATGCTTAAGCATTTCTATTGCCTTGTCTTTTTTATTGCCTTTTTTATACCAGTCCCTACTTAGTGACTTTTGAAGTTGTTAACAGAGGTGAAGTCACAACTTAACACACCTTTCACCAGATTTTGTGAAAATACGGTCTGTGCAGCTGTGGTTTGGTGCCCCCACTGAGAGTCCATCAGTCCTTCCAACRGGAAGATCTGTGGATACCTGTGGATACAGACTGTTTAAAAGCAGTTTTTAGTGGCTGTACTGCTTGTAGAAGAGAGACAAAATAATTTTCTGTTTTCCTTGGTACCTTGAATAGGCTCATTTGATTCCCATCACCACAGATACTTGAGCCTTTTACAGCCTTTTTAGGCAGAAAGGAACTGCTGCTTCAYTATGAAGACAGGAGGGTTTATGTACTCGGAGGCACAGTGTTGTTATACTTAGTTTGAGAGCCGTGTTAAATGTGTGAGTATAAGAGTTTTTTCTTTTCTTTTACAAAAGACAGAGGCAAAAGAGTTCTAAATTTCAAGCTGCTTCTCATGCTGTTATAATTTGCCCTGCCCAAATTACAAATAGATTGTCCTGTGAATTGCAGTAGTAGTTAGTTAAGAGCGTGGCCATGTGATGTTTGTCCTCTCCCAGTCTGCTTTTAAGGTTGATGGGCTTTGTTCTACTATACAACACTCTAACAAAGATATTTTGCTTTTGAAAGGATTTCTTTACTTTTTGGAGGACCTTTTTGAGTTGATTCATTTGGATTAAAATATTTTATATTTCTTGCCTACACTTTCAGTAACTAAGCTACTGTCAGGAGTGGGGAGGGTGGAATCAAACAAGCTTTTCTGTGTTCTATTTACTGCTCCTGTCTTCACTGTCCTTTACAACAAAGTGATGGGACTCCTATAAACATTAAGGGTGGCATAGCAGGAATAGTAGTGTTAGTAGCAGGTACAACTAGTTCATGCTTCTCTTCTCTAAATTTAGAGTTATTATGTGGCATACGACCCTAGTGTGAGCTGAGTGAGCAAGGAAATATTAAATAAGGGAGGGTAAATAAAGGTAATTTTCCATATTGAACAGCTATTTCTATTTGTGCCCAATCTATTTTTCACCTTTTAGAAGTGCTTTAGTGTTTTCTCCTGAAGAACTGCAAAACTGACTTGGGGCTTGGAGAACATGCCTTGTATAAGAACTAAGTAAGTTGAGATGTTTGTCTATCCAAGAGAAAGATAAGAGGTAACTTGATTATTGGTCTGCAAGAACCAGTGTGATGGAGGCTCCTGATAATCAAGGGTACTCTAATCTGACAGAAAAGGCATAATGAGATCCAAGGCATCCTTTCGTGCTGATGAACAGTCTTCAAGGACACAAACGTTTCTGTGCAACAGTCTGCAGTTCATTGGCGCAGCCCATGTCACATTTACTCTTTATAGCTACTAGCTTCACCTGCAAGTATCCTTGGCATGGTTTATTGCAGCCCTTCTTGRGTGTCATGATAACCTTGTCCTAGATCCTCCAGCTCGCTGAGTTCTTTCTGTCCTTTCTTATGGGAAGATCTCAGCCTCAGATAGAAGACAGAATATGGTCCTGTCTGCATGGAACAAGAGGGCATGATCTTGAGCCACCTTTGCCTTTTTAAATGATCTGTAACTTTTTTTCACTGTAAAATACCTGGTGGCTCAGCAGTGACCTGAAACTTGTCCCTCAGAATGCTGTTCCATATACAAGCTGGAAGGAAAGCTGCTGATGTTTGGGAGCAGATTTGGGGTAGAGATCATGGGAGAGGTTCTCTTTTTACCTTTTTCTGAAGGCATTTGCCTCAAAGACATGATGTTGGGGTGTATTCTTTGTGTGGAGGAAGCAGACTCTTTTGAGACATAGGAGTAATGTGTAAAAGGTAGGTATAGAGCAAGGTGGACTGACATCCCTTGCTTGTGTTGCTTTGATTGAACAAGTGTCTTAAAAACAGAAAAAAAAAAATGCCTTGAGCTTGCTTTGAAAGTGACTTTAAAAARCAGGCACTTATAGAAGCAAGAAGCAATTAGTTATCAGATTCATGGCAACTTATTATTAACCTCTGCTACCCTGGGAACACTCTTCTGCTTAGTCATGTGTGCAACTGAAATTTTAATTTAATTTGTTTAATTTCCCTCTGTACACAGACAGTGTTTAGCAAATTTATTAGGATTCCTTTACACTTTGCCCTCTTCCTACTAAAAAGTGATAGATTGGTTAGTCGTTCTGAATAAGCAGTTTGTCAAGCCTGCAAGTCATATAAAACTGAGTGCATAAATAATTTATTGCCTATTGTAGTAATAAAAATAATGTGCATTTAGCAAATTCTAATTAAAATAATCAAGAGATTAATCATTCAATAGAAAGTTATTTAATAAGTTGAAGCAATCCTTTTAAATGTGTGTTTTAAACTTGGAGAGCTAATGTGTTCTTACTTGATACTTGGTAAATTAAAATTTCTTTCTTTTTCAATCAACAAGTTCATAAAAGGTGTGTTAGTAAACTGCACATAAAAATACATTTTGRAATGCTTCACAATGTTACTTTGGAAAAATGATCTCAACTAAAGTTATCAGGTCAATTTCTTCACTGTTGTTAGGCTTTAAATTAGGTACATTTAATATTCATTTTACTGAACTGTTAAGGCTTTTTGGTACTTTTTTCATATGAAAATACCTGTTTCATAATGCTATAGCCRAACTATTCTTCAAAAGATAGAATTTATCTAATATGCCACTACATAACTGAGAAGCATGTACAAATGCAGGAAGAATATATATTTTTTGAGGTTTCCAGGCATGAAATATTGTGAATTTTACAATGTACTGAGCCACATATAGACACAGTGTGAGTTTGGACAGCTTCCTGTTGTAGTAGCTAGAGCTGGGTGATGAGCTTGAGCTTTATTCTTGGGATGCTGTACYTCTGTGAAGGTCTGTTGTCGTTTTGGAGGGTATATGCAGCAATTTGCCCACAGTATTTATGTTATAAGATTTCAGTTCTACTAGAGAGTAGAACTAGAGAGTAGTACCTGTATGTCCTGAACATATGGGTAACTTTACCTCTGTGACCAGTCTTGTGTTGTAGGACAACTCTTGTATGAACCATTTGCTCGAGGGTACAAAAACTTGGATTTCAAATGAAGATCTTGGTGTAGGAAGCTTGGCCTATCAGAGAAGTAGTTATAGTAGATGAASTATAACCAGCAGCGGATGCCGCTTTTTTGATTTTTGAGTAGTGATCTGTTTGCCTGATATCATGATAGTACAACTGTGCTATAAACAAATAAAGCACGTGCCACTGCCGTGCTGCTGTGTTCTGCTCATAAAACAGCCTTCTACTGTGATCACGCCACTGCAGACTTTGCACATACAGAGCAGATAAACTGGGTCTTAAATCAGAGCAATACTGTCATACACCGTTTAGATGCGTTCTGTTTTCTTGCCAAAATTGGTCCAGCAGACATTTTCCTCTGTAGTTGATATTCATAGATGTTTGTCTCTGATTCTCAATTCCTAAAAGAGAAGGATGAGTGGTTCTTATACTGATAGCCCCAAGGTTGCTGTTTTAGTACTAATAATTAAATCTTGTTGCGTGTGGTTGTGAGTCCTCAAAAGTACACAGAATCGAGTGAACAGTGACAGGGAGCCTGTAAGGAGGAGAAATAGTAACTTCCATTTCAGGAGGATTGGAATGCTAATAATATTGCTACTTATTTATGCACAGAAGCAAACAAGTTTATAAAAAGAGTTTGACATTGTATATGCAGCTGATATGCCTTTATGTGCTTTGTCCTTATATGAAGGATGCTAGCTTATGCTCTCTGCATGTATAAATATAAGCATCTTCCCAGATCATACTCAAACAGATTTTAAAGAACATTAGGCATGAATAAAGAAGATGCTTGTGCTGAGCTGCCTTTACAAACAATATGATTTTTAAGTAATTTTAATCTTACAAGCATCTAACCTAAAYAGAAAGAATACAAGAAAAGTAAAACACAATAAATATTAATTCTGTAGAAGCTGAGCACGTCATACTGAAATAGAGGGTAGGAAAGGGAACAAGTTAAGCAAAGACTACACTGTGAGCAGAGTCTGAGGGCTACAAAACAAGTATAATCTTTTAAAATCTTTAAAAATGAATATAATGCAAGATTAAACAGTGAGGCTGCTGTTACCTTGTGGATGCTTGTGGCTTGTAGTAGGCATTTATTCTGGTAAATACAACTGTAATTCAAAATAGAGATATTCAGTAGCCCCAAAAATGGACTTGAATGGATCCTGAAATCCATTGCACATGGACTCCGTTGCACAGCCTCAAAAAGAGGTAATAACTTTAAGTTTTGATGCTAAAAGTTTTCATGGGCACAAGGAAACAGAAACTGAAAGCTGTTTTTGCAGAAGTTTCTCAAGTATTTATGCTGTGCTCTGGAGAAAGAAATTAATTGCAAACTGCTGGTAAGACTTTCCCTTTAGGAAAATGCTGGGAGATGTGAATCTGAGTGCTATGTAATGTTCTGGATTCAGGTTGGATTCTAAACCAGAAGGTGTCCAAGTTAAGTGAAAATGTGGTCTCACTGGAACATTATTATCTGTAGGGGTTTTGCTTCTTCATCAACAGTTTCTTTACAATTAAAGAAGTAAAGTATGAGAGGATCTGAAATACCTTATATTACTGCCCCTTTGTATTGGGGCAAATATAGCTCTACTGAAAAAAAAAGCATATACCAGAGATTTTTTTTTTWAAAAAAAGCTCTCTCTCCTTACTCTGGTAAACAGTAGTTCATACCTGTGAAGATACACTTAAACCAATCTAAGGAAGTTTAATGACTTTGTCTTTTTTCTGTACCTAGTACTTAGAGGAAAAAAAAAAAGAATGGTTGCATTAGAATAATTGTTGCTGAAGAAGTTAAGATAATGTCTGTAGTGGTATCTGAAGAAATACTGCTTCAAGAAGTTTAAGAACAGAATTTCATTTGTGGTTACAGACTTACTTGCAGATGCCACTGGAGACCTAGAGGGCTCTCCAGTTCATTTAGTACAAGCGCCCATGAGTCTCTTTCCAGGCAARTGACTGAAAACTAAATTAAAAAGCTGCATTTTAAAGTAATCTGAAGAATAAACTGTATCCTAAGTATTTTAAGGCACAAAAGGCTAAAAAAGGCAGTGGGCAGGTTTGAAACTTCTTGTAAAGTATGAAAAATAGAGAGATAGGAGGAAAATTCCTCAACTTAAAAGCTTTTTTTTTAAAAAAAAAGCTAAAAAAGAAAGAAAGAAAAAAGGGATCTGCACAACATTTCCTAAGCTCCTTACAAGGCATTTCAGTCCAATATGAAATGTAAATCAAAGCATCAACTGCCRATTCAATGCTGGGTTAATTTTTCAATATGCTCAGCCAAGGCAGCCTTTTAAATAAAGATTTCTTTTGTATTAATGATGTTCTTTGGAAATGAGTGAATGTTGGACTACTGGAGGGAGATGTACGAGCCATTTTCAGGGTCTGGTTGGGCAGTCACCTGCATATTTGAGTAGCTACCTTTCTAAACCATGTAAATCTTCAGAATGCAAAACCTGATGAGAAAATTTCTCTGATTTATCCTCTCCATTGCAGCCCAAAGCATCCTTAGAGAAGAAGGGATGTGTTGGTGCTTCTCCTTCTAATCACACACAAAGAAAGGAATTGAAAAAGAGCATTCTTGCACAAGTTAAGCAAATTTGATTTACATGAAGTTTATGTGATAGTTTGGGATAAGGCTGTGCATGCCAATGGTGCTTCTTGAAAGAGATGTTGGTGACYGGTTCCAATCCCTCTGCATAAGCAAACATGTGCTCCTGATGTGGCCTTCCCCTTTACTCTTCTGATCTGTTTTCTGTTTATAGGGCTGCCACAGATTTCACAGGAATTACATCCCTCAGTTTCATCAACTCCCAAAACTGTCACCCTTGGATCTCCTTGTTCACTCCTTGTTTTTCCTTTCCTGCAGTGGTTTTGGTCAAAAGCATCCAAGATGCATTCGCACAAGAATGCTTTCTTCTCACAGTGCAGTAGTGAGGGGTTTGATGTCTACAGCTGTGCTGTGGGACAAGATCAATACTTGTGACAACTGCAGAAAAAGTCTGCTTTGAGTTTAGCTGAAGGATGGGAAAAAGCTCAGTTCCCCTTGCCAGATCTTCTGGCAACAAAAATCTGTATACTGGGAAACTAGGAGATTATTTTCTGTGTCTCTGTTTGTCTCTGAAGCAAATTCATTAGAACTATGAAATTATGCTTGTATTCATGAGGCTTTTCTTTTCCTCCTTTAACTACATTATATATTTGGGGACAAAATTGACTTTTATGAGGATAATTTCACTCTGCTGTTTCAGAATCTCTTTAGTTTTCTTCAGTTATTTTGGACTGAAAATGGACATAGAAATAATATATACCTACATATATATATATGTAGATATGACTTGTRGAGGTGTTGAGTCTTTTATTTGGCTCATGTCGAAGCCTCTTAGCAACTGTGGGTGATGAAATGAAGCTACTTGGACTCAGATGCCAAAATACAGACTTATGTCAGTARCTAGTTAAGGTGTACAAGTTAGAACTCTTATGGCCTATGTTTCATGCTTTTTTTTCCCCTTCTTTAAAGACAGCTTTGACAAAGCAAAGCAGTTGCTAAGATTGAAATATTGTCAGCAGTTTTTCACAGAGCATGATTTGATAGTTAAGTCTTATTTTTGCTTGCGTGCTGATTTTGTGGGATGGGCACCAATTTGGTCCTGGTAAAGAGCAGCATAGAGATATAAGGGACACTGGGACTGCATCTCCATGGCTGTAAGAAGAAAAGTGAAGAGCTTGGAGTAAAGCATGTAATGCTTTAAGCCTTGTTGAAACATTTTGTAGGCAYGCAATACTCAGCATCCCCACTTTAAGCCCAGTTAAGTCAATACTGTTCCTGGTGCAATCATGGAATTGTTCCACAAAATGAAGTAATATTTATTTATTTGAGCATTTTCAATTCAATTATTGTGAGCCAAGGTACTGAGAATGGGTGGAGTCCAGAAACTGGGAYTGTGTTTTCAGATATGTTTAGGACTGTATAAATTGGGTGCCCATTGAAGTCTGATAAACCTCATGCGTGTGAGCTGTTATGTAAATACTGGATGCTTATGAATAGTCCCTTTATCATTCTGTGCAGTGCCTTGCCCTCCATCAGAATAAGTCAATGCTTGCATTACAATGTTACATTCATTTATTCTCTTTTG
This sequence comes from Eudromia elegans, assembly GCA_003342815.1. NCBI lineage: Eukaryota > Metazoa > Chordata > Aves > Tinamiformes > Tinamidae > Eudromia > Eudromia elegans. The sequence continues at coordinate 682,388 of PTEX01000251.1, forward strand.
CCGCTTCTTGGATCAAAATTACTGCTGTAATTTTATACAGTCTAAATCATTGAAGACTGAGGCCTGGGTGCCTTTTCYTTGTATTCATAATAATCCTTTTGTGTTGAAAAGTATTGCTTATGGTTCATTTTATTTCTTGYCCCTAGGTTATTTTTTTAATTTATTAAAATAAAAGAAAGACAAACCACACAACTTTTCACTCTACTCTGTGACTTCTCATTTTTTGACATTGGCTTTTGAAGCAGAATTTCCCACATGTTGTTTTTATTATTATTTTTATGCTCATTGTATTTGACTTGTCAGTCTCAGCAGTAATACCCTTTTTTCCTAAAAAAAAAAAAAGAAGGAACTAGTGAAGTGTGGCCTTTTACTCTTTGAATAATGTCTGTTCCTCATTCAGCAGTCCTTTTTTTATTATTTTTCTCTTAAATTCTGCCCCAAGTTATTTAATCTTCTTCTTGCATTTTCCCGAAGTAAAAAAAAAAAAAGGAACTGTTTTGTGGATTGTGTAGGATTGCTCTTCAGGTATTAAATATGCACGGAGCATTTGTGAAACGCACATAGGCACRTGGAGCAATCCTCACAGGCTTGCTCCAGCTCACATCCAGATAATACAATATCTCATTTTCTCCACTTCTGACTAGAGCTTGCATCCACAGTGCTGTAAAAGCCATGTGGAGTTTTATTAACGTTTTTCTGCTGCTCTTTCTGTTTCCAAGCAATATGAACCCTTAGGAACTTGGTGCGCAAGTCCTGGGTTTCTGTCTCTGGCTCCATTGTTCTGTTCTATTGTTCTTACTTTGTTCTGTCTCTGGTTGCCTTCCGAGGAAGTGGAGAGGAAAAAAGAAGGGTTAGGCTGTTTTTAAAACTCCTGTGATCCTGGAGTTCATTCATATCCATCCCCATGATGGTTAGGGGGCTACTTGATAAGAACAGAYGTGCACTTCGCACTGGGGTGTCTTTCTGCAAGGAGTTGACTCCCTCCCCTTCAGCTCATGGAAAGTCCTGTCCTGAGGATAAGTAGCTGCCCCTTTCTTCAACAAGAGGACACTTGTTGCCCTAGGATTMAAATGGATGAGAAACTGGTGCCACTTCCAACTATTCAGTGAGTAGTTTTKTGCTCTTTGCACTCCCTTTGCTTTCTCTGTCTCCGTATGAACCTTGGTGTTAATGCTTTGGGGAGAAAAAAAGACAACATTAGCGTGGGAGATGATTACAAGCATTTAGCAGCTCTCCYCTCCCTCAGGAAGTGGTGGCCATCSCGATTCAAGTTRCTTAGCAGCCCCTGACTCCTGAGAGTGCTGCCAACTTGCAATTATCAGGCTGTTCTCACTCCTCTAACCCTGCAGAAGGGAGCTGCTCCTGCTGCTGAACACTCAGTGATCCCTGGAGGGGTCGCAGCTCAGTTTGCAATGTGCTACCTTAGTGTTTCACAGTGTGTACCAGGACACTGAAGGTTTGGAACTGAAGTTCTTCCTTTTCCCCCTCCTCCCCTGGGAAGCTGTTCTCATAATAATTCAAAAGAAGACCTTGGTGGCTGGAGAATTTGGGTGCAAAGGAGGAGCACWGGACACATTTTTTCTCCAAACCTTGAAGTCTAATTCCACCCAGCCAAGTCACATCACCAGTTTGGAACTGGTAAGTTGTGTAAAGTTGGACCTTAACTGACTTGGTGCTAGGAAATGAAGCCTAAAGAAAAGGCACAATGCAGAAATCCTACTGTGGTGGCTTAGCTCAAGCTCAACTTTTTGACTTCGAGGAATTTATCAGTATTTAGTTGACAACAGTATGAATCTTCCCTTGGAATCCTTACTCGTCAGAGTTCATTACCCTTAGTTATGAATTCCTCTCTCTTTTTTTTTTTTCCYCCTGAGCTTTCTAAAGGAGCTATTGGTAGTAATGTAACATTGATTATTCACTCAACTGTTTGTCATTGATTAACATGTTGCAATCAAAAGAGCAATTGGGTTGAGGGAATATATTGCCAAGTGCCAGAAGCCCAGACTACTCTAACTTTGAGAGACTGAATCCACATCTTGTGTAAATGACTTGGATGAGTTGGAGTTAATGGCTGTAGATGCACAACATAATTCTGGAGCTCATAAGTCACTTTTGAGGTGCCTAAGGGGCTTTTAAAATATAGTTTGACTGGTAGATATGACAGGACTCTGATATATGCTTTTGTATTTGGGTGGAGAGTGGTTATATTCTACTGAAGCAGTGATTTTTCTTCAAGCCCAAAAGGTTTTATGATGTTCTCCACCAGACTTGCTAGGAGAAGATGTGGTGGAGACCCCTGCTTGTTTGGAAATGGCAAGAGAAGTGGCATGGAAGTAAATCTTGGGCACTTCTTTCACCTACTCATGAAAGTAGAGACTGTGCATGCACTCTTCTTCACCAGATGTCTGCCTGGTACTGTCACCTCTAAAGGTGGAAGCACTTATTAGATGCTTGAATATTTCTTGTGTTTTCATTTGGGATGCTTTGTGGAATGGACAGTTTTCCAAAGTGACAGTTTGCTGTTCTAGGGGGGAAATAGCTATTCTTGTCCCCTATATGATCCTTCTTTGAAACCTCTGTGATGTGTACTATGTATGCCAGTATATATTCCAGTATATTCCATATACTGTAACTGAAAGGGTAGGAATGGAGCGGTGATAGACAGGGATATAATTTGTCTTTACTTTTCCTATGTGTTACCACTGTCATAGATCTGGTCAAACTCACCAAGCCTCCCAGCAGAGATAATGGCAGTGAATTGGGCTAAGTGCTTTATTTATTTTGTGGGGTTTTTTTTATTTAATATTATAATTTTAAAGCTAAAGTTATTAAAAAAAAAAAACAAAAAAAAACAAAAAACTTTCTACCATCATCTCAAATGTAAGAACCAAAGCCAGTCATTTAGTAAGGATATTTTCAATCAACTTCTCTGTCAGCAATCAAGTCCTTAGCACAACAAATATCCACATCAGCTAAGGATGTTTTATATTTCAATTACAACCTTCTATAAACAGACATAAAATCACTTGTAATTGCTTCCAATAAAGCCTGGAAAATGCAAAGGAAAAGACAGCTTTCACCAATCATCATGAAAATACGATCCTAAAATGAATGACAGGGCTGTTCTATGCAAAGTTGTTTTTTAAAGCACTTTCAGCAATAAAGTGTGATGTATCTGTAGTCAAAATACATAGGGTTACTTCCCTCAGAGTCGGTGTGATTTATAGCAGTTGAGGATGTGGCCCAGTATTATTTCTTAAAGCTGTTTGAGATTCCCAAACAGTTAAGGGTTGAAATATGAAAACGGACATTGGCTTCTTGTCTCGCATATTGAGATTTGGCTACAGGGGAAATAGTTATGCTCTATAAAAGGGAGATGGCTCTGTTGTGTTTTAATTTAGCAGATCTCAACCGTGGGTTGTAGCTTCTGAAAGCAGTTTGGGGCAGTTTGATTTAGTGGGAGCAGTCAGCTGTGTTGCATTTTCTCCCTAACAAAGTAGGGAACTGCTCATTGAGTTACATCTGTGGTGCTTCATCTAAAGGAAAGCAGTTTCCTGTGTTTTGGCTACAGCAGGTCAGCAGATGTTTTCCTTTTCTTTCTCACATAAGATTTAATCAGCATGTGCCACTTGCAGGTAGGATTTTTGAACCATCTCAAGGGGACATGTACGATCTCAAAAGATTCACTGCTTTTATCAAAWATATTAAAGCCACAGTTCAAAAACCCGCCTGTGTCAGCAGATGAGCATGCCTGTCCTTTATTTCAGCAGATGTCTCCAGCCTCTAAACTGCTGCAAAATATTGCACCAATAAGGCAAAAGCAATGCTAACTGTCAGATGCCTTGTCCTGCCATATGTTGTGCTTTCCTCCCTTAAAGACATGACTCAGGATTTGCTCAGGGACAGCACTAAAAATAAGAAGTTCTTGTCAGAACTCAGCTGTTCTGCTGGACATGGTGTCTCAGTTATTGATGGAGGAGCTGCTCATGGAAAAGGAACAGAAAAGGGCAGCCACTGCTTCCTCTCTCTTGCCTCCTAAAAGTCCACTGATTAATGTTCACTTTATTCTGAATTAGTATGACCAGATAGCTTTTCTTTTTTTTTTTTTTCCTAGCCTTTATAGGGTCTCCATTGTATGGTGAGAAACACCTATCCAGTGTTAAGACTGGGCACTTTTTCAGCACTTACATGCTTCCATGTCCTCATGATGCACATAGCTCACCTCATCCTCACTTTGACCTGCTAGGATAGGCAAACACTCAGAGAAAGAACTGTTAAGTGCCCAGTCTTGGGGCCCTGAAATGTAAGGTAACTGCCACCAAAAGCTGTCCCTGTCCAAAGGGGAGATAAGAGACAAGGGAGGTAAGACAGGTTGATAAAAGTGCTGAGTAGTACTCTACAACTGAGTAGTACACAAAGCATTGAGTAGTACTCTACAATGTTCATGCCAATGGATCATGGCATATGAAGCAGTGGTCATGCTTAGCTGAAGAACCCTTTTTGCACTCTCTTTACACTCCGGAGGCCTCATGTGCTCAGGATAACTTTTATCTGAGAACTTGCATCGGAGGGAAAATTATCTGGGATCCAAAAAACAAAAAGAAACAAACAAGCCATCAACAAAAACCTAGCACCTGAAATAAAATTTATCTTATCTTCTATGTGACCTCAGAATTTTGTGGGGTTTTCTGTCAGGTGTAATAGCATCAACTAGAAATAATGTGCAAAATTGGTGTTGGAGCCTTCCATAATGAAATGACGGAAGTGTGCAGGGATTGAGATGTAAGTAGGAATAAGCAGAGTAGGTTGAAGTTTTTCAGTGACTTTGGAAAATCATTCTAAAGTTGGTAAAAATTTAGCCTAAAGAAAAAATTCTGRTAGTCAAAACTGCTGTTTTTTTTCATGCCTCCTCTGCATATTCAAGTGGAATACCAGCACTATATAGTTAATAAGGACATAGACTCATGTTGGTTTTTGTTTTCCACAAATACTTACAAGGGTGAGCATTAAACATTACTGAAATTGGAAATTTTTATCCATTTCCTTTTTTGGGGGGAAAATTATTTATTGTTCAATATATTTATTTAATATGTAAATGCTCTGTTTCTTCAATGTGTATTTCCTCTCAGCCTTCCAGTTTTTCAGATTTTTTTTGACTCAAAAATACCTGTTAATTTTCTCTTCCACTCCTGTTGGCACTTTGTAATGTCTGGAGAATTTTTATAATCCCTGAGTGTGCTCCCTGCTTTAAATAGCTCTTGCTTTTTTTAACACAAAGTCGTGCCACTCAGCGCTCACATGTGAGCGTCTATGCGCGCGCACACACACACACAGCAGTTTCATCTTTCCAAATGTTTTTCTCATTTAACATTGTCAGCATGAAGATTTTCTCAGAGAATATATCTTATTCTATTATCAGGAATTATTCAGTAAATTAGCAGTCATTATTTATTGCAGAGAACAAGATAGATGCTTCAGTGGGGTATGCATATAGATGCTTCATCTTATAAATTTACCATAAAATAGTCTGCAAAGGTGCAGCTCTCAAAGTACTAATTAATGCTGGGAAACTATTGGAACTGCTGTTCATTTTCCTAATGTATGATGTAGAGGATCACTTATTTCCTTCCTTTTTACTATTGTATGTATATGTCTCTACAGACTTCCAAAGCATAAAGCTGTTCCTGTATCGAAATGAAATATTCAGAAAGTCAGAATCAATGTTTTGTTCTGCTCTGTGCGCCAGGGGCTATTTCTGTGTTTTATGGTAAATGATTAATCAGTGAAAACAGTGTCTGGACCAGGACTCAGAATATGGATCTCCATCTCTCATGCTGTCTAGATGTCTGGCTAATTTGGGATCCTGCATCCGTGCAGTATGTAAGGAGCTACTGTCTGGGAGAAAAGCAGCTAAAACAGCTGAATCTCCTGCACATGCCTTGTGATTCTGTCTGCTTTTGGCATGGCTCTAAACTTGGGCAAAATTTAAAAATATAAAGTGATTTAAAGCTTACCTTAGTAGAACTAAAGGGCAACTCCTTATATTGAGATATAACATTTTATTATTATACAAGCAGACACATTTCTTTTAATTGCATTAATTTCTATTCATTTTTGAGGCTTTGTTTTGGGTGCGAGGTGAAATACAACCAAATATGAGATGGGCTGAACACTAATCACAGCTCGCCCTCGTGACTTGATGGTTATTTTGAAATTTGTGGTTAGGGATCACTAAGTTACCTTGTCTTATGATCTTTATCTGTCCTTCTTTTGTGTTATTTGCAGAGAAACTTTTGCCAAGCTGCTCTTGCTTGTGTTTTTAGCCAAAAACAATCAGGTTTTATCATGTTCAGGTTGCTTTAGATTAGCTCAAACTCACATAGTGTTTTGGAAGTTTGGTGCACCAGGCTCTAAAATTGTATAAAAATACATTACTCTCTCATGTCAAATCTGCTTAACTTTACTCAACCCCAAAATTTTCCTTATACAGCAGGATATTGCAAATAATGTGCTGAAAGGGGTTTCTTGAAAGTTCAGAGTATGGCTGAATCCCATGAATAGCAGGAATAGTGTAGATAGCTGGTTGAAAAAAATGAAAAAGCAGTAGAAATTGTTTTTTGTCTTTTTTAACCTGCCTAACCCTTTTTGATAATTAAAAAAAGGGGGGAAAATTCCAGAACTCCCCCAAACCGTCCCTTCTTCCTTTTGATTAGTTTGAACTCTCTAGAAACATTTCACTGCTCTCTGATTTGTCTTGCCAAAGAACAGCTTAAAGCTCTTTGGCAGACTGCAGCTGCAGGGAGGATTTTTCAGAGAAATAAAATTATGCAAGTGTGTACAATCTTGAGTGTTGATAAATCCTTCCATGCCAGTGGTGAAATTGCTTGCAGAGTAATGTCCTGTGAGGGTGATATGAAAAGAGAGGGAGTGCTGGCCCATCTGAGGCCACAGTGGTGTATGTGACTCTCTGTAAATAAGAATATTGGAAAATACTTTGAGATCTTCTCATGGAAAAACAATGCAGATGCATTTAAACAGCCACTAGCATAATTCTGCACATAAAATTATGTTTTATTTAACTTACCTTTGTGCCAAAGTCGAACAAGAATGTTCATTTCAAGCTGCAATGCAATTAAATGCAATGTTTTTAAAGATGAATATATCTTGGTACCATAAAACAATAACTTTATGTACCTCAAAAAAGGTTTCCATTAATGTAGTTTTTTTTWAAATTCAGTTTCCCTGTGACTGTTAAGTATTTTCAAAGACTTCCCTACATAATCTTGAAGGAAAAGTTTTTACTGCAGTAGTCCTCATTGAAATGCATATGCCTGTTCACTCTAGGATTTACACAATACAGACTTTAGTCAGAATAATAAAATTAGATTTTCTTTGTTATGCAGACTACTGCAAAGTGTGTTAATACAGTTATGTGTTAAATAGATGTTAATCTATAATAGTTTTTTGTATGTGTGCTTTTTCTGTAAAGCAATGAAAGAACCAGTTCTTTTAAGAAGCTGATCACTGAATGTAGGTGGTAGCTGTGTTGTCCTTACTTGACACTGCTGTTTTTGTGTTTGTCAGATGAGTTATGTCTAATCTCAACAGAAGCACTGGAATGAGAGAAGATTTCTGGATTTTGCTTTTCTGGGTAGATTTACAACAGGAAGACTCAAACTTACTCAATGTGATCCTAAGTTGCCTTTTTGAACACGTACCTACAGTGTCTGCTCCATATGCCATTGTGGTGTCCTCTGCTTCCAATAGAGAATTAGCCTTCAAGGGTAGCAGCATAGTTTGGTTAACTTTGGTGGATAAATTGGTTGTTTGCAGTATTTCTCAGTATAATGAAGATGAGATCCTAGTATTTTCCACAGACAGGATTCTTGCCTTCAGGATGCTAATGCAGGAAGTGGCTGTAGGTAGCCCACTGAAATCCTTACTGTTGAATATTCAGGAACTTCTTTTCTTTATAAGCAATAAGAAACCCTGGATGTGGGATTTGTTCCAGAATGAATTCCTTTACAGATCACCTGGTGGCTATAAACATTATTTTTTTCTTAAATAAAGATTGCTTTTATATTGGACAAACTGCATATTACTGCCCTATTGGGAATGSAAAGGATATATATCACATATGAGTTAGTTTTGCCTCAGCAGAATTTGTTAAAAAAATAAACAGAGAAGGAATAGATTGTACATCAGTTGTACTGACACAAAATGTTAGCAAATTGGGCATCAAGAGCGCAATAATATTCATGTCCTTATAGTTCTGTTTTATTCTGTTTTATTGCRTAGGCTTTATTGTAAAGGTGTATTGTTGGCATTACAGCATTTTTATTCTTTCTATGTGATTTGAATGTACTAAAGAAGTGAAAACTTTGCCCATATGGATCTGTTCATCCCCACATGGATAGCTGGTATGTAATTCGGGGAGAAGTGGAKAGAGTGCAGAAGTGAAACACTTTTATGTGCTGGAACTTTCAGAAAGTAATATAAATTTTTTCCCCTCATCAACATTCACATCCAAATATTACATTTCTTCAGTAGAATGGAGTGATCTGCATATAAGGGCTGTGTTTGGTGTTTCCCTTCACTCATTTCCCACATACTGCTGCTTCTGTTTCATGAAACTGCCCTTTTTTGGCAATCGAGTGTGTCGTATCTGAGAGGAAGGCTCCCCGTGTGAAAATATGTTGCTGCCAGTTTTATTTTTTTTTTGTTAGAGCAATGCGATCTTGCTAGCCTAGATGCTTTTATGCTGCCATAAAGACCCCTTATCGTTCTGGCATTTGTGCCACTTTTTGTGCAAGGCGTCCTGGTGAAAGCATCTTTACACTGCTGTYGCCAGATGCACATGCACTGCTGTGGTTAAGCCAAGGTGATGTCTGTTGGCAGCAAAATTCGCAGCTTGGGGTATGTTCTTACAAGTAAATTGTGTCAGGATGGTCTCTCTTAGTGAGCTCTTTCACTTCTGAATTGCAGTCACTCCTTGCTCTGTGATTTGTTTGTTTTTCCCCTAATGGCAGATGATGAAGGCGAGGGAAACGGGGTAGTGTGACTTGCTGCATGTGCAGTTAGGAAACAGCATTCCTGAGARAGAAGAGCCTGTAAGAGCCATGGTGGGCACTCAGAAATGAGAAATTCTGCAGAATTGCGGAATTCACCCTAATGCAGTATGAATGACTTGAACACTGGGTCATGCACCGATTTCCCCCCACCAGAGCCCAACAGCATCCAGAGGCCCCAGCTGAACTCAGATCTCTCTGCAGGGAGGCTTGGAAACGCGCATAAGTCACCAAGCTCCGGAAATTAAAGTCTTTAGTCGACTAGACAGAGGAAGGAAAGATGTTTATTCTAATTTAAGTACCCGGGATGGGAGAGTACAGAGAAAAACTTGTCCAAAAGTGCTTATGATGCTGAGGTTTTCCTGAACTTGCAAGGTTAACTTGCAAATCGGAGCTGGTCAGAAATACTGTGTCAGAAAATGTTAACTCAGTGTAATTGCAAAGTCATATCTTGACTTTTATCCAAAGTTAAATGCAAGTTTGATTGTATGTGGCTAATACCAAGGAGGAGGGTAAACTGTGGCAATTTTCTCTTTTCAAATTGCAGCTGCTTAAAGGCTATCAGGCTTTTCCAAGTTGTAAATTTCTGTTACATTTTTTCTTTGGTTGGATTTACCCACATGATTTTGAATATACGTCAGCCTTAGTAGTAGGATGTGATATTCACAGGTTTAGGGAGAACTCTGTGCATGTTGCTTAGGAAGTATTGGATCTTAACTCTATGATGATTCATGCAGTCTTCAAAAATCTATGATAGTTTAAATGGTGACTTGCAGTTTAGGATGACAAACTTAYTTCTCTTATAGCCCATACTGAAGTTGAATGCTAAATTATGAAATACACTTTCTAACAATGTCTTACAATAATACTTTCTATGTTCCAGCATCTTTTCTCTAGTGAAGTAGATGTGAAGACAGCAGACAGCACATCCACATATAGGAAAATATGCTAACAATGCCTTCTCAGGGATACCTTCTCTCTTTTCTTCATTAACATATATAACAACATCCATGGTGCTTTTGAACTCCATTTACAGTGAGGGTGACAGAGCCCTGGAACAGGTTGCCAAGAGAGATGGTGGAGTCTCCTWCTCTGGAGATCTTCAAAACCCGCTTGGACACCACCCTGTGCCACATGCTCTAGGAGACCCTGCGTGTGCAGGGGGGTTGGAATAGATGACCTCTAGGGGTCCCTTCCAACCTTAAGTATTCTATGATTCTATGATTTACTCATTTACACACCWGAGTGTCCTAAATGTGCTGTGTTCTAGTGAGTAACATACCATTTCTAATGTAATCAGTGGTAGACTCTTTTGCAAAATTGCAAAAAATACAATTGGACTTCAGCAGTGTCAAGTATGAACATTTGATGTTTACATGTTGGTTAACAAATTTGCAAACAAGTCAGGACATTAATGCACTACAAGCTCAATTAAAAATTTCTCTGTGCATGAATCCATTGCTCTATGAAGTATAAATCTCAACTCTGTTCTAGCCTTTAGGATTTTTGTGCGCCTTTGATACCACGGTTGCATGATCTTAGCATATCAAGTTGTCTTGAACAGCTGGTCTGAAGTTCACAGTCAGGATCCTTGGAAATCTAGCCTAAGCTTTGAGTTTGACATAATTAGGAAGCCTGAAGCATTTTTCATGTTTTCTGTTTCAATTTTAATAGCTCGCTCACAAGGAGGCAAAGCAAAGGAAGAGCTTTCAAAAAAGAAAGCAATAGAGTAGTACTGTTGATGCATATTCTCTGTTGCAGTATAGATTTTATATTTACAGTATATGTTTTTTGAAGGAAAAATCTGCTATGATTTGCCCTTCAGAAGGAATTGAGTTGAGCATACTAAAGCTGTTGCAGTTGTGGTGATTTGGAAATGCAAGCAAGATAAAACTTTGTTGAGAAGAGCTGTRTCTGATATAATTGGTTAAATATGCAAGGTTTTCATCACAAACTTTCACGTCTGAAAAAGAAATACAAAGCTTCAAGCAGATGGGGACTTGAAYGGCAGGGGTGCTGCTAGACCTGATCCTAACCAACAGAGATGGTTTAGTGGGAAATGAGGGTCAAGGGCGGTCTTGGCTGCAGCGATCATGAAATGTTGGAATTCACGATCCTGCATTGAGGAAGCTGGGTAAGAAGTAGGATTGCAACCCTGGACTTCAAGAGAGCCAACTTTGACCTCCTCAGGATGCTCCTTGGAGAAATCCCCTGGACGAGGGTCCTAGAAGGAAAGGGCATCCAGGAGAGCAGGCTAATATTCAAGCAGCACTTTCTCTGAGCCCAGGATCATGCATTCCTACTAGGAAGAAGTCGAGCAAGAGGGGCATGGGTGGGCAAGGAGCTGCTGGGCAAACTTAATGAGAAAAAGAGAACGTATGTAAGGTGAAAGAAGCGCCAGGCCACATGGGAACAATATAGGAACATTGTCAGGGAATGCAGGGATGCGACAAGGAAGGCCTAGGCCTAGAACTAGCCAGAGATGTCAGGGATGTGTAAGTGCAAGTGTCCTGCATTAAATCTAAAGACTAAATTTGGCTCTGCTGTCTCTTGGCAGAGATAATCAATGCGAGTTTACAAAATAGCTATGTATTCTACTATATYGATATGTTTCTTTTTCTATCCTTCCATGATGAAGCTGGAAGGACTTTTAGGTATAAGGACCTTTGCACATTGTGAGCCAATGAGGTATTCTTATTATTTAGACCTATTACTCTGCTTAAACCATGGATTTTGCACTTCATCTTGTATTCTTGGCATAACAGTTGATAGTGTCAAAATTCTTTGTCAACATTTTTGGCCTTCCCTAGTAAAAATAAGCATTATGATTCTAACTGGATAAATACTGGTTTAAAATAGCAGCTCTACCTTAACTCTCTGTGATGGTCTAAAGATATAAATGAGGGAAAAACTTGTGGAGAGAGATCAAAAAAATATTTGAAAAGTCAATATGAGAACATAAATTCTAAACTATGAGAKGCTAAAAAATTTGGATTGCTCATCCCAATTTTCAAGCTGTCTGCCCTCTTTCACACAGGTGCCAAGAGCTCCTGCTCCTCCTCTCATCTGATAAAGGTTAAATACCACCTTCTTTTTCATGGTCCAGTTGATTTATGCAATTAGATTACATGAAGTGCTATTTAACTTGTCTTTTTTTTTTTTTTTCTTTTTTGGGGAGGAATTTATGAAAGAAATTTAACTGCAAATATTTGTCTGCCTCTGCCCACTCTATCATTTTCTCTAATAAATGGTGATGATTACTTTTGGAGTTGCCTCCCCTGTTTAAAATAGATAGCATGGTCTGGAGTATTTTTGGTATCAATTGTCCAGTTGTCTAGGCAACAAAACTTTCTCAAACTGAAGTGGTCTGTCACATAAGGTGCTTAGATATTAAAATAAAAAGCTCTAATTTCTTCAATATTAATGATACTTTAAAAAAAATCTTTTTCTAGAGTGAGTTTTGTTGATTATATTGAACCAAGTAGTCTGCAGTATCCTTATGATAACATGAGAATAATGTCCATAAAAGCAAATAAACTGTCAAAATTCTGATTTTTTTTTTTTTTAATTTAAGATCTGAGGATTTCCAACAGTGTTTGCTGCTACACCAAGTATTTGAGTGGATAAAAGTTGTAACAATGGTACATTCTCTCTCATTCTCCCTGTGAGGAATATTTCTCTGAAGCCTGTGTTTCATTCTCTCATGTACAGGGAAGAACAGTCTGACCCAGACCTCACTGAAAGTAGGATCAGCCCTTCTCTAATTATAAAGCAAATTGAATTTTTAGAAGACTTGGRGTATGCCAGAATTTTATTACTTCTAAGAACAATCCAGAATTTTTAAAATCAATCATGTGTGATACTGAGCATGTATTTTCTCTCCTGTTCTCATCTTTCAAAAGCAAAAAGGATTAAATCATCTTGTTTAAGTCTGAGAAGAGATTGTATTTGATGCTTTTGAATTAGACCTCTTTTCAGTTTTGACAAATTTTTTGAGCTGGAGTGAAGACATTTAACTCATCATTTCAAAGGGCAAAGATCAGTTCAAGTTTTTAACAAATGCCTCTGGCTAAAAGGAAAGACTCAAAACTCTGTGCATGTAACTGCTGAAATGCTTAGCTGTTGCTGACAAACCTGAAACAAGCATGATTGTCATTATTGGAAATAGAAGCATAAGTAATTATAGAAGTTWGCATTCATCTTAAAAATAATAATAAAAACATACTTTTTACAAAGGGAAAAAAAAAAGATTTCAGATCAGCTCTCTTATAATGGGTTGTAAGACCTTGTACAATAAGGATCTTAGTTATAGTGGACCAAAAATCTACTTTTGTTTTCTGTGTCTCTATTATCCTTTATAGATTGCTAATTTTTAGTCTACATCTTCAACAATATAATTGTCAGGCTTGAGCCCTTATCAATGTCCATTACTTCTCTGTAAGACCTTTGCCAAGGATTGCATTTCAAGAGTTTGTCGTGTGGGAATGTCTCATGTCCCCCATGGAAAGTCTCTTTCCTGTTGAACAGATGGTCTTAAGTTTGTTGCTAAGAAATATTGTGATTTTTTTTTTGAGGAAAATTATATATTAAAAAAAAAGAAAGTAGACAAAAAAGTAAGGAAATCAGCACACTCACTGACTTGATAATCACATCCTCTAGTAGCAGTACTTTCCCTTAATCTTTGCMCATCTGCAGTGCAGAGAATACAGTCATGAAATGGGTGTCCTACTSCAACAGCACCACAACTGTGATATTTTACTTCTGACTTCTTTTTCTAGGTTCATTTAAGCAATTGATTGGAAGCTAAAGGGGAGGAAAGAGGAGGACAGGGTTCAAGGGCCAAAGCTGCAGCAAACCAGGTGCRTTGAGAGAACCATGTTTCCTTTCTTTCTGTTAAGTGACAGAAAGTGTTATTTGAAGAGATAGTACTTGGTTGTACAACTGCATGTAATGAGAAAATTATGGATATGTTTTCCATGCACTTAAACATTTCTTTTCTCTTTGTGACTGGAAAGAATTTAATAGAAAATATTAGTTTGTAGCCAGTAGGAATCAATACTATCCAAGCCTTTCCAGTTCGTGACTTCTGTAATGGACAGTACACAGCATATATATAAAAGAAAATGGAAATCCTCAAGATAAAAACCTACAGTGTGAACAAAGCAAGGTATTCATTCCCTAAATGCGTAATTTCATTTAGTTCCAGTTCCACAGAGTCATTCAAGCAAATCTCCATGACATTTCTTATCCCTGTAAGTAATGCACTATCACGATCAAAGGAGATGAAAAGTTTCTATAGCACAATCTTATATATGAAGTAATGTATTCTGTAATAAATTTGTACCAGGAAAAGTTTGAACTTAGTGGGAAGTTATTAACTTCAGAGTACTAATCAGGCAGACTGTACAAGAGCTTTTGCATAGGATGAATTGTAGTGGTAACCAAACTGCCAGGAAGACYATCTAAGTTAGCAAAATAGGTGCCTGCAAATTGCAAAAATCACAGTGTATAGAAAATAACAGCTGAGCAATGTGGGAAAAGATGGCTTATCACTGCAGAAAAGAAGCTTTTATTCTGAAGCTCTTTTGTGGTTTCCTAGTAGATAGTACTGATCATCCTATTTGGTGTCTTATATTGATTATTTGTGAGTGAAAAATATGTGGTGCTGCTTTTCTGCGACACTGAATTAGAAAGTTGATCAGAAACAAGGGGGGCAGTTTAGCACACATCTTGAGGTTTCTTTCTAGTGCCTGTATTTCTGTCACTGTTCTAAACACGTAGCTTGGCATCCTTGTATTTTACTGTAGTCATTCAAGTCTTRCTAACCATGCAGCATCTCTTTCAACTTAAGATGAAATGCACTGAGTCTACTAAGACTCAATGGACTACTCCTTATGCCAAAAGATCATGATGGGATGAGAGTGGAGGGAGTTGCTTGCTGTGAGGTGAACACTGGTGTCGGGACTGCTGCTGGAAGAGTATTGTTGGTTGGTGTGCATGTGTTTAATATCTAAAACTGTTTGAGACAGTTTGAGACAACTTTTAAGTGCATGAAACCCATTGCTATTCTTAGAAAACTTCTCATTTACATGTCTGTTTTTTGACACGTGGTGATATAAAAATGTTACATGAAGAGAAAACAAAAACAAGCATAGGAATTTTTGGTTAGTGGTATACAAGTCTGCAGACTTGGCTTATATTTGTTTTCACTGATGAACTTGCAATTTAAATCATGCTGCTAAAATTTAAAGCTCTGACATCATGTATATAAATGCTCCATATGCATTTCTGGCATGACAAACCATCACAGGCCCTAGACACTCAAAAGTTGTAGGTGAAAACATTTTTATTGTTAGGAATGAGCTTCAAAATTGAAATGTACTTATTCCTCTAGAACCTTTTGAGTGCASCAGATCTGCAGCTTTTGTGTTATGCCTATCTACTAAGAAATCATGACATGCAAGTAAATTATTACATAGAAAATGGACAGAGTAAGCCATGCTTTCCCCAACTTTTAAAGGTAAGCTAATTGAATTTCTTGTTACTGATCTTCTAAACCCCCACCACACCTCTGAGACATCAGGGAAAGTTGACTTGAGTATCCTGCTTAATAAAAACTGAAAAGGAATATTAATAGATTTAAACTGCTTTGGGATAAGCTTAATGTTTTTACTGAGATTTGTATAGAAATCCTCTAGGAAAAGAAGAAAAAACGTACACCTTTCTTCCTTTTTTGAAGAATTTTCATTTGATGTTTTGTCACTGTAATGCTAAAATGGTGTTTTAATAATGTGATGTAGCAGAAAGTGCATGTGGGGTTTTCAGTGTTGCTTGTAGCTTCATCCCCATCTTCAAACAAGCTGGTATATCCCACAGCAAAACAAAATCTTAGCTTAAGGGAGATGAAAAGCAAYGCAGAAAAGGCTGGGCTGAATTATGAATGAAATGGAATATTTAATTTATTCACTTACAGCAGTTGACAATCACAGTATGAGAGAGAGGTGATGAATTTTTAACTGTCTTTATCATCACTTAAACATCGGGAAGCCCTGGAAATGTATATTTTATTTCACTGCACCAGGGTAAAAAGGTTGTGTCAAAACTAAGATCATCGCCAGACATGCTTAATAGGGGCGTTAGAGATGATAAAATATCAACTTTGAGCACTGCCTGTTCAGTGTGTGAGCTACTTCAAACACCCCACTTTCTTCCAGAAGAGTCGTCCTCATGCAGGCCATTTTATCTTCTGTTTATTTTTTTTTCTGTGTGCAGCTTACAGGTGGCTTTGATTAATGTCTTGTGAATTCCCTGGACTTCTCCATTTTTGGCTCGATTTTGAGACCAGGTCATCAGCCCTCTGAGGGTCAGGGTGATTTTCACTGTCCTCTTTGCAATGTGGTTTGTTGATTCCCTCCCTCTCTCTGTATGTACAGTGAAGCCTTAAAGTTTCTAAAACGTGTGTAACAAAAGCTTTGTGATTACCTGATTATTTTATACCCATCTTCCATAAAACTTCCTTAAAGCAGGCATGTGGTTAAGTGTGCTAGTTGTTTTGCAAGAGACCATTCCCACAGTTGAAGTGCTCTTGGACTTCAACTCCCTTTGAAATATAAACTCTGATGTCTTTCATCTTTTGAGCTGTAATTAGAGCTAATGGAACAGTTTTTACTGATCAGCCTTTAAAATCTCATCAGACTAATGTGATTTGTATACATGGTGCATGCATTTCCTCTGCATTTTTTTTTTTTTTTTTGTTATTTGCCAAAGTGTAAACTATGTAATGAACTGGAATGCTATGTTCTAACCTAACAGATAAATCATCATCTTTTCAAGTATCATCCTAGTAATATTACTAATAGGCCTGTGGCAAATTATTTTGACTTTGGTGCCAGAGGGATTTTAACCTTGTGAATCAGTGTTAGAGGAATCACACACAGAATCACAGAATGGCTAAGGTTGGGCCCAGCAGAGACATCTAGAGCACATGGCACAGGGGAGCATGCAGGTGGGTTTTGAAGATCTCCACAGGAGGAGACTTCACAACTTCTCTGGGCAGCCTGTTCCAGGGCTCTGTCATCCTCACAGTAAAGAAGTTCTTCCTCACTGCCTGTCTTTCCATTTGAAACCATTACCCCTTTTCCTGTCACTGGCCACTACCGAGAGCAGTTTGGCCCCCTCCTCCCCAAACATAGATTTCTCTGTCCCCTTTACTATAGAGTGAGTGGAAAAGAAAGAATGGAGCATTTTTACTTTACACTTGTTTTAAATTTTGTGTGTTTTGCAATGAAACAGTAAGGTGTTGTGTAGAGTTAATGGAGCAAAGCTGCTCCATGCCTTGAGCTCCATTTTAAGATCTTTTTTGACAGTAGCAGCAGAAGGTTTGCTAGACTTGCCATAAAAACAAGGACTACAGAAAGAGCAGAGTTTGGAAAGATAGTTGGCCTTTCATCAATCAAAATCTGACTGTTTCATTACATGCGCARTGGGTGGGTGGACACTGGGAATAGTCAGTAAATAAATAAAATGCTTGAAATGTATGAGATGTCTTCAGCAACCTGAAGTGTGTTCAGGTGATATATCATGTAACGATATGTTGGCCAATTTCTTATGGAGATCTAGTTGTAAGTGATGGTGCTATTTAGAAACAATAGCTGTGGCCATTGTGGGGGCAACGGGGAGTCCTGACGTGGCCATGCAGCTCAGGAGGATGATGCTACTCACTGTTATAGCAGCTACAGTTAAGTCATAGTCGTAGGTCCTTTAATTATTCCTAAATAGGCCAAAGAACCTGAGTTTCCTCTATGAAGACAGTGACAGAATGTATTCACAGCACAGACACCAATATCCAGGTGGGAATTTTAGGGAGTAAGGTCTTGAAAGAGAATGCAGACCAAAACGTATGTTCCTCAATACGAGGAAAGCAGTATTTATTATTCATTCTCAGTGTCATGATAACATGCTTGAACTATAAAGCATTTTGCAGATGATCTAGGGGAGAGTTTGAGAAGGACCATAAAATTTAGTATCTGAGAACCAGCTGCCAACATGCTCTGTTAAATGTGCAGAAGTAATAAGGACTCTCTAGGTGGTCACTTTGACTGCTTAGTGGATAAGGAAGCTATTTTGCCTTTAAAAAAATAATAGAAAGGAATGTCAGAATTATTGCGAGTCTTCGGAAATCGCTGTCCAATATTATGCTATATGTGATGTATGTCAGAATTTTTTTTGTAGTATCTTCTTTCTTCTAAATTACTACGTATTGCATGTGTTGTACACCATGTGCTTCTCTTTTAATCTCTAAAAAATTAGTAGTGAAAGATAAGCAGCACTGGTTTTACAGTCCCATGCCCCTTACTTTCATGTCTGGGGTTCTTAATCTGTTAGAAGGGGTATTTAACAGTATTAACACTGCTTCTGTTTTTAAAGCTTAGTGATAGTTCATCCGCCTTTGTTTAATGCTCAACCACTGTTTGGTGCCTCCTATCTTTGGGTATTTTTGTAGTACTCACAGCCACAAACCAAGTTGTAAATTGAATACAATTACTTCAATTCTTTTAATTATTTTTCCTTTTTGTGTGTACTGTGAATATTTTGTTATAAAAGTAACTGTTCCCAAACTGCTCTGGCCATTGTATTCATTTGATTATTATTTGCTGCTAAATGTAGTGTTTACAGTCATTTTGGCATTGCTCCTTCCTATTCAGGAGGCTATGCTGTAAGTAAACACATTCTTTTAGCATTTTGTACTGCTTTAGCACACATTTATTCCAATTCTTAAGTCCCACACTTTTCCATTATGTTAAAATAAAGAATAATTTATTTTGTATTTATTAGATAATTACCTTTTTATTCATGGTCTATGTCAAACTAAATTTGCATGAAAAATGGAATTCAGTTAATATAGAATCATAGCTTAAAACTATTTTTATTACTTTCTAGTTGCTGAAACCTTAATTTGAAAGGTGTTAGATATCGCTAATGATAAATTAAGAAAGAAAAAAATTAAAAGTGTTTTTATGTTTAACAGAATTAAGGCCTGTCACAGATATAGAAGGACTTGATTTTTTGGAAATGGACAAAGTAAATACCACTTAGATTAGGCGTTCTGTTCAGTTACTCAGATGTGTTTTGTTATATGCTGTCACTTTTAGTGTCACAACTTTGTGCCTGTGTCACTCCGTGTACCCTTTATGCACTTCATACTGTGTTTTGAGAAACTCTCATCCAGGTGTGTTTTAGAAAATTTCATTTGTTAAGTGTTGCTCTCTGTGATGTTGATTTGGATCTTTTTTTGTTAAGTGATCCTAGAATCTACAATTTTTGTTTTTGTTGTTTTTTCCCCTCTTTCTCTGATGAAATTATGGGGAATAAGATTCATCTTCCTTTATGAAATTGCTGTCTTTAAATTTTTCTTTCATACTGTCAAATATATGTTTGTTAAGATGTGTTTTGGGGCATTGTCCCTTCCCTCAAATGAATTACTGAGCTCTGTGCAGTTTTCAAAACAAAACATTTTGTTTGAAATGCATTTTCCGTTATGAGTGACTGAACCAGATTTGAGCTCCTACCTGACAAACAAGCTGTAGGAGAGATGTGAAGGAAGAGAATTTCATGTAGCAGGACGTGAACAAGATAGCCCTTCTTGTACTTGTACAGCAAGGTCATGTTCCATAKTCTGGCTTGCATGCATATGTTAATTTTTGGCATCATATTCTGTTTCAAATTTTCTGTTTTTACACATGATCATGACTTTTTTTTTTATTCTTATTCCTCCCCTGCCACCTCCCTTGACTCTTAGAGAAGCTGAGATTGAAATTAGCATCAAGCCTTATAGTAACAAATGCAGTTCTAAATTTATAGTGTGTAAGCATTTAGGGAAAAAAAAAAAGCAGTGTCTGACACAGTTTAATAGCGGTAGGAGTTTCTGTAAGAACAGAAGCACCAGAGGTTGGAATTAAGATTGAAAATACTCGTCTTAGTGGTAATAGCGATTAAAAAACAAAAGGCAGGGGGAGGAACCTCTGCACTTGCATGCATGTGTACACTCACACACAAATATTTCTCTGCTCTCTTAATGATATGAAACAAGAAGGCTTTGGGCAAGTCCCTAATTAATCATAAAAATGATTCTTATTAAGCAAACAAGCAAGTTTGTCATGCTGGGAGGGTTGTGCGTGCTTTGAGCTGTTGCTCCATGTGATCAGAATGAACAAGTGTCACTTGCAAGAAGTGAAGAATCCCTCTTGGCAGAAAAGCTGCCTCTTTATCTGGAGAAGAGAACAGAGGACAGAGCATTAGCTTGGCTCTTGGAGCAGCAATCGCAGCTGTTAGTGGCCACTGAAAACACTTGTGTGGATTTCTGCAGCACATTGAGGTCCTAACTTTTCATGATAGAATAAGAGGATTTTCTGAAGATCTGCATGTACTGCCTGTCAGTATGTTTTGCCACATTTGTTCACTGACCTGAAAAAGAATAATATACCCAAAATATAATTGCCCTTGGGTATAATGATGAGAGCACTGCTGCTAGCTTGGTGCCAACAGGCTCGTGCAGCAAGATCCATTTAGGAAATAAAAAGGCAACTTGGTTTAGGTGTGAGAACTTGAAGTCAGCTAAAAGTTAGCCGTGGTTTTCACAAGCAAAACCCTCTCTGATCTGTCTTTTTAAAGATATCACAGTAATATTGTGATCTAATCCACTACTGCATCTCACAATGTCTGAGGGCACCGTGCTAAGCAAGCTGTGAAAGGATTTACAGTGTGAAATATCAAGGATGCAAAAACCAAATTTTATCTTCACAATATAAACAGTGTCACAACCCCCATTATAATTATGCACTTAAACAGACTGAGATGAACATTTTACTATCACATCTATACTGATCTTTTTGCGATGGTTTGGATTGGCAGCAGAAATTATTCAGAGGTTCATACTATTGTGCTAAAATAAAGTTATATAAAATCTAAAAAGTTATATAAAAGTTAAAAAAAATGGAGAGGCAGCTATACTAAATATCATTACTTATTAATAATGAGGATTTATGATGTTAATCTTTATTACGTTCACATTTATTTACGGACTTGGTCCACTGCTGCCGATGCTATTGTTTAGTGACCATCTTGAGAGAAACCATCAGAAAAAGCTTTATTCTTAAAGACAAATTTCTGTTTGCCAGTCATCAAGGTGGATAGATGGCAAGTATCAATAACTTTATTTGAAGTCTGGAGAAGCAGATGCTTAGACTCCCCAGACTCTTGTCTCTGCATCTTTTGTTCATGCTTAGAAAACATTATTATCTGTAGAAGCTCCATATCTCAACCTTCCTCCTATATTTCTGGAGTGGGGTGGTATTTTACAGATTTAGGAATTTGATTTCATTGTAATTGCAGAAACCTAGAAATTCCCGCCTATAGGTTCTGAAATGGTTGTTCTGGTAATTAAATGCATTTGTGTGTGTTTTTTTAAAACATACACTTATGTATATGTGTTTAAATTTTGTTACCTTACTATTGCAGTGGTTGGTCACAGTAATTAATCCAAGTGACTGTGACCTAAACTTTGGCGGTATTGTGTGGGTTTATGAATACTGCATAGCTTGGCTATAGAGAAATCATTTGGCTTTTGCAACAGTATTACTCCTTGTGGTTTTATAAGAAGCTCACATTCATTGCTTGCTTGCAAGCCAAATTCTCATAATCAGGTCATTCTTACAAGCAAAATTAGAAAATTACTGTTTCACTTTAAAAAAAAATCTTCTAGTTTAAACCAGCCTGCCTCCTGTGGGGGAGGTCAAGGGCAAAAAAGTACTTTGTGGAAGATGCAAAGAAATTGCTTTTAGGAAAGGGATGTTGGAGCAGTGGTAGAGGTTCAGTGATCCCTGGTCCTCATTCTGCTTGGTGGAGGTGAGCTAAATGAATCCGTCTAGTTCATAAAGTGAAAGTCAAATTAAGGTATTATATTAATATAGATTATACATAATTTATGCAATACTTATTTATATCATCCTTGAGTTCTTTTGGAATCCAGTTCATCAGTGCGGAGGTCTTGGGACTGGCTACATTGTATAAACTATAGGAATTCCCCTGCTAGTCACTGCAGTAATACTCAGGAACTCCTAGTAGGTTGGTAGGACTTTTTTGGGTTTCAAATGGTAGGTCATGGGCTCTATGCTGCCTGCAGCAAGAGAGAAAACCATGCCTTGTGGCTCTGTTTTCTTCCACAACAGGTATTTGCTTGAGAATCTAAAATCAGACAAGGAAATTACAGCAGCTGCATTGGCTTTGTGCAAGTCATCATCTTGTCTTATTGCATATATTAGTAATGTATCAAGTCTTCTAAATGAAATTTCTTAGACATTAATAGATTCAATTTTGTATTTCTTGAGTTTTTTTCAGTTTAATACTTCAGCTAAAGTTGAACACCTTTTTATTTAATAAGAAAAAAACACGCTACATGCAAAAGGAAAGAAAAAATAACTCTTATCTGCCAAACTCTTTTTAATTAGAATGACAATTTTCTTAACTGTAAAATGTATATTCCTCAAGACCCATTTTCAAAGCTCCAAATTAGAGGGTGTTACACCTCATCTGAATATAGGGTGACATGCTTCAACGCATACTCAGTGAAATTTTCCCAGTGTCTATGTACGTTTCTATGACAGACTACTGAGCCGCAGAGCATACGCTATGCTTAAAAAAAAAAATTGTTTTCCACTCATATATTTCTCTGATGTTTTTGCATACAGTGGCATGCACCAGTACTCATCCAACACTGAATACCCAACTGGTTAGTAATAAACACCTTTCCAGCCTATTTTCCCTTTGGAATTTACTTATTTTCTTTCTAATTTTCCAGTATGTTCATGTGGGTGAAACTCTGTCCCATTAGCACTAATACTATATTCTATAGCCAGGGTTTTTTGACCTCTTGTCGAAGGCTGTTTTGGTTCATCCTGAAATATGCAGTCTACTTTAACTACCGGTCTCTGTACTTACGGGATAATTTCTGTTATTTTATATCTTCCAAAGCTGATTTTTAGGTCTCAAACTCAGTGTGGATATTAGTTTCAAAAGCTGCATGTTTTACATATTACAACTAACAGCAATTACATCCGTTACAAAGAGCAAAGGGAAAAGATAAAATCTCTTGATTGTCAAGATTCTAAGTGATTAAGCTGCTGAGATCTCCAGAGAAGGAGACTCCACCACCTCTCTGAGCAACCTGTTCCGGTGCTCTGTCACCCTCACTCTTAAGAAATTCTTTCTTATTTTTGGTGCTTCGGTCAATCCTGTCAATATGGTCAATCCTGCATCCATTGCAAATGGAAAACTTGCAGTGGGATGAACTGCTCCCAGTAAGTAGCACAAAAGAACTCTTGATCTCTGGATGGACAACTTCATTTACTTCATACTGCAGTTTCCTATCAGAAAAACGTTGATAATTGCATTCTGCTGCCCTCAGGGGTGCTGTGTGGGTAAGTGCATTATAGGCTATGCTGTGTTTAGATGCATTTGCCAGAAAAGCTGTAAAAATACTAGGCAAGAGAATCGATTTCACAGAGGATAGGAGAACCCAAAGCAAAATCTGGGACGTACTGATCTGAGACTTTGAAATCTACTTATGGTCCTACGCTTCATAGCATTTTCTATTCTGAATTATTTCAGATCGCGTGTACAATTAGCATTAAATCATACTTAGCACAGAATCGGGATTTGCAGAAGTCCCTGGTGGTGTGCTAGTTGCTATGGGTGGTGATGTCGCTTTCCAGCCATCCAAATCTATGCAATTCTGCAGCAGAGTTTTTTGGTTTTTTTAGAGAAAATTTCCAAATAGTAAAATATTTTATAGGAATATATGTCTGACACTAGAAGAATCTTTTCAGGCAGTTTTGATGCTAAATAAGAGCAAAAGAGAAAAGCTCAGCCAGCTTTTCTCGGAGTGCAAAGTGCCTTTGTGATAAAGTTGCAAAAGACTTGTGTTTTGTGACCTCTAAGCTTTGGCTGTATTGGCAGAGTCCCACTGGGCAAAACTTCTTGTCCTGGGTCAAGGTAGAATCAAAATAACTTTGTTCTCCCTACTGAGAGGCATCCAACCTGCTGCTGCTTTTCCTTTTGGCAGAAGCTTGGGACTCACAATATCCAACACATGCAAATGATGCTACTAATTTAATTAAGCAAGCCACATGAAATCAGGAAAATTCCTGTCCGTGGTCAAGAGTTTGGACTTTTTTTGTTTGTTGGAATTGCATCAATAGCTAATTAAAATCATTACATAATTGCTTTTGGTTACACAGGAGGAGCGTGATGTCTGTGGATCTATTATTATTATCTTAGTTACGACAGAATCTGAGTATTTAATGAACTTTAATGTTTATCTTTGGAGGGGACCAGTGAGAGAAGAAATATTCCAGTTGTCAGCTATGGAGCTGAGGCACAGTGACGACAAAGGTCACAACATTTCCAGTTTAATTTCTTCTCTTGTGAGTTCCAGGCGTCTCCTGTTCTGTTGTGTGTTTCTCCTCTTCCTCTTCTCTTGCCCCAAACCCAAATATAAGAAGGACAAAGGAGGGATCAGAGAATCAGAGATGCTTTTTCTGTCTTCAGGACTCATTTTCTGTGGTTTGTACCAGTTGCTAGTATCTGACAAGGTTAGTTACCTTGTGTTGCTCGTCTCCGATGTATTAGTCATGCTGTGCATTAAAATGATGTAGTGTCATAGGCCAGAATTTAAAAATATATATACTTGGGTGCCTAGGGGAGTTGCTGAGCAGCCTCTAGCCTGGTAGATGTGCAGGTCAGTGTTGTTGAAATTTAGGCAACGAGATTGGCTTGGAAATGTTTGCTTTGTCAGTCCTCTTGGTTTTGCAGCCATTAAGGACTCCTAGTTTTGATCTTAATCTGTATGTATTTGCAGGACTTGAGGAGCTGAGAATTTGAAGAAGAATACTGGAAATGACCCATCATTTGTCATGGCAAAGACATCTCAGTTGGGGATGCGATGGAGTGGAATGGAGCAGGTCACAACCCTGTTTCTTCAATAGGATTGGAAAAGATAGGATGTGAATAAAGGACCTGACTCTGCCTTGACAGATTCACTGTCCTGGTCAGCCTGTCCTAACTTCAGTGATATAAGCAGGAAAGTTTTTTGAAAAAAAAAAAAAAAAAAGAAAAAATAAAAAAATGAGATGAATAAAAGTAATGTGAAGAAAAGATGCTTTTAAGATAAACCCAAGAAAGAGGTGAGGAGTGTCTGGAAGCCCACGCTGCCTATCTTGTACACCAGCTTCCATAACAGCTGCCTTGAGGCCCCTGAAATGAGTTCGTAAAGAGCAGCATTTCCAACTGACAGCGTAGCAAACACATTTTTAACTGTTATTTAAAATCATGCGTCGGCAGACAAGAGAAACTGTCAGCAGGACTGCAATTTGATGACAGTTATTTTGATCTTTTCATATTCTTAGAACCTTTTCCAGGCAGATCCCTGCAGATGCATCTGCGAACGTTGTAATTGATATGCAATAATTGGCACATGTGGCTCTGAGGGAAATTTTGGAGTTGTTTTTGAGGTGTTACTTTTTACATGTGTTTGTTTTCAAGCATGATTTGTGGAGAGAAGATGCTTCTACTGATGCTGTTGTAAAAGCCCACACACTGAGTCACAGAAATGAGCTTTAATGTGGCAGATTCTGGTTAACTTAGTCCTAGTTAACTAAGTTATTTAAGGATTTAAATATTATAAGCAGAGTTAACTTGTAATATATTTAAGCATTTAAATATTTTAAGCAGGTATCACATATACGGAAAGCATTAAACTTCTGTTTCATGGAAATTTCTTTCAGATGTGAAACAATATAGAGAATTCCCTGTAATGCTGAAGGTGAAATCTGATTATCTACTTTAAACAAAATACACAAACAATACAGTTGATTCTGAATTTTCAGATGTACTTTCAAACCTGTTTGAGGGGAGTGGATGCCAAGCTCCTATTAATTTAAAGGGAATTGGGTGTCCATGTCTATAAGAGCTTTGAAGTTTAAGCCTTTATGCAGATTAGGTGGGTTGGTCCATTTGTGATGGATAACAACACTGTTCCTTGGATGAGTGGCAAGTATTTGTGAGAGTATGCCAGAAAAGGGAATTTCTTTTGCATAGGTGAATTTTAAATCGCCTTCCATGGTGGCCATATACGAACAGGATAAAGATTTTTTTTTTTTTTTTTTTATTCGTAGACTCAAAATTCTATGAATCAATCTAGAATCAGTTCTATGATCCTATGATCATAGAATGCCTAAGGTTGGAAGGGACCTCTAGAGGACATCTAGTCCAACCCTCCCTGTATACGCAGGGTCACCTAGAGCATGTGGCACAAGATTGCATCCAAGAAGGTTTTGAAGATCCTATGAAACTTTGGATGCTTCACTTTGTGGCCCTTTCCTCTAGTCCTATCACTGGTCACCACTGAAAAGAGGCTGGCCCCATCCTCCTCACTCCCTCCCTTGAGGTACTTATGCACACTGATCAGGTCCTCCCTCGACCTTCTCTACTTCAGGCTGAAGAGACCCAGCTCTCTCAGCCTTTGCTCATAGGGCAGATGTTCCAGGCCCCTAATCATCCTCRTAGCCCTGCGCTGGACTCTCTCTAGCTCCACATCCCTCTTGTACTGGGGAGCCCAGAACTGCGCGCAGTACTCCAGGTGTGGCCTCACTAGGGCTATCACCTCCCTCAACCTGCTGGATACGCTCTTCTTAATGCACTCCAGGATCCCAATGGCCTTCTTGGCCACGAGGGCACTGCTGCCTCATGGTCAACCTGTCATCCACCATGATGCCCAGGTCCCACTCTGCAGAGCTGAAGGTTGATCCCCAGCCAGTACAGGTGTCTGGAGTTATTCCTGCCCAGGTGCAGGACCCTGCACTTGCCCTTGTTCAATTTCATAAGGTTTCTCATTGCCCAAATTGTGATTGTGAGTGAAGTTTTTATTCTCTTTTTTCTTTCCTTTAATGGAAAGGATTGAAAATGGAAATGCAGCCTTATGCTGAATTGATATTTGAAGGACTGTTGCTCTCTATGTGTATTTGTTTGTTTCGTTTGCTTCCTCTTCCCCTATGCAGTATGTAAAGGGGACCCTCAAGAATCAGAAGTTTAGAAAGCCATGATGAGCAGTGTGTATAATTTCATCTGATCTGGGTGCAGGGGTTTTCAGGTTTAAAGCAGGTAAAACACTATGAGCATTCTTCAATGTGAAAATGTTTCTATAAATTGGTAAGACCCTTTTTTGCCATTATAAAAAAAATTAAATACAATCATACCTAAAACTTTCCAAAGGAAAAAAAAAAAAGTTTTCTAATCCTTTCTATCTGCTCTTCCCTACAAAACACAGTCCCATCTATTCATTGAGATTTACTGTGCTTCATAGGATAGTATTCAGACATGTAGCTCAGCAACTCAAGCAAGGGCATATTTGAAAGGTTAAAGGTAGTTATTTGAAGCTTTTGTAGGCTTGAAAGCTTACCTTGTGTTTAGCATCAGGCCTGCTTTTCACTGAGTCTCTGCATTGTGCTTTTCATTCTAGTGCTCCGCCGTGTGGAGCAATCGCATTGTCTGCTATTGGGGCTGCTGCAACAATACAGAGAGGTAATATCCTCATACAAGCAGGGGGCAGCTTTCAGTTCTGGGCTGCTCCCTTTTTGTTGTTTGACCTTTCTGCTTTGGTTTGGCTTCCTTTTCTGCAAAGCTCCATGGCACGCCTTCAGAAGAGAGCTGCCAAAATCATCTTTTCAGGCTTATCCACAGAGCTTCTGCACTAGGAAGAGTGGTCACCACAGGCCTCAGAAAATGTCTTTCCGTAAGTCAGTAAGTGTTGCTCCTGCAGTGATTATATTTACCTGTGCCACTTCCTCCTTTCCCATTTCTCCCTACTTTTTCTGTCTCTTTGCAACCCAGTTTCTCACCCTCTAAATTAAATTAACRCCTTTATAAGCACTTTGTTACAGATTTCTTATGAAGAATTCACAGACCTTTCTTCATCCTTAAGGTTTAAAATAGGATTAAAGCGAGAGGATGCATCCCTAGGAACTCTCAAAGAGGTTTTTTTCTCTGTATTATTTATGGTGGTTATAAATAATATTAGTTATACTGATGATTTTGTGAAATTTCTCTCTCCTTTGAATTAATTAGCTAATGCAGAGCTGAAGGTTGTCCAGCAGGCGCACCAAAAGACACAATATCCTTTTTGAAATTAAAGAGCTTTGGGGGTAGGTGCACTGAAATTTGTTTACAATAAGTTATCGCTCTTTTTTAATAAATCAGAGTGGTGATGTTGTCAGTTTCTTTGGGAAGTAGCTGAGGTCATTCCAAAGTTAGCAATTAATTTCTTTCATATTAATGAATGTGGCTATGGATTGCTAACTGGATAGGATTTTTATTATTTATTTTCCATTTGACTGTTCAAATTTATGTAAATTTCCTGCTGGAGCTTATTGAGTGCCAACTGGGGTTGTGTGAAGATACCCACTTAAGGCCACAACTGCACATACATTTGCACTGGACAATACAGTTGCAACAGTACTTGGTAGCGGGTTTTCAAGCTACTATTTTCCACAAGGTTTCTCAGTGCAGATGGCCATAAACCCCACAAATGTCAGAAGGAAAAGGCAGGAGATGATGGGACATGAATCGCATATGTGAATTGCAGTAGGCCTGGAGCTATGTGTGGATAGCTTTCACATTCAGAACCAGGACTTTTATATTGCTAACAAGGCCTATTTGCTGGCCTTATCCCACTATCCCCACTCATATATTGACACTTCAATCCCCAAGCAACCCCCTTCAGCATATAAAAATGTTTTTAATAACTTTTCTCTCCCTCCTCTAGCCTAAAGTTCCTACCAGCAGAATCAAATGAATGGGAAAAGATAGACCAAATCAACTCTAACATGTGAGATTTCCTCCCTGAAATCAGAGAAGCATCAGATGTAGCAGGTAAGGTGCTAAAGTCCTTACTGGGACTGTTTGTAAGGAGCTCCTTCGAGTAGGAGCACAAAGCCCTGAGACAGACACACAAGATAATTAAAAGTGGCAGAAGCAGTCCCTGAGGAGCATGCTGTTTAATCATCAACTTCCTATCATCATCATCATCATCTCCTCTTACAGCTCGCCAGAAATCTTGCCTAAAGCTCTTTTTATTGAATATTGTGGTGATGTGCAGGTAGAAATGCCAGCAGTGGATTTATGTAGCTAATTAGAAGGCTGGATACTTTGCAGGACTCTTGATGTTTCAATTTCAGCATGTTCCTCAAGCAGTGCTTGCCAGTCATTTGCTGCTTGAAAAAACCCAGGTCAAAACCCAGTTAACTTGGGTTGGTCTTCCTGAATGGAACCTCAGAAAAACAAAGACTAAAGAGGCACTGAAGCCTGAATTCTCTACAGATGGAACTGACAGGAAATAATTTATCATTTGAGACCTTGGTGCTGTTTTTTTTTTTGAAGATCAAAGCACTGCAGAAGTTACTTTTGTCTTGCATTTTCTCCTTACAAATAGCTTAGTTTATTTTTCTCTACAAAATGAGTGTGTCTTATTGCTCTATTTCAAATATCTTGGAAGCCAAGACAAAAGAAATCAATAACACGTAACACAGATTGATCTATATAAAATGCTTAAATAAAACACCCAGCAACAAAGACAAATGATAACTGATAGTTAAAATAATAAAAGTGGGATACTTTCTGTTTTAATAGCTCTTTCCAAAGTAGTTTTTGTCATGTATTTCCACTGATCAAACTCTACCTTTACTACAGGACTTCCTTGTGAGTTTTTCATTGTGCTATGTGTTTTATTCTCTAAAGAGCAACAGATTTAAGTTTGCTGTGACAAGGACAAAGTTTAGTGAAATCATTGTATTACTGCTAATGTTGTATCCAGACAGAAACTTTTGACTCATTATGAGTCACTCACTCTCATAAGGCTCTCATGAGGACTCTTCAGGCTGGAAAACAAAACAAAAAAAGGCCTGGCATCCATATAGACCTTTAAATAAGCCAGTGCATTTCAAAGTATCCTGAGTGTTTCCTTGTGGATCTCATCCAATTCACCTAAAGAGGCAGGTGGATTTTTCCAAGGAGCTCAATGCACAGCTACCCTTGTGGAGAATAAAGGAAAAGAATCTTTTATTTCAGCAGGACATTTGGAAAACCTGTCATCTTCATTTTGCACCTTCATTTTGTTGGTCAAGTAGGAATTGTTCTTGTTTGGAGATCTGCCCTGTATTGTGGGTGTTGAACACTTGGTGGATTTGTCTCTAATTTGCGGAAAATTAGACAAGTTTTGACTTTTTCTTTTCTTCTTTTTTCTCTCTGCACTTAAAATAATTCTTGGGCATAGGTAGAGGTCTTTCTGTGTTGGGATTTATTTAGTGAGTGGGTAGCAGTAAAGATGACTGAGGAGCCTGGTAGTACACATTCATGTGTAAACTATTATCATCAAATGGATGCTAAGACTCTTTTACATGTACATCTCTGTGATCCTTCATTGCAGAGTTTGCATGAAGCCTTGAGATTTTATTTGCAAGACCTTCCCCTCTGCAGAAACACCATTTCACCATGGCAAACCACCTACCCATTCCAGTAAGCGGACTTTTTTTYCCCAAATACCTCTTTACTATATACATATCCCATTAGCACAGTCACCTTGTCATTCATATCCCTGTAATGATCGCTCCTGAAACATTTACACCCTGTGTTTGGCTGGCTGGTTGCTGCTTGCTCAGTGGCAAGATTATTGATTGCAGGAGCTTATTAAGAAAGTATGAAGCAATAAGCCATGAGAGCTGTTGATAATTCAAGAGGCGATGCTGGCAATTATATAGGGATCAAGGGGATTATTATATACAGGGCCTGGGTAAATATGACTGATTGCTATGGCACTGCTGTGATGACTGTTTGAATTAAAATGTATCATTATTGATTTTTTGTTGTTTTTATTGCATTTTAAATCTACATCTTTTTAATGCAAACAGCCTATTCTACCCTACAGCTAGAATATGCTACTGTAACCTACTGATTTATGAATATATCCTGTGATACAGTATTTTCATCTCTTGATAAAG
Organism: Eudromia elegans; assembly: GCA_003342815.1. Taxonomy (NCBI): domain Eukaryota; kingdom Metazoa; phylum Chordata; class Aves; order Tinamiformes; family Tinamidae; genus Eudromia; species Eudromia elegans. The sequence goes on from PTEX01000251.1 coordinate 713,559, forward strand.
GGGTTTTTTTTCCTGTTATTTTTCACCCTTCTGTTGCTTTTGGAATGAGAAATTATGCAGCTGATTTTGAATTCTGCCTTTCAGTTTGTTGCCACTGTTATGTTGCCTTTAAGTTTTGCTCTAATTATACACACAAAAAAAGTAAAGGATTTTTGAAGGAACAGAATTAAAAAATATCTATAATTTCCTTTCTTATTTGACTTTCAGATCTCCCATGAGTTGAACCTGACTTGAAATGAGAAAAGCAAATCCAAACATATATGCAAAAAAAAAAAAAGAAAAAAAACCCTCACCATCAGATTTCTTTCACATTGACTCTGTTYATTTTAAATGGTTTTCTGGTAGTTGTTTGGCTTTAATCAGGCTGCAAATATGTGGAATGTTGCCTTATTTTACATATCTCTTTTTGCTGTGGATGGTGTTAAGCTGTGATCTCAAGAAGCTCTCTAAAGAGGAGAACAGGAACACGTAGCTGATGAAAAGGTCCCTAATGAGGCAACTGCTTGTGCTTAGTTTTAAGGAAGTTTATGAAGTCTGTGATTTAAGTTAAAAATTAGTTCTTTATTGATCACTTTGGTCCTTGGAGATGAGCTGCTTCTCAGGGGAGCAGGAAAAAAGCATCCAGTGTGCAGGATGCTCTATGTCTGATTATTATGCATAGACTAATAAGACTAGTGTAGATGGAAGTGCACTGAGGACTAGTAGAGGTTTCCTATCATAAATGGAGTGGGGAATTAGACATTTTTCAATAGAAACTGTCTGGACTGGTGAAAGCCTCTGGAGCTTTTCTTATGCATTGCATAAGATTTAAGCAAAAGCATAACTCTAATAAATGTTGCCAGGTCTACTGATTCTGTCCTTGACTCCTGGTTATCATGTCTAGTTGGGGGCTGGAAACTTGGGAAGCCATGAGTGTGATAGTTCCTCCACTTATATGAGTTGTTATAAATTGTTTTATAACCATAAAAATATTTCATTGGTCCAAAAGAGCCTGTAACATAGACTGGACCAAAAGTGTTAGGTGAGTCCATACAACTGCTAGTGTAGAATTTGTCTAATGGTTTGCAAAGATGTCATAATGGCAGATGAAGTCTGTGTTTGTTACTTGCTGTACTTAACAGGACTCTTTGGCTTGCAATAAATGGAGAGTAATTATCAGATTACCACCCCAAGTGTTAAATAAACCTTTGTTTTCCCTTTGGTGGGTTTGATTTGGTGCAGCCAGGTTTGGGACCTGCTAATAAGGATTAAGAAATTGTCTCCTTAACCATTTCACACTTGCACTGCTTGAAAATTGCAAGTGGGAGGAGGAAGAAAACCTCTGGTTTCTTGTCTGTGCAGCCGTGCCTTGGTGCTCCCCAAAAGCTCTTGGTTGGTAATTGACCAACATACAATATCTTGAGCAAGCTGATGCAGACTGAAGATGAAGATAAAACCTGTTTGACTCACCAGACTCAAGAGTGAAGCTGGGCCAGTCCTCTTTCTGGTAGCTGTGATAGTTTCCCAGAGGTGACAATTCCCAGTGTCTGGTGCTTTCCTGTATCCAATGCTTGCTTCCATCCAGCTCCATCTCTTACCTTTTTTGTGAGGAGGAAAGTCAGTAGGGACTTTTTTAGAAGCAAGTGCTCGTACCTCACCTGCACACCCCTGTAACCTGCCCTAGCGCGTCCCTGCTGTGCTTAGTGTGACCCAGAGATTTGTGTGCACGCCCAAAAGATGAACCACAGATGCTGTTGCAGCGGTGGGTCCTCCCTCCGACTGGAGTTGGGATACGAATCTCTTTCAGCACAGCACTGAAAGATTTACTGAGCCTCAACCAAAGACTCTTGCATATCCACTGTGTATGGGAGGACAGCAGATAAATATGCAGGGTGTGTTCTGGAATAATAATAATAAAAAAAAGGTTAAAAAAAAAAAACTGAAAGGCCTATGAATCAGTGAACACCTTCCCCTCCCGCAGCCCTGCAGGAACAGATGGACTGAAGGATACAGGGCATCAGTTATTTATGAATAGCTCATCTTAAATAAAACAACACACAGCATGAAAGACAGGGCTTGAGCCTTGTTCCCTGGGCCCTGCTGCTGGATCCTTCGCAAAAGGAGTCACTGCTTCTACAGCCTTGTAAATTATCCATTTTGGCATGTTTAGGGTCACTGCTGCAAACAGGCAGTGGGTGAGGCCTAAATAATTAGTCTATTACCAACAACTTGAAATTAATTTGGAGAAAGTTTCTTGCCCCTTGCAGAATAACTACTAACGTGCTACAATTGAGAAAATGCCTGAATAAATCCCCGGTCTCAACTTCTTAGCACTGCTCTTCCTTCATTTCCCACTTTCACTCTGCTGAGGTTTTTAATTCTAAGTGTGTTGTGTAAATGTGGAATTGAGGGCAAGTTGAGGTTAAGAATTCCTTTTATAATACCTGGRTTTGGTGTCTCTTCAGCCGTTAATACTGATATTCTATTTGAAAAATAGTTATTGTCAAATGACTGCTGGCATTAGAAACTCTCACTTTTAGAAAGAAAACTCTCACTTTTTTTTTAATAATGATTGTCTTCACCAATGTGTCACTTCAAAGCTTAGCAACTTTCAAGGATATAGCCTTGAATATGGAGACAGTGCCATAAAGCAAGTTGCAAAAGGACAGTGTTTGGATGGCAGGGAGGAAAAGGGGGAGCAAAAAAAATTAAGTGCTAATTCTGGGTTATCTTTTTTCTCTTGTATGAATGAGAAGTTCCTTCACCTTTTTTAAACCCACATTGTGCTTCTTACATGTCCTGCCTCCTTGAGGATGTCTGTCTTTTTCCAGAGAAAAAGCACATTGCAGCAATTTCATTGTCTCACTCTATGACCTCCCGCTCTACTGGAAAGGAACTTGTCTTCGTTTTCATCAGTTTTGGGAACCAAGGAAGAAACTGGTGCTAAGGGTGGATTTTCTTCACCCTCCACAGAAGTGCAGACTGAAGCTTTCTTTGAAAGCAAAATGCACATGCTTCACTATTTCCTCACCTGGGGAAGTATTTATGAATTACTTATCAATATTTATAAATTTATATGAAATTAATATATCAATTCGATTTGGAATTAGTTTTCTGATAATTTTCACTCATCATTTGCCTCATAAGGAAAACTTTTCTTTTAGTGTAGTTCATGTTAGTAGTGGAAGGAGGAGAGGACACTGTCATTGAAAACTCTCTACAATTGAATAACTAGTAGGTAAAACAAATATTGTGGGAGCCTCCATAAAACATAGCAATCACCTCACTCTCTGTGCATGTTTTTCATGCAGGTCTGCTCCTGTTGTCATTGCACATGTCTATTCAGCTATTATTTGGGTCAAGTTGACTTTTTGCTGCTTTTCAGCCAGATCTAGACTTGGACTCACAAGCCAGAGGCCTGATCAATACTACACTAACTGCTCCATTAATCCTCTTCTGCTGCTATTTCTCTCTCATCTTTCCAGGAGACTGTTGTTACTTTAGAGCACATAATTGATTTTTTCTTTGTAGGTAATAACTGCAGCTGCTTATTGTTGATATTTCCCTCATAACCCCCTGTTGCAGAACCCTATCAGGATCTGAGAGAGCAGGGATGCTCTGGGGTTATCCGAAAATGGAGATGGCCCAAAGTTAGCCTTCTTCAAGAAGAAAACAGTCATATATAAAATAACCCAAATTGCCTTATATTTGGACCTTAGCAGCTCAAGTGCTGGAATAAGAGAAGCAAATTGGTGTGTTCCAGTCTGGTATGAATGTGTCCACAAAACGACCATGCATATGAGAAACCTAATGAAAAATGACTGGTTACTTTAGTTTTGGGCTGCAGAAGTTCTTGGTCTTAAGGTTCTTGGTGGAGGTGTGAATTTCCAGCATATTCTCAGGTGAATATGCTAGAAATTAGTGGGGAGGTGATCAGGTGTTCAATAAATACCATTCCAGAAACCAAATTCTGCTCCTGTGCAGAGCTCTTACTAATTACGCTATTGCCACTGGACTTCTTGGAGCTCTACAGATGTATTTTGCATCCCTACTGATATCATTGGAGCGGAAAAAAATCACACAGGGTGTGTGATATATAAGGGCAGTAAGAGCAAGAGGTGAATCAGAGAAGTAACTTTGGTCCTTGCAGTTAGTTTCCAGGCAGACTAGGAGCCGGTTTGGGCAGGGCAACCATGTTTCTGCTTGTATTTCCAAGTAGTCGCTTTGATTCTTCAGTGTGTAATGGCAATCTGTAACTAGCAGTGTCCAAGGATTGTTAATGCCTTTATAAACAACATGGTCTTAAGACAAACAAACAAAAACTTCATGTTCTATTATATTTCATTATATCTAGGCCCTTTGATGGCAGTGGAGAAGTGGTACAGTAACTGATAAGGAAATAATAAGGATTAAAAAAAAGCCTTCGTTGTACATGCTACATTAAATTTATTATAATACTAAATTAAGGTTTGTCTTGATGAAATACATAAACATTTAAGGCTGTAGGAAAAGATAATTAATGACTACTCTTCGCTTGGCCATGGAACCAAACAAATTATACTAGTGGAAGAAAATGGGAGGCTTTTTAATCATTTGAGATGTGATGGGGCTCTTCTTAAGGACGTGACCCTCTCCTGATTTGCTGTGTGGCTCAGGCCCTCTGTATTTTTTAGCAAAAGACAAATCATCTGTCCTGCAGTTGTTTGGAGGAGTTTTTATAAGGGCAGGGCTCAAACAACATTGTTTTTTTTTTTTAACCAAAGGTGGCAGAAACCTTGACACACTTTCCAGGTGTGTCTGCTTAGGGTATAAACAAGGTTGGCTGTGTTTTGTGATGAGCGGTATAGCCAGCATGAAGGTAATTTAAACTTGTGTTTATTTTGTTGCTTTCCCGTGGGAAAAGGAAATGTTGTTTTGTGAAAGGCTGAAGAAAATACCATCTTCTCAGTCGTATGTTTACTGAAACCATCTAAGTAAGAGAGGCTGTCTTTGGTTTTGTATATACATACATGCATATACATATGTATACATACATATGTATATATATGATCTTATTTACCCCTGATATGATCTTATTTACCCCTGTTATCAAAGCTCTTTGGACAGCTTAACACGCAGGCAGCATTACCTGTGTCTCCCCTAAATGAGACCAAGAGAAAGAGTAACTGAGTGCAGAATAAAGGGTTCAAATCATCATCTCTTGGGTTTTGCTACCTGAACTGCACATGCAGCTTCCCAGGTTGTTCTCTTGGAAATAATATGATATTCTCTCTTAGAATAATTAATATAACACACTAATTACCACACTTTTATCAATTTCCATTACCAAGTACTTAGACTCTGTGTTTGTGATGAGATATGGTAGAGGTTTTTGTGTTTTCTATCATCTGGAAGAAGGAGGGATGCATGTGTGAGTAGCAGGAAGCTGGAAAGGGTCAGAAAATTTGCAGATCTCAATTCCTCATGATCACATCTTCATGTACCGTAGTGAAGATGCACCAGTCCCTTTGCTGATATATCAAAGAATAGTGACATGTTTCCATTCTTCCTCATGCCACTGTTAAATAATAATTAACATAGCATTACAAGAAACATCAGGTCTGCATGTGTCACTGTCTGTGCCTGTAGATTCCCTTCTGAAATATTTATCTCTAGGAAACAGCTGAGCATATTTTAACTTGTGTTGTTATAAACTTGTTATGATCCAGTGCTGCGATTTATTGTCTTGCCATAAATTGCTTGGGTTTGCCTTTGTTTTCTTGAAAGTTACTAATTCCATGTTCCAGCTGTATGTCCATGACCATCTTCCCCTGAAACTACTTATCAGCTTATGATCCAATTTCTGTCAAATTAGTCTCAACGTCATTACAAGTTCTGTGAAAAGTGGCAAATACATGATGCCTCCCTACCCAGAGAGAACAGGAAGAATTTAGCTGTTACCAATTTTTCTAGCATCATCTGGGTCATCAGGCAGTGTAACTGGGGAGGGAAGGCTTGGAAAACATGGGACAGATATTAAGAGCATCATGTGTGTGTATGTATGTGTTTAAGCAGGGGGAGGACTAGAAACTTCAGGATGAGGGAGTAAAGGCTTGGGGAGCTCCTAGGAAAATGAGCAGTAACTCTGGAAGAAGGTATATAGAATTTTAGGAAGCCTGTTGTCATAAATCTGTCCTTTTTTTCCCAAAAAAAAAAAAATGTAAGTGGAAGAAGAAAGTAAAAATTACTTGGAGGAAGAGAAGGATGATCTGTGCACTGTCCTGAGTTGCCCACACTGAGTGGAAAGGGGTTGTCCTTAGAAGGCAGAGCAGAAAAGCACCAAACCAGCCCCAAACCCCACCTCAATCTTCAGAAAGGACTCCTAAAACCATAGGCCATGTTAAGCACTCCTGCTACACAAACCATCAGTGACTTGAACGTTACCATCATATTTTAAGTGCTTTGTTAGCCCTTCCATCTGAGCCTTCTTGTGCCAGTGTTTTCTTTGCAATTGGTGCTAGGTTGGATCTCTGCAGTATTAAGTGCTTATTTGCTTCAAAATAGGGTCACGTATATGAGCATCTTTTACAGGTTTGGTGTTTTTGTCCAAGGAGTTACTCTTTTATGTGAAACAACCTCATTTCATTTCCAGCACCATCCACCCTCCTGAACTGTGACTCCTGGGCACTGCAATAGCAGAACAAGCAACTCTGGCCRAACTTAACAGAAATTTTCCCCTGCTGTTGTGTACATCCCTGCCAGCTGAGGGGAAAAAAAAGGTAGTTTGTATTTCTTTATGTGTTTAGTATTTTTTCTTCAAAATGCTTGTGGGTGTTACTTCCCATTAATGTCAGGACCAGAAAGCATTTGCTAGAGTCATGTTTAGTGCAGGCGGTTATTGCACACAATTTAGAGAGGCTGAAACGGCCAGACTGGATCCCATCCAGGATTCATCTCTCTCTCCCTCCTCTGCCTATTGGTGCCTCTGGGAATAGGGAAGCCTAAAGATGTCATCTCCTAACGATGTGCCGCAAGAAGAATAGTCTTTGATATCTGCGTTTGCCAAGCTTACTTTTCCTTGCAAGTTTCCTGGGTCTTTTGTAAAGATGCTCAGATGATTTGTCTATTAAATAACCATATATTCTTATATATTTATCATGCTTATTCTTACTCACCTTGTTTCTGAGGTGATCAATCCCAGGCTTTGCTGCCTCTCTCCTCCAGCTTTAGGGCAGGACAACATGTGACTATGGTAAAACTCTGAGTTAGGTCAGTGTTCAGGCATGTCCCAGTGCATACTATACCTCCATCACCACTGCAGAATGATCATTTTTTAGGGATCATTTTTTAAGGGCTTTTTAAGTGACAGCAATTTTTCCTCTAGTCTTGGATCAGACATGAGGTCAAAGATGAACAGGTTCATTCTGCAACCTGGAAACATCCTCTCTCTGCTAAACTAGGTGAGTGACTGTCGGGACYGAGTTGACTTTGACTTGCAGTAGCAAGAGGGAGGTAGCCATGCCAGGGACAAGCCAAAACCCAGGTAGTAACGATGCTGCAGATCATCTTAGGGGCCCTTGTTACAGCACTGCGAGTAGGACTGTACTGTGTAGCTGACTTTATTGTACTGGCTTTAATACAAAGCTGTGGCCAATGAGAAGTCTGAGATCCTGACCTGATAGAAATGGGAGGGGGGAAAAAAAAGAAAAGAAAAATTCTGAAAACAACAAAGAAGATATATTTAAGGTGTATCTAAGCTTGTTGAAAATATTCCCACACTGCCCCTTRGAGAACCTGTTGAGTAATGCAATCTTTAGAAAACACAGCTAGTCTAAGTTCAAAATCAGCTCCCTTTAAAAGGCAAGAAAGCAGTAAAAAAATTAGTGTTCTTAGCATCCTGCTTACATTACAGAAGGGGAAAAAAAACGGCAAGTAAATGAATTTATAAGGTAAAACACTGAGCACTGAACCAAAGGGCATTTATGCTTTGGGATAATATTGCTAAGCCACAGTTCTGCATACCCGCCTGAATTAGTAAACATATAACGCAGAGTAAACTTCAAGTCAAACACTAATCTGGGATCAATGCTGTGGACTCAGTGGAGGAGTGTGGCTAAAAGTTGAATTGGTCACTTTTCTCTTTTCAAATAAGTAGTATTCATAGTGCTTTTCCAATTTTCCTTGCATCTCCCAGGACTGGGAGATAAACCTTTTTAAAGATATAAAGACTATGGTGACAAGAAAGAGATGAGTCAGAACAGCTTCAGACAGTCTATTCTGAATGGAAACGATGCAAACAAATTGAGAAAATGTTGAAAGTATGAATGAAATAGGGGTCCTAGCTTTGATCAGTGTGTTTCAGTAAATTGAGAAGTCCAAACATTTGAGCAATCTATTCTCCAGATTCATTAAAAAAATGAATTTCTCTTCTGTGGCATTTTAAATTTGGAGAAATTAAATAAACATAATGTGGATTGGAAAAAGTTTACATTCCTTTAGTTTTACATACAAAAGTTCAAAACTAGACCTTTTCTTATCATTGGTGAAAAAGTGTAGCTTTGTAACAGTCAGCTGGGCCCCTCCACCTGTATAAAAGGTGCGTTTCTGTTCCTTGCATCTAACCCTAAGTAATTTTATTTTTCTTTTCTYTAGGTCCAAAGAGAACTCCACCCCCTAGCTCAGATCTCAGGGCCTACAAGATTTGTGAATGAAGGTAGGCAAGACAAATTCAATACATTGTCACACTGTCTTCTCATGGATGATTAATGACTCATGAAGTTTGTACTCTGGTGGAAAAATGCTTTGAAAACAAGAGGAGAAATATTCGAAGGAGGCAATATCTTTGCCTATTGTATCTGTAAATTCTAGTTAATTCTGTAAAAAAGGTTTTCTCCTTAGATCTCATTAAATAAGAGACATGTAAAGTATCATTGGGAAGTTGGTCTGTGTTTTTTTCTGTTTGTTTCTTCTTGTATTTGGAAGGAAAAGAAGAGGTTAAAAAACAGTGTAAGCATTTGTGTGCGTCTTGTGAACTCTTTATAGTGTCCTTCTGCTACACTTGGAAAAATTCTGCTCACTTTAGTTCTAGAAGCTTGTTTTCAGTGATGGATGTTGTGTTGTCACTGTAATCAATTGCCACAAGGAGATAGAGCTCTAAGTAAAATACCAGATATCACGAAATCCATGATAAAAAGGGTGAGAACTGACCACAGTGGGCTGTCCATTGCCAGACTAGTCTGAACCAACTCTTGCAAATTGTTCAGATAAACTTGATATGCCATTATCAGAAGATGGAAAATGAGTCAAGCGTGTGGGATGAACCCTTGCTATCAGCGGGATCTCTGTGGTTGCTATTTATATTGTGTATTTCTCCCCAGCAAATCAAATAAATTTCCAAAATGCCAGTAACTTTTTTTACATAAGGCACAAGATGGATGCCTTTTTTATATTGAGAGGATCCTACTAGAAGAAGTTCTTGCTATGATGGGATCACCAAAGCCTAATCCATACACAGGCAACTTGGCCTTGCTTTTTTGCAGCCCTTTTGTGTGGTTGGTGACATGTCTAGGGGTTTACAAGTCTCAACAGGAAAATGTTTAGAGCATGGCTCTGAGTACTCCTTACTTAGGTAAAGTTATTTGCCGTGTCCTTTTCCTGTGCTAATATTACTGGTGCCACATGAATTGTGTAGTGCCATAAAAAATAACTATTTGCATTTGGTATTTATGATACCAAAGTATTTGAAGTGTGATAGGTATTTTATCTCATGCAGAGGAAGGCATAACGTTGAAAATACACCTACACAAAGAGAAAACTAAAGTGATTTGTGCAGGAAAGGATTTTCCTCTGAAGTCTTTTAGGCCATCAGATCTGCCTTCAATTGCTTTCCTTATAAATGAGTACTTTGTTGTCCCATGCGAAAGGGAAATGTACTGATGGCAGAATTTGGTACACATGTATGTCTGGCTTGTTAGGTAGACTGCTTGTGAATTTTGCAGGTAGATTATGCCTTGTGCTTAACTGCTATTAAACATGGGGATAAAACAGGCTTTTGTTAAGCATTTGGTTAAAATGAGGGGGTTTTTTTGATCAATGCTGCAAATATCCATACCTCTACAGAGGATGAAGACCTCTAAAGACCACAATGTTAACATACTATTCTTGATGATGAATTTTAGATCAAACTTGGGCAAAAAGAGTTGAGTACAAAATATTTGACCAAAGAAACAGGATATAAATAATGCTTTCCCTGTCAGTTTTAGCATCTTTCCTATTGCCTTTTCCCCTGTAATTGAGCATCTTTCTTCAGTATCATCAGTAGCAATAGTGAGACTTGCTAATAGCCAACATATCTTTTCTGTTGGCACTAGGAAATATCACTCCCTTCTCCTTTAGCTCCTCCGTGCACTTGGCTGTGSCCCAGTGTTCATTTATGAACTAATAGTTGCCCAGTTTATAAAACCATTTTGCTACTTGTTAGCAGCAAGGCTGAGGGTCCTTCTGCTGCTGCCCTTGTCTCTGTGAGTGATGGCAGTGCGGCTGTGCAAAGCGTGAAAGAGCAGCAGCCCCAAGGTTTGTTTCCTTGCAGCTTGTGCTCCAAATTGCTCTTCCTTTCCTGGTGGATTAATCGCTGCAAAGCACAAATTTAGCGTTTCTTCAGGAAATGCGGCAGTCAGCACATTCTGCAGTGATTTGTCAAATTATTCAATGGATTTTTAGTATAAGTTCAGGCAGCTTTAGTAGTAATTAAACCATAAAAAAAAAATTAAAGAAACTGCACACAGAGCTCTGATGTGTTAGTGACAATGGTAATAACTAATGTATTGAGATTGAAATATGTTTTATATATATTTATATATATACTTATATATATATAGTTCTTTGCAAAATAAAATAACTTTTCCTGAAAAAATCAGAAAAATTGTCTCATTCTCAAATTTAAACTGGAAAATTCTGAATACTTAATATTAAACTATTATTTTTTTAAAAGTAGAAAACGGAAAATTTCTGTAACTCCTCAAATCACAGAGTGAAGCATTTAAAATAMTTTTTATCTTGAAATTACATTTCAAAACAAAAATTTCCTTCTAGTATTAACATTTCAAATTACCATTTAAAATGAAAAAGGTTGGATGGTTGTTTTCGTAAGAGTTCTCCCTTAATTTTCCCATAAAGAAGCTAAAATTTTTCTACTCTTCAGCATTTTTTAGAAGTGATCATGACATTCCTTATTAAAATACATGGACTAAAATCTTTGAGGCAAGTTACCTTGCAGAAGAATAATCTTGTTAGGTTCTGCTCACTTATTTTTAAGTATTACTTTGGAGAAACACATCATACTTTTCCCGTGCATTTCAGTCAGAGTAATTGCAGTAACTCAGTAACAGCTGAGTGCATTTAATCAAACACAGCTTATTTTGTAGAACTTGAAGAGGCTTCTATCAGTTCAATAATTATTTTGGCTTATGCTCAGAAAGACTATTTATTCTTTTATTCCATGTCTCTTCAAGTGTTGAGGATGCTTATGAGTCCAAGGCAGGATTCCTTTTCAACTCCTCCACCAATTCAACATAGTGTTCACATAAGCCTAAATTTTCAAGAAAGATTTCCAAATTGTATGTCTTGCTCAGCCTGCCATGCATAAATGGAGACCTGTTTAGAGAATTAGTGAATCCTTATGGATTAGAACCTCTTCTTCCCTTCGTCCCCCTTACACCTCTTTCAGTCTAAACATGTTTACGCCAGTGTGGAGAACAGGCACTTTTACAGCAATACAGAATCTAACTGGACAATATTAGAATTAATTACCAGAAAGCATTTTTCTTCGGTTTGATTCATATTAGGATCTGTTACTGTGCAGGGGCAAAGTTATCAATCTGTCAGGAGGAAAACATATAGCCTGAGCATAAATTGTGGTGCTGAGCTCAAGGCAGCCAACACTGGAACAAGTTTTATGCTACCATATTTCAGAGCTGCTTTAATTATTTTACAGAAGGAAGAACTATACTTTACAGAATTTTGAAGTACAATATCTGCTAAGCATAATTTTACTTCTGTTTCATGAAGCAGACCTTAGCAATAGAAAATATATCATGTTTGGCTTTCTGAATCCACATTATCCTTTTTATTTTTTGTATTTTTTTAGAGTATGGTTTTCCTATCATTACATAAGCCTGAGATTCATTTTATTCTGAGAATTTTCACTATGGACAAACATCAGAGGGCAAAATGAAACGGCCGCAGAGTTTGATTTGGGTTTAACAAGTTTCCCAGAGGAACCACCTTAAGGATTATTTGGTATTATACCTTAATTTTAGGCAATGGAAAACTTCTGGGCAGGACAGAAGACTGAGATTTAACTGCAGAAGATGAGAAAAAGCCTCTATTAATTTTGTCTCAAGAAATCAATGATCAGAGTTTCAATCTTTTTTAGAGGCATCTTTATTCTTTATCTCTCTGTCTGGCTTGAGAAATAAACTCCCCATATGCTCTGTCATATGATTTACAGGTTGTTGATTTGAGGCACAGGGACAGTAAGTCAATAGTGTCTCTTTGAAAATCTTGCTGAGAGTTGGGCTTGTCTAATATGAGTCATGTGAGCGGAGTCAATGTGCTGTCGAGGAGCTGTAGCCCCTGCTTTGAGCAGAACCACCAGCTGGGATAATTTCCCCCGAGTTTCCTGGAGGCACAGCATTGGAATATATGAGGGCTTTGGGGTGGAGATTTGGGAAGCCAAAAATAAGAGAATCAGCATGTAAGCCCTTGTGTCAATTTCTGTTGCTAAGGTTAGCTGACTTGTTAAGAAAAAAATTAAAAAAAAAAAAAAATTGTTTTTTTTGGTAGCAACCTCTTATTGTGTCATTGCTATTGATGTTCTCAGTTTGCCAATATCAAAGCAAGATTGGGCCAGCTACCATTTTCTTTCTTAAAGAAAAAAATTAAAAAAAAAAAAAAAAAGATGAAGGAATGAAGGAAGAAAGAGCGAAGAAACATATACATGATACGCTACAATATTTGCTGTAAATGACTTCTTACAAAATATGCCATCCCACTTGTAGGTAGCACTCCAACTGTGACTCCATGTTTAAGGTTTTGGCTCATTTTTTGGAAAAAGAAGATGCAGAATCTGCTATCCTTCTTTGACTCGGTCTGCTGTAGCATGCATAGCATGTTTTTTTCCAAGTAAAATCCTATTCTGTTTTTTTCACTCAGTTTGCTTGAGTTGGCATGGAAGACATTATCTCCTGAAATGTAGAGCAGTGGGAAATTTAAATAAACTCAGAAGTTGTATACTTCTATATATAATATAGTAAAAAGTATTGTAATACTTTTAAATACATGGCCTTAGACTTCTTTTGTGTTTTGGTACCCAACCTGAAATGTTTTCAATGAAAGGAGAAGCTGCATCCTTCCTGAGAGTAGGTTTAAATTACCRCACTATAAGTTGATGACTGAAGTATCTCAAATGAATTCTGATGATTTAGAACATTTTCTCCTCCCTTCTCCACCCTTCCAAGAAGGTTTTGGGACTCTAAGGGGCTTTGGAGAGGAAACTGAATAAAAAATAGCTTATTCTCTCGTGTTCCTTTATGCAAGAGATGTTCTTATGTAGAAGAGAATCATGTCCAGGTTTCTAAATTTAATGTGGTTACTGGGGATTTTAAGAAGTTTTTTTTTTTTTTAAATTTTAAATTACGTGTGCTTAAAAAAAATTGATGTTGAGCAAGATAGGACTGCAAGCAATATTGGCTTCTCTCTGTGGGAAAAAAAAAAAACTTTTTTTTTATAAAAAATGCTAGATGTGAGCTGTCAAAATTTTGCTCAGCTTTGGAAGACAGCGATACACGAGAGGGGTTAACATAGAACTCACTAGCTCATGCCACTGGCAGCACTAGCTGTGCTGTGTTTTTTATCTCTTGCCAAAGACTGTGAATAGTTTTGAGGAAGCTATTCCTCATTCCGGGAGGAAAGTTTCACTAATAAACCTTAACAAAGCAAGTTGCCAATGTGAGTGAAATCTTGAGTTTGTCAGATAAAAAATGAAGCATGGTGCCCGGGGGCGGGTAGAAAGGCCCCAGCTATGAAAGGATAACTGTTCGCTTGCCAAGAATGCTGTGCTGTTTTGCATATGATAATAATATCATGTGCTCCCTTTTGGAGAAAAAAAAATAATAGGCCTCAAACTTTGCATGCAAAATTTGTTAGAAGTTAAAATACTCCTTTTCTTAAGAGACCTGAAGTACACTCTGTTTCTGCTGCGTTATTGGTTGGAGGGATCGGAGTTGAGTTCTGCATAGCGCCTCTGGCCCTGGAAGAATTGAGGTCCCTGCGCACAGTGTCCTCAGTAAGTGCTCCAGCTTACTTGCTTTGAAAAACTCTGTTGTACGGAAATAATGAACGGATGGGATGCCTCCATTTAAAAGACAATCCTTTTGGAATTCTGGCTATACCTTTGTCATGCTGCTGTAACACAGATTTGAAAAGTCATCTTAGCGTGCCAACATGATATATGATGATCATCAGTTGCTTCTTTCTGTTGTGTTTTATAATTTGCAATATAGCAAATACTATTTTCAAACGTTTGATGTAACCCATGACTAGTATATAATTACAGGCCTGATCCAATTGTGCTTTCAGTCAACTGACTACCTTTCATTGCAAATAAATTGGGATAAACAAAGATGGAAAAAAAGTTCTCTTTATTCCCAAAAAGACTTTAAAAAGTTTGATGGGGTGGGTAAGATTCGAAGAGCGGCTTTAGTAGAACTATGCTGGACATATTCATCCAAGTCTCCTGGGTTTGTTGTTGTATGTTCCTGAGAGTAAGGTAGCTTTCATAAATCAGGAGCCATTAGGGGTCTTCTGACAGTTTGCTCAGGATTGCAGCCCATGATTAATCTCTGGGCTTTGATATTAGTGAGCTAGCAAAGAGTTTGATCCCTCATAATCAATGAGCCGTTGGCAGCTACTGAGGTGAGCAGTACTGCCTTCAGCTCCTGAGCCAAATGGGCCTTTGTGCTGTCATTTATTTACTGTTTGCCGAGGGGAACGTTTTAATCAATGACCTCATCACACTTCTGATATTCCCCTGGCTTGTGACAGGCCTTCCCTGAGCTTCTGGGTTTGTAACAGTATCTTTCAGCGATCAAACAAGGTAAAGAGGTGGTAGGTTTAAATAATCTAAGCAGTATGGAAATAAGAAAATAAGAACAGCCTGGTTTTAACTCCAGGTTTTGGCTGCAAAAAATGTATCTTTTCAGTGTCAAGATTCTTTGCTTTTCCTTCTTTTTTTTTTTTTTTTTTTTTTTCAATTAACTGCTCTCGTGCATTTTCTACATTGTTGGTTGAGTAGGGCCTTGTTTTATGAAGTACCACCATCCTGGTCTGCAGAAAATGTGACACCTTAAGCCTTACATAAACAATGGTCTTCCTTGCTCGTGGAAATATGTGCTTCATCTTGAACTGTGCATTGGCTGGTGGTCCTCAGTCCCCAGTGGGAGCCCTGAGCATCTGTTGTCTGCCTCAGCTGGCCAGTTTGCCTTTGGGATCTCAATGTTGCTGATAGATGTGTAAAATGCCAGTAGCAACAAGATTCCCCAGGAACCACACTGTTGATGATACTGGAGTTACTCAAGGAAGCACTAGCATTTTCTTGTACTTACAACTTCCACTCTGGCTGCAGATCTTTGTGGCAATGTATCTCATGGCTTGGACCATGAGATAGTTTATTGGCATTTCTTGAAATCATAGCTTCTAGATTAGGGGGATTTTTCTAGTGACTGTAATGGAAGAAGAAAGACAAATGAGTCTTTAGTAGAGTTGTCTCTATTATCATATGAGGTAATTCAGGGGTAAAATGAGTCAGAAGACCTGATTTTCATTCTGGCTCTCTTAAAACAAAGCAAATGCCATTTTTCTTTCCTTCCTCTTGCTCTCCTTATGTCTTGGATCTCCCCAGGTGAAAGGTTTCCAAGGGCAGGTTACTTGGGAATAACCAGTCTAGTGATTGCAACAAGAGTAACTAGCTCTTAAATGATGTCCTCTGTTCACCTCTCTTTTGATATTCCCCCCCCTCTATACTAGGAATATTTCTGCTTTGTGCTACTGAGAAACCAAATGTCAGCCAATTAAGGATCCAAATATATTTAGGGAACATTTTATTTGATATAATGTATTTTCCTGGAAGATCTCTATCTCTGGATAGCCATTTGCTGAAGGATCTACAGTTTCATTTTAGTTTCTCAACAATAAAACTCTTGCAGATTTACTGGGTTTACTTGGAAGAATATGGATACTGTTATCTGCATTAGATGATAAACTATTTGCTTTGCCAGTAGGCTGATAATTCTGAAAGAACCAATCTCACCTGTCTTCTGGACCGCTTTTTCCCTGCATCTCAAAAACGAATATAAGAGGAAATTTAAATGATAAGAGAAGATCATTTCATAACAACTGCACTCAAACCATGACTTGAAGTTTTATTTGAAGTTTTATTTTCAGATTGCAGATGGTGAGGTTGGGAACTGCGTGAGTCAATTCAATATGGAAGAAAATTGAGGACCAGAAGAACAGTTTTCACATGACATGGACTTTAATTACATATATTTCTCTAAAAGGAAGGAAATATGTAATATCTCTTCCTATGAATGAATGAATGAATGAATGAATGAATGAATGAATGAAAGGAAGGAAGAACTCTTGTCTGTGAGCGTACAAAGCCCTTAACTAGGGAACTTCAAACCTCTGGAAAGTGTTTTGAATAGTATGTGTCTTATGCTTGTGTGCAGGAGGTGCTTTGCTTAAGCCCATGCTTGAGCATTTAAGCATTTTACTTCTGTGGTCCATACTTTTTTCATTACTTATTTCACTACATGAGGGCGACGGACGACGTTGCTCATACCTAGTAAGAACAGCTCACTGTATCAAGACCATATTCAATCAGAACAGCTGTTTCTCTCAGACTTTCCATTTCTGACAAATTACAGAATTATTTCTTTTTTGCCATCTAACAAAACCTTTCCAGCAGATATAATTAGAGAAGCTTAACTTTTCTTATCCATTTGTGAAAATTTCAGCATACTGAATCATTTCACTTGACAAGTAATAAGCCCTCCATTATGTTGTCCCCTGAACGTTGTGTAAAGAGTTTCTTTTTTAAAAAGGGATGGAAACAGGTCTATTTACCCAAATCCCACTTTGGGAATTGTACCATCTTTCAGAGCATCCAAAAGATTTAGATCTCCAAGAAAATGCAAATTCCTAATTGCTTCCCTGAGTGTAGGTGGCTACAGCAGCATTATTTAGTCTCTTCTTATGGTTAAGTCATCTGCTGGATCTGGTTTCATTGAATGGAGTTGCTGAAGTGCTGCCCTGGGACTGCAGCAGTAACTGCTGAGTGGTATTTTAAAGTCTGTATACACTTTGGAGCCTTCCAGTACAATTTGTTCCTTGATTTATAAAGGTCAACCAGTGTCTGCATGGATCAAAATCTGACTTATTTTCAATAAGGATCTGGCTTAGTCAATCAATAGGCTGCCACCTTACAGACTCCAGTCCCCAAAGTCCTTGGAAAAGCTTTCTTTGGTCACCATCCTGCATTTGAGGACAATTACAGTACATGTCATAGTTCGTCTTTCTACATAACAAGATAAGAAACATACAATCATACAATGCCAACTTTTTTATTTTCACCAAAGAAAGTTATATGACTGCAGAAAATCAATTATCTATGTGCTATCTATGTGCTGACATGAGAAGTCCACTTTCTAGTGCTGAAATTGTCCTGAAACTTGTTTTGGCCTCTGGGCAGATGCAGCTGGCTCTTGGCAGGGGTTGAGTATGTTAACATTTGCCTCATCTCAACATGCTGGTGTGAATCAGGAGCCAGGCATCTGCTTGGTCTGTGTGCCCTGTCTGAGGGTCTCCATCTTGTTGCCTTTTCCAATACACACCTGCTGGTTTGGGCCCTTGCACTAAAACATGTTCTTCTGAACTTTGAAATCACAGGAGAATTAGTGGTCTAAATGGTTAGGTGACCAGGTAATAGCTATTGAACAGTGTCTGTACTACTGGGACACAGAATGAATTATACTTCATGCATAAAGTTACTTATACTACTTCTAATGCCTATTATAGATGTACCAGTTCACTTGGGGCTGGTTTCTGAATAGTTCAAATATAGTCCATGGACCTTTCTTATGTCAGACTGCCATCACTGCTGTAGGGTCATGGCGTTTGGGATGGTCATGTTTGATTTTGTGGAAAAGCTGCCGAACCATGGTCGTTAATGGACTGTGATTTAAAGTAGTAATGAAAAGAAAGAGCCTTACTTCAGATATAATCTATCAAACAGAGGAGCCTGGGATGCATTGCATGTAAAATGAGTTATTTTAAAGGTGAATTGAGATCTTTTATGCAATTTTACTCTGTATTTCTTGTGGGTAGCTTTTGAAAGCTTCATCTTGCAGTTCATTTTGCAGACATAAGGATTCATGGTATGGCACTTGCCTTGAGGATGGGAAATCAGAAGACCTGATCTCCCTCAATTGTTTCATGGTTTCATTTACTTGCACATTTATCTGGACTATTTGGCCCATCAGCTGGTTTGGCATCATCATTCCTTCCCTCTGAGTAAGACCAGTATTAATGGCTGCAGTATTTAATTCAACATTTGTATATATTCCTTCCTTCCTTTCCTTCCTTTCCTTCCTTTCCTTCCTTTCCTTCCTTTCCTTCCTTCCTTCCGCCCTCCTTCCCTCCCTCGCTTCCCTTCCTTCCCTCCCTCCTTTTCCTTCCCTTCCCTTCCCTTCCTTTCCCTTCCCTTCCTTTCCCTTCCCTTCCCTTCCCTTCCCTTCCCTTCCCTTCCCTTCCCTTCCCTCCCCTTCCTTTCCCTACCCTTCCCTCCCCTTCCCGTCTTTCTTTCCGTCTTTCTTTAAAGAGCCCCATTTCAATCAGTTACCTAAAAGGTCATGTTTAATGTCACATCAAAACTTTTTCTGTGAGATTTATTTCTCTGCTGGTGTTGGTAATGTTAAGCAAATATCCAGGGTTCTGGTCACTGTCTGCAGTTCATTCTCTGTTTAAACATTACATTTAAACATATTAAGATGTTACATCTCCTTTGCCAGATCTTACATTTTTAGGGTCCAGTCCAGTTCCTTTTACACTGAAAAAGAATCATATTGATCTAAAGGAGCTTTAGTCCTAGGTGTGACCTGCACATACTTAAAACTAGTAGTAGTAGTAGTAGTCATAGAAAATTGGATCCAGGTGGTGAGATTCCTCACAGAATCATTGGTGAGTCAATCAGTCAGCTATTTCCAATCTTCATTAATAAAAATAGGGACTAAATCTTTGAAATCTCTCTCAAAATCCTGCACCTAGTCAACCTCTTTGCTTGGCGCTTCATCCCCTAGAAACCAGAGCAAACTTTGTTTTCATATTCCATATCTTCAGTTTTTCACATTGAGTAGTACTACTTTGCTTTTAGCTTAAAGTTGGAATACAGGTAAATATCACATAGTAATTGGTGTGTCAACAATTGCAACCTTTTAAATAATGAAGAATAATGGTATTTATTATTCTTAACAAAGCTGGGAAGTTCACGGCTAGTGTGAATCAGGTACCACAAGGAAATGAAATGCAAACCAAAAATCAGAGTTTCAGCACTGGTTTGCTAAGCAGTGAAATCAGGCAAAAAAGGAAAAAAAAAAAATTAAACACAGAAAATGTAGATAGAGGAGAATTAAGACAAGGATGACTCAAATAAGACAGCTTCTACATTAAACTTCTGCTTATCTGAGGAGTAAGAAAGATCATCAAGTCTGTCAGATAAATTGCAGACAAATGCTAGCTAGAATAGCCTGAGAAGTCGCTTACAGATCACACTAAAATTGCTAGTAAATATATATTTTTTTCAAAGATATTCAGCCCAGAAAACATGTTAGTATGATGTTTATAGATTAGCTGATGGATAATTAGGTGATTCATGAATAAGACTGAGCAGAAGTAGCATTAAAAGAAAATAAAGATGTGGTAAAGCAGAAATTATTTTAGTCTGTGTTTTCTAGGGAGGTTCCTACCTCAGCTGTTTTACAGGGAGATGTAAGTCAAGTCAGTGCCATTGCCTCAAACTGAGGTCTCAATGCAAGAGACATTAGAAAAAAATTTTCAAAATGAGTAATAACAAATCATCAGGTTCAGATGGAGTTTGCTGGAAACTTGGAGAAACTTCAATTAGAATTTGCCAAGGTATTAACAGCGCTATGAAAACCCGTGTTTTCAAATCAGCTTTTGTCCAGAAAAAAAATGCCTTAGGTGGCATGCACTTAGTGTGTAAGAATACCTAGGAGGGATTTTTGTTCCAGGTGCTTGGAAAACTAAGTATACTTAGGGGATAGAAATCTTCTTCTGGGTTAATGGTTGCTTAAAGAAACACCAAACAAGTTAGTTTTAAGATAACAAGATACAAGAAAACAAGAAAGTAAGATAAGTTTAAAATCCAACAGGTCTAGAGTTGTACCTTGTAGAGTGAGAGGACACCAGGCAAAATGGAGCTCTGGTCTGTCCCAGCACTGCCCTCTTTTCCTTGTAAATGTTTAAATTACATTATTATTTATTATAAAATTGACTGTTAGGTCATTGCTGCTGAACAACTTACATTTTACTGCTGACAGTATAGTGACAGTGAAAGCTGTTGTGCAGTATGCTCTGCTTTGCTAAGAAACACCCAAAATAGTTCATCAAAGGATGAGATGGGTGTCAGCGCCAACCTCAGCTAATTTTCCAGAGAAATCTACTTGAAAATACACAGAAAGCTGTTTGGATACTCCTTGCTAGAGGCATTACCCACCCACCTCCCATCATGAGGGCTGCCTGACATTTTCCATTTAGAGATCCAGCTTTCACAAGCATAAATCTGGGAAAAAACTTTAACCCAGTGGTCTAAAATTTCCCTTGATGGGTGTCTGCCAGAGGCTGAATGTTTTGATCACTAGGAAGGTTGAGGCAAAATATGTTATATTGTCCTTGTTAAAAGGCATGATGGCAAGTTTGTAGGCTTTGAGTTGAGGAGCTGTAGTTTAGGAGTGAAGATTTGTAGCCAAGGAGTTGTTTCTAGGAGGTTTTCTCATGTAGGATATTGAGATAGAAGACACAATAAGAAAAAGTCATATATAAAAATCAGATATAAAAATAATGCATGAGAGACCTGAGTTAAGAGTGCTGGGACTGCTTTAATATGTTATTTTTGAATTGTGAATTTATTTACTTTACAGTACATAAATAAAAATTTAAGACCTTTTATATATATATATATGCGTATATATATATATATATAGTTTGGTGCAAAGATAAAGGAAGCAGCCCATTCTGGGGTTATGGTTCAAAATGCACAGAACAAAACCCAAAAGCAAAATACTAAAACTCTGTTGGCAGGTAAATTGCCACTATCTGACCTCAGAGTCATTGCGTCATTAAACTTGGTTGAATTTTCATCTTCTGAAATTGTTCTCTCTGTTTGTGAAGAGACTGCCTCACATTGCCAGAGCTGCCTATTGCATTAGAAGACGTGCATATTTGGGGTGAGGCAGTGCTGTTCTGGTGCAGATAGGTTGTTTTCAAGGTTTAGCAACCAGAACATGGGGTTGTTGCCTCAAGGAAGCCTGCAGAGCAAAAGCAAATCTCATAGCAGGATTTCTGAGAGCAAAATGCCAGGGTTATCCCCAAGAAAGTTGCTGCCGTTCTGAAACGAAGGTTATTTGAGGAGGTTAGTTAGCTTGCACCAAATAACCCTCCTCATTGCTAATCTTCTCATGCCTTTCATCAGGCTTAACAAAAGCACTGTTCAGCTGCACCTTGTCTGACCCCTAAGATACATAAAACACCCATTTTATGGAAATAAATGACAGTAACCTTTATTCTCAGCAAACAGCTCGTCCAGCAGGGAAGACACAGTGATGTCACTGCAGTTCTTCAGTGTTAACTCTTCATCAGGTAGTTGCAGTCCTGCTCTGCTCCTCTCCCTGCTGTTTGCCCCACTTTCAGCTTCTGTAAGTGATCATTGCATGGTTCATGAGTTTTTTCCAAGTAAATACTGATATCTGGGGAGCTGTTATTCACACCTCCAAGAGATACGGCCTAGCCAAAGTACTGGACCTAATGGCCCTAAATCAGGTGGACATGGATGGACATGATTTTACTTTTTCTTCATTGTTTCACTTCTTATTATTTCCAGGTGAAGTATATTCTATATTCAGAATTAAGGCAACTCTGTAGACGGAAATAAAGGGTCAAAGGAAATATATAACTTGGTAATCTAAGAGGTAAGTCAGATATCTAAGACTTTGGTACCTTTCTACCATACGATTAACCTTAAAAATACAAGTTGACAGATCAATAGGTGAACCTCTAAGTAAGTATTTGTAGGCCAGGCACCTAAGAGGACTTTATTGAAGAACATTACTGCATCATTGTGTAGAGACCACCAACAATTTCTTTTTCCTACAAAATTCTGTCCTAGAAGAGTGAAACCTCAGTGTTTTCTGCAGAGGAATTGAGTCTCCTGCGTACAGCACTATATGTTTGGCTGACATCACCTTCAAAAATATCTCACTTTTTGGTTAGATAAAGCCTATATTACTTAAAAAAAAAAAAAGTCACCTCCTATGATACTGATGCATTTGAAACTTGTACTTAACCTGTTGAAAACTTCCACTGTTGGTAATCAAGACCCTGCCTGAATGTTTTCAGTAAATACATAAACTAATATTTTTTTCTTGCTTATTAATTTGTTGTGTATTAAATATTAATTACTTCTGCCATCCATTAGTATTTTAAGGTTCTGGGCTGGAGAAGATGCCTCATGTTAATAGCTACTTACATGCTGTTGTTCAGGGTGCTGCAAATGTGTGGAGATGGCCCACTCTCCATCTGACAGATGGAGTTCATGAAGCTAATTAACAGAAGATATTTGATTGAAATCAAGACCCATTTAGAAGGAAGCTTTGCACAGATGGAATAGCCAGAATTTTCATGGTCTAAGACTGCTGGACCTTCTAATTATGTTTAATTTTCCTCTAAACATAGTTAATGTGTAAGTAGCCAAAGTGCTGCTTTTATAATTAGGGCATGATGATAAGTGAGTGTGCCTGAAGTGCCAAAGCAACAAGGCTAATATTGTGTGGAACTGAGCTGCTCATTGTTCTTGGAGAGGTTAATATCGTTGGTAGAAGAGACTCTGAACATTTGAGGAGAGAAATAGAACAGGAAAAATGCTTGCAACTTGCTTTCTTCTCTTTCCTGGAAGGCTTACATGCTGCGAGGGCATTTTCCTTAATACGGTTGGTCATTTTAGGAAATGGAGATGGTCTTTTTTCAACCTGTGGTCATGCTCTTCAACCTGCTTCAGCAAAACCGGTATTTAGAAGCACAGAATAAATGTGTTGCATGTGACATGCTACACTTAGGTATGTAGGCATGAACTGCTCAGTTCTCACTTCTCTTAATGTCCTAATCCTGCATGAGAATACTGATTTACTGCTGAGGAGTGTCCTGGGAGCAATAACAACTTGAAACTTTTATATACCATGGTTGTCCTGAAAATGTGCAACCAGCAAAGTATAATGCAAGGTAATGCATTTGGTACCCATTGGAGTACCCTCGTGGATGGAACATGTTTTCCTCCCTTCTTTTGACTCCTTTATAGGTATTATTCCTCAAATAGAATAAAGCAGGTCCCTTCTGTCACTCATCTTCACCTAGAGATGTGACCAAAGGCAGCTGCCTGCAAAGGGGGCTGCTGCAAGTTATACCTGAGATTTTGCACGTCTAAGGCAGAGCCTGCCTCACTAATAAACCATTTCACTCCTGCATGTCTCATCAGTGTTGTAAATACAGAGCACTTCTCTGCATCTTAACCTGCCATCTGGGACCGAGTTCCAGTAACAGCCATAAGGAGGAAGTAATGAATACATGTGAGTCAGCTCTGTCGTTAAAGAAATAAAGCTTTGCAAGACTCTGCTATAAATTTAGGAAGTTCTTTTTCCTCTCTTCTGTCAGATTGCCAGGGGAAAATTAGGAGAGTCTACAAACAGAGCTGTTTTCTGGGTGGCAGGGTGAAATTTCTAATAATTGAGGGTGTTTCTGTCTACAGAAACTTCTGCTTGTTTGTAGATTTTTAATAACAGGTGAGGCAGTAGATAAAGGCACTAACTGTCGTTAGAGCACTGTAGATATCCAAATGACCTCCATCTGTATGAAGGCCAGCAAACAAAAGTGCTTCCTTGGAGATGGCAACAAAAATATGTTACTCTTAACCAAAGCAGTTCTCAAGTGCAGAGTATTTTATGAGTGACATGCTTGTTTGGCAGCTGTGGGCAGCTGTGGATTTGTGGTGTACAAACGCGGCTCGTGGGCTGTGTTTCCATATGCTGCCCGTTGAGAAAGCACTGATGGTGTTGCTGGTGGTTGCAGGTATTTATGCTAGCTCACTAAAAGTAGTCCTTCCTCTATAAGAAGGAAAACTGAGGCCACTATCTGTTGCATAAGGGCCATGGAGTATCCATTATTAGAAACACTTTTTGTTTGCTACCAACAGTAACTTAATTCAAGCCATGATTTAAGAGATATGGCCCTTCATTTAATTTCCAACTCTATCTCCCAAACAGATCTTTTTGCCAGATAAAGAAATATAGGTAATCTTTTACAAGTAGCTCTACAGCTTATCTCTACAAATAGATCTACAGATTGTTCTTGTCTGTGTACCCCAGGAAGGATTTTTTTCTGAAAATAATGTTATGTATCTGTTGCCATATTTTATGCACTTTCTAATCATTAACTTCCTTTTTTTTTTTTCTTTTTTTTTTCCCCTTTTGACTCAGCCTAAAGAGACTGAGATGGCCAAGAGTCACTGTTGAAGTTGTCCTTCCTCCCCCACTCCTCTTCATTTTTGCCTTTGACCATTTCTTTTTTTATATACCACTGTGTTTCTATATGTATGTGTGTGTGTATATATATACATACATATATATATGTATATTTGCTTCAAATGCATAGTGATAGGTTAATGGCAATGATCTCTGGAGTAATTGAAATATACCCACATACTCAATACTCAATTCCAGCCTGTAATGATGCATGACTTTTGCAGCACTGAAATGTCCTGCAGATGTACAGGAGATATAAGTCTTTAGAGGGACTTCACAGTCAGTACCGCTAACGAAACATCTGTATGGCTCTTGCAACCAGTGGTAGATTATATAAGGGAAAGCTGAGATGAAGCAAAGAGAGTGCATTAGTTAATCATTGTAAGAAAAGTATAGATTTACTTTCTATAAAATAAACAAATAATTGAAGGATTTGGTTTAAAAAATAATTATATAATCAAAGGAGGGGTTTTTTTCCTCTTAATTTTGAGGGGACATTCTAGAACTAGTTGCATGAACACAAAGTTATCTGTATCTCTGCATAGCTGGCCAAACAGAAGGAAGAATTGATGAATATTTTACTCCAAGTATAGAAAATTTGACCTATATGTTATTTGACAGATGAATTTGCAAGACACTTGCAAGGTTTTCATAGAGTGTTACACATTTAGCATTTCAAATGTGATGCTCGAAGGCTAATTTTTAGTGTGAGTTTTGTTACTAATTGAAAGAGATGAAAAAAAAAGTATAAATCTGCCTTGCTGTAATGGTGTAGCCGTACACCTGACTGCTTTCCTGACATTTTCCCCCTCTTCCTGGAAGTACCATGGTCCCTTTCAAGTTCTGCCATCACTGTATTGACACGGTGTCTCCTTAGCGTGCTAGCAAAAGCAAAGTTCATAAGGATTTGGTTGAGATGGTTGCTGGAGGATGTGCCTGTGATGATGGTGAAGACACAGGACTGCTTTGGAGGTGTTTGGGTAAAAAGCAGATGTGAGATTTCTGATGGAAGTAGTTCTTCAGCTCTGATGTAGCTTGATTGTGTCCCTCCATTGTCTTTGGACTTGTTTCAATCGAAGCACTTAATCATCCCTTTAAGAAAGGTGCTGAGCATTGACCTGGGTGAAGGTTGCTCTCACTGAAATAAATATTAAACAACTCTAAGCGCTGAACGGGATCGATCTATTGATGATACCGCTTTTTGTATTTAAGTATTTCTATTTCTAGTGAGCCTACCAGCTGTTTCAGCCACTTAGCTTTACCTTTATATTACATATGGGTTTTACCTTTATATTACATATGGATTGTTCTAGTACAAGAGTGTTTTTCCGGCAGAAGAAAGAGTGGCAGTGTATGTTTACACACATTTTCCTGCTGTGTAGGAGGTGATAAGGCAATTTTTGCCATCAGGTGGGGCAGCCTTCACTTATGTCAGTATTTAACCTGATTTAGCTATCTAGTTGCATCTCGATATTCCTAGAGAAATCGGAGTGATCCTCAGATGCTGGAGCTGATGAAAATTCACCACTCTAAGTTCTCATACACATTTGTAAAAATAACAGTTGTAAGCCATTGTAAAAATGTTGTATTATCTGTTTAGTAGGTGTTTAGATTAACACGAGTTCTCCTGCTGGGCTGATAGAAGACTTGGCAGTGCAACTGCTCTAGTTTATCAATCCATCACTGATTTCTTTGCTTTTTCTGGTCTGCAATCTGCACAAATCTTCACTCTGAATGAGTGGTAATTCATACCTATCTGTTTCAAGCTCTTCTAATATTGCCGCGCAGCAAACTGGCCACGGCACAACCCAGAGAAAAGCTAAACAGCCAGGGTCAGACCATCCATCAAGGAAGGTCAAGCCCTATAGAATGAATAGCTGCATTATAGAGAACCCCGAATCAGATGAAAGAGCTAAAGAAACAAAAAGAAGGATGTATCTGGAACCCTTAGGAGATGAGGGATTCAGTGAATTTGTATAAAAAAAAATTCAATTGCATTAAAACCAAATTTTTTCACAGAGACATGGCACTTCCAACAAGATTTTTGATGATGAAGAAGTTGAAACAAGTTGTTTTGATGGTCTTGTTTCATTTCACTAATTCCAGGCAGTTTTTTCCTGTGGGAGAGGTGTGAGTCATGTTGATAAGGCAAGTTGTTAAGTGGTATCGTTCCAAGTAATTTCATTTGCACTGTAATGCTAACATTTATTTTCACAACGTACTACATTTCATGGCTTCTCTTTAACATTTGAGCATGAATTCTAACTGAAGCTAACTAAGGCTGTAAAGACAAACCAGATAACTGAGTAAGATGAAACATTTTGACATTTTTAAAACAAAATTAAGTCAAYATTACCTAAATTAAATTTTGATGGGCCCGACTGGAAATGCATCTCAGTTTTTATTTTGCAATGTGCTTTTCTTCTAGTTTAGGATGAGGGTCCAGACCTTTCCAGGGATTTTTTTTCTCTCTCTGTCACCACTCTGGATCCTGATCAATGAAGAACTGTGGTTCTCGTGACAATGGTGAGCCAAATCAGCCAGGCAATTAGTGCAGTGGCTGCTGTCTCCATCAGAAGAGATAATTTGATCATCCGGGCAGAGCACTGAAAGATTTCCCATCTGACGTTAATATCCACTAAATGGRATATTGGGCAGAGAAGGTGACTAGATATCTTTAAATATCCAAATATCCTTTGGGGTTGTGAAAGCGTTGTGACTCTGCTCCTCAAATACATGGAAAGAAGCAATTTTCTGGCAGACAAACATGTAGCCTCTCTCAAGGAGAGAAAAACTCTGAGAAAACAGATCGGGCTCACCGTTCAACTATCATCTGGATACTAAACTAGTATAACTCAACCCTTGTTTCTGAGTATATGAGAAAGGACCGTATATAGAGTGGTACAAGATGACAGGCAGTCTGGGACAAAGTCAGAAACTCAGTTTAGATCATTAGGCTATTGTCCAATTTATCAAACTATTTATCATTCCACCTAGGAAAAACAAATTACTTATTTTAAAATTTTATTTATATTTTAGCGTCCAGCTTGCTTTTCATGCCTTATCATCTGAAGAATAAAAATAACAAAAAAAGGAAAAAACAAAATTTCCACTATATTTATATATCTATATTATAAGCATATATAAGTGTTAGCATATATAAGTATATATATAAGCATATATAAGTATATATATAAGCATATATAAGCTTATATATAAGTATATAAGCAAGGAGAATCCCAGAGGGATAAGTGCATTTGGCAGGTGTCACCCAAAATTACTAACAGAGACACAAACCTAACTCAAAGTCAGAAATATCTTTACAGTGTTATTTCCACTTAGATCTTGAACTTTCCCCCCCTTTTTTGTTTATAATACTTTTTTTTTTAATGCTATTTATTACCATTTTTGTGAAGAATGAGGCTCTTAACTTCTGAGCAAAGACCCATTGCTTAGTTTTTATCCAATTTTAATTTTACAGTGTTTTACTCACAGATTTCTGATGATGTTTTTGACATTTATCTCTTTCTGCCTCCTGCCATACCGAGTTACCAGACGATGCTCTTCTGAACTCTGACCGACACTCTTTTGGCTTCTGCAGAAATGCATAGCAGGACTGCAAGGTATTTGTCTTATTTAAAACCTAAAAGTGTCTTTTTATGCTAATATAGCATATATATATACTGGCAGCTGTGGGCCAGTGTTCGTGGTGTTTCTGAAAGTACTTCTCTTGGGGACACTGTTGCTTGGAGCTCCCCAGGCTGACCAGTTCTATGTGTTGGGCACAATAACAAAAATGGTAAGAATCACTGATTTGCTGTTTTTTGCAGCTGTAAAGGAGTAACATAGTCAAGTAGGCAGTAGTCAAGCTGTGATAGATGTTTGAATTCTCCCTGACAGAACAAATGGATTATCCAAGGAAACCCTGCTACATGGCCATTGATATGTAAAAAGAGGAGGTTTAGAGGTTGCAACTAGCCAGCTAGAGACTGCAGGGAAAAAGCACAGAACTGAGAGGRGTGGGAGAGATGCATAGTATTTTCTCTTTTCAAATTGTTGCTGCAAACCTGCTGCAAGTTGTGCAGAGTGGTACAGAAATGCATTTTTCTTGCCTGGACTAAGAAAATGCATAATTTCCAGGTAATCGCTTGCCTTTTCTTTCTAACTTCTTTGAACAAGGGCTTAATTTTTTATTTTTATTTTTGAAATAAAAGAGCCTTGAGCCAATACTCTGTAATGTTCTGTTAGGAGGAAGGAAAAAAAGGCATTCAGAGTAAGTACTTTAAAAAAGAAGGAAAAAAACGTACAGATTACATGAAAACTGGACATGAAGCATGTGTAAGGTCATGAGCTGCTTGAGTTCAGCCTACAGCTCAATTCCCTTCCAGCAGCCCATGGGGTTCTAAGAAGCACAGCAGTGGCTAGTAACCAAATTATTTTTATGTTATGTTTTAGAAAAGGACCTAAATCTGCAGCTCACTGGAAATTTGGAGATTTTTTGTAGTGATTTCTTTTTTTCTTATCTGTGTTATACAGACATACAAATGACACTGAAGTATCTCTTTCTAAAGCTTTTATTTTTTATTTACTTTTTCATACAAGCCCTGTTAACAACTCTTCACTTTGAGCTGCAGCAAAAAGTTTAAACAATCCAAACAAAATCAATGAGGGCCAGAGGAGGGTGACCCAGAAAATATAAATTAGGAAGCAAATGATAAGCAGTAAACAGCAGCTACCATGGAAAAGGATCATAAAACTTTTTATGGCTATATGACAGGAAAAACTTTTAAGTGCAGGGAGATTGCTAATAACTGTAGCTCAGGTGACTTCAGGGGGCTGAAAGTACTTTATGGAAGTAAACTAGTAAAACAGGCTGGCAAAGAAGTATTTGCAAAATGTAAGTGTGCTGCAGCTCCTTTCCCGATGAATTTGGTCCTATTAGCCCCAGAATTGCTCTGGATAATGAGCACTAACTGTTTCTCAAGAAGCATCTTTGCTTCATCCCTCGGATAAAGCATAGCAGTAGCAACTGCTCACGGTCATCTGCAAACACTAAAAAAAGGGTTAAAAAAATGCGGCAACTCTTTTATTTTTCACTGATGAATATCCAACTCACTGGAATTAGAAGAAAAATCCCAGAAATTATCCCAGAAGCAAAAGATGTCGGGCAGGAGGCTGCATTTGGGCCTCTTGGCTCAGAATTTCGCGACTCCTGTTGTCAAGCAAGGGAAATGTCTGTAATGCAAATCACCCACAAAGAGGGGTGGATGATCYTCTTTCCTCCAGCAAAAAATCCCAACATAATCTTGCAAACACCGTAAAACCCGATTTTCTCAAGCGTTTGATGCTTTTTTCCTTTTTTTCCCCCTTTTTTTTTGTCTCCTTGCCCTAAGCTGACGAAAAAGAAGTCGTAAGGCAGGGCCTATAAGGAGGTCACCAACCAGATGGTGTCCTTACATATTGCACTATTATTTCTCCCAAATTGCTATATATCTGGTGACTTCATTTCTTCCTGCAAAGATGTCCCAAAAGGAGAGGTGAACTTCCACTAGTCCCTCTGCCCTAAACCCCTGTTATTCCCCCCATCACCTCCTCATTTTTCTTCCTACTGTTGTCTTGTTGCTAGCATCTCCCTGTCAATTATAGCAACTTTTTATAGGCTTAGTGTGCTCCCATTGACATTTCTAAATACATAAATGAAATGTCTCCAACTGAAAAATGGGGCTTGTTCTATAGAAGGCTGAAATGTGGTGTTTTTAAGGATTTGCTGCAAAATGAAACATTCAGAGAAAACTTTAAATTTCAAGGAATTAGCAACACCTGATAGAAAATTGCTAATTTTTTTATATTTTATTTCATTTTATTTAATTTCATTTCATTTTTCTCTGTCTTATATGTAGAAGCCAGCACTTCAGAAAAAATAACTGTCTGTTATGGGTCCTCAGGTGAAGGAGCCTCTTAGCTGTAATTCAAATAATAAAATAATGATACTTCAAGGTTCTTCCAGAAAAAGAGTAGCCGTCATGCTCCCATATGTATATGTATGTGTGTGTGTGCATATATGTATCATTAAAAAAAAAGTCCAAGCAGGCAGAGTTTTAATGAAAGAGCAAGCATTTTGCCCACCTTGCAGTGTATTGATTATTTTGCCAGATCTATAAAGCAAAAATAACTCTGGTGGAAAATAATAGCATGCTAGCGAAAGAAGGTTTTGTTTGCATCAAGCAGCAGGAGCGTGTGGCCTCTTCCTGGGCATGTGGGCAGTCATAGCCTAAGGACAGAGGACAAACCTAAAGGCACCAGAAGGGTGATTAATTATTATTGAGGAAGGCCCACCAGGTATCAAGAAATATAATTTGCGATTTGTCACAAGCTGTGGCAGGAAAACAATAAAAACCTGGAGCAAAAAGGAGCACTTTATGCAGTATGCCGGGCGTTAAGTCATGCATCTTTTTTACTGTGTCCTTATCTGGGCTTGTAAAAGCCAGTGGAGATAACAAACAAACCAAGAGATTGTATATCTTGAGGTCCTGGTGTAAAATTGATAATTCCTCCTGCAACATTCAGGTATCAAAACACTGTTATATTATTTTAGAGTCATTTTGCTCTAAGGGTTTTTAGCAGTATGGTCAGAAAAACAAGCATTTTAGATTTATAGGACCATGTTGATGTGACCAGAGGGTCCTTGCTAGGTTTTGTGTGTTTTTTGAAGGGCTTAAACTTGGAAATCTCTCACACTGCAGTTRTGTTAAGTCCAGAAAGTGATTTAGCAAGGGATGTGTTTGTATTTTTATATTTTTTTTCCTTTTTTTTCTCTTCAGAAAGGTCATCTCCCTGGAGAGTGGATATTAACAATTTGTTTGGAGCATGACTGCCTGATTGGGTCATCTTTCTTCCAGTTGTGCAAGTAGTTGCACCAGATTAGTTTGAAATAGGAGTGTTTGAACTGATCTTGCTGTTGGAGAGGACCTGGGCACAGTTGCATCCACTTTGCTGAGCACAGGGGCTCGAGGGTGTGTTCACATGGGCAGGCAGTGCTGCTTGCTCTGCACYCAGTAGGAATTTTCCCTATTAAAATTAAATCAAATTAAAATGAATATTTTGTTTGTTCAAATTAAAATTGGCTTCTTTCTCTGTCTCTCTTTTTTTTTTCTTTTTATATCAGCTTGTTAGTTAGTTGGTCTGGTACCAGGAGTGATTAAAGTGATTAATTATTTGCACCAAGTCTCCCAAAGAGACAAAATATCCCTTTTATAACATTTGAGAGACAAGGCCATGGAGCAAAATTGGCAAGTGATGAGCAACTGATACCCTCTTCAGGGAAGTGCTGGATGGTATCCATTTATTGCTTTCTTAGTAAAGGCACATGCAGGAAAACATTCACATGTGGATCCTTACGCATGCAAAGCCCAAACGGAAGTTATAGTCACGCTCTTCCTACTTGTGCTGCTGCAGAAATGATGGTCTTAAGACTGCCT
The DNA here is from genome assembly GCA_003342815.1 of Eudromia elegans. Taxonomy (NCBI): domain Eukaryota; kingdom Metazoa; phylum Chordata; class Aves; order Tinamiformes; family Tinamidae; genus Eudromia; species Eudromia elegans. Next base: position 745,918 of record PTEX01000251.1, read on the forward strand.
GGCTCTTTTACCTTTTTCCTGTCCTTGTTGCCTTCCTCCTCCCATCTTTTTTTTTTTTTTTTTTTTTTTCCAATCTGACAAATATATTTTAAATATATTTATAATTGGCAAATATGATACTTGCATCTTAACACTTGAGTCAGGATGCAAGAGAACTGCTCTAAAAATGACTGCATTAATAGTCAGTATCTACATGGCTCATTCACAAACATAGGAGGTCTTACATCCTTCAAATGTACTTTCTCTGAGTGAAAAATTCTGCTGGTGTGGAAGAAGACTATTTATAGTTKTGTTGTTTAGGCAAAAAAGCAGACCTGGTTAAATAATTTATTGCAAGGAGTATTAGCAGCAAATTTAGCCCTGTTTTCTGTTCACAAATCATTCATGAAATGACCTGATTCTTTCTGTGAATGAAAAACGCCAGCCTGTGGGTTATTTCATCCACCTTCTTTTTGAATCCTTCAGAATCTGAGAAATGTTCCTTCTGGGGGAAGATTTTTCCAGCAGTTTTATGTCCCTGGGAATCACTGGGTTGCCAAAAACTCATGGTATCACTTCTTCCTCCAAATGGACAGCTAAGCTTGGAAAACTGCAAGTACGCTTCTGGACAAATGCTGGTGTTTGTCTGTGGGTACAAATGGCTGCCTGAAGTATAAACAGGTTTCTCTAATATCCTGGGAATTGGCCAAGATAATTGGGAAAAATGATGGAAGTGCAATGGTATTTGGGAGGCAGAATCCCCAAACTGGAAGACATGTATGCCCTTAATACTCAGCTGCTAAAAGATGCTTAGGGATTGAATATGTAAATAGCTAAGTAAGTAAAGCCTTTACGAAACTGGGTCTTTAACTTTAATAGAGACTTAGGTTAAGAGTAACAAATTCCTGAGTATTAAGCTGCTATTAGAAATCGCAGGTGAGCTCTCTCATCTCAGAAAGGAAAAGTACCTGGAGAAAAGGGGAAAATTTCTCCCATTTTTTATGTAAGAAAAGTATTTCAGGAAAATTCTGGTTTGAAATGCTATCCTTTCTGTAGATTGGATGATGATGACACAGAACAGAGTTGCTTTGTTTTAGCAAAGTCCCTGAATAATTACCGGGCTTTAATTATTTTGTTTAGCTCTTGATCGTCTTTTAGAGTCTGGTTATTTGCAGCAGTGGTAACAGCAGGTTCAGTTCACTCCAAATTATGCTGAGAAGATTAAATTTGAAAAGCAATCTATGAATAGTTCTGAGGATAATCTTAATGCTGCATTTTGATTTACATGGTACTCTGTGTTCTCATGTTCTTAGGAAGATCTCTGCAGATACTTTGCTGTAAACCAACTATAAAGCAAATATTTTGCTGGCAGTAATTAAGTCCATTTCAATGTCATAACATGGGTCCCAGAAGTTGCATTTGCCTCTCTGAAATTATTCAACTTAGCGAGATGATAATAAACCCATAATGCATGGTGAAGCTCAGGCCTGTGCAATTAACACTGCAGTTTAAACCTTAATTACATTTTGCCTTTGAAGGCAGCAGATTTCAATGCAGTTTAATGGTTTGTTTGTTCAGTGGCTGTCTGCTTCTGTTGGGCTATTTTAGTTATTGAAATTTTTAAAAATAATTTTCCTTACTAAAGGAAGCAGCTGGAACAGATACAACTACTGCTTATCTGGGAAAAGGTAAATGGGAAGGTCTTTCCTATGGAAGCCCAGCATGAGTGGAGCTGCATGTGCACATAATCACTGAGGAGCTGAAGACTCACCCAAATGACTTGAGATCAGGTCCTAGGCTTGGAGAATGGATCTGCCTCACTGGAGCACCTGCTGTCATATCGCATCGTATGTTAAGAAACCCATTGCTTTTTCAGTCTTTAAAATCTACAGTTTGTGATAATTGTTGTGTATTAGGAATAATATGGTTTGAGTATTTGTTTTGCTGTTTTTTTTTCCTAGGAGTTACAGGCAATCATTCTTCTGAAGATCTTGATTTTCTTCCTGTTTGGCTGCATGCCTTGTATTCCTTCTCCACTATTGTGTGAGTCTTGATCGCAATAAGACCCTGCTATTCCCACTGGCCACCATTTTCCAAAAAATGTTTTCACTTTTTCTATTACTACAACTGTTCTTTCCCCCTTTTGCATCTCTTCTTAGAAGCCAATACCAGCTTCGTAAGGTGTTACTGCTAACCTCAATAGCACGTATTGCTGTTAGGAGCATTGGAGTTATGAGATTCCTGCACCTATATAAATGCCATTGAGGTAGTCTTTTTTTCTGATATATCTTTCTTTGCATTATCTCCAATTCCCTTAATTAGCTTAGAGAAATGCTTTTAAAAGAGCCCCATTCTTCCCAAGATACCTGGAGGTGTAGTCAAGTTTTCAGGTTAACTGGGGACATCCTGGAGTACAGAGTCCAGACTATGTGACCTGGACCATTTGTAGAGGGTGCCTAGGAATGCTCCCGTGTTGGTCCCAAGTCACCTGGGCTGCTGGAATAAGATTAATTAACTTATTAATATGACCTGGATTTGTCTTCTAGCTGCTTATTGGGGCCCATTTCTTGTAACCACTTACAATYCAGAGATTTTTATCTGCCTTGATTTTTAAATATTTTCTTATTTTTTATTTTTACCTTTTGTTGATGTTGCTTAACAAGGGAACAGAGGCATCTAATGGATGTATAAAGAACACAGGCAGGTGTTTCTCAGAGCCGAAACCATAAATACCTAGGCCTGCTCCTGAGTGAGAAAAATTACCGAAGTTGTGTTCAACTTTACACCCGCTGTGAAATATTTGCCTTGAGCAAAGGTGTGTGTCTGTTTTAGAGCTTAAATTAAGATTACAGCTAATGCTTGCTAATGGTCTAATAGTGAATGTGTATAATTTCAATATACCTGTTCCTACTTTGTGCAGAGCCCTAAGGGCATCCATCCAAATCTCAGGTCATGCCTTGAAATATATAAACTCTTTTTTCCTATAACTATTTCCAGCACATGCTGGTGATGTTCCCTTTGGTGCCTCTAGCTCTGAAATGATTCCTCTTCATTTCAGCGTTATTTTTGGATCTGAAGTGAAAATATAAAAAAAAAAAAAAAAAAAAAAAGATTGGAGCGCTAACCTTGTTTTTTCTCTTCCTTATGGCACTTAGTCCATACTACTTGGAATCCTGCTTTGCCCCTTTTGTAACTTTGCATCCCCGTGTTGCCTGTCAAAGCCCCGCTATTAGACAACATGGAAGAATATTGCTGAGTGTTTTAGGTCTCTCTTGTAACACAGTCCCAAATCTATACTCGATCCTCATGGCAAATTTTGAGAGGCTGTCCCTCGGAGGCACTGCCAGACACTTTTAAGAGGAATTACACAGTGTAGTGCTGCTGTGTATTTACATCTTCATGTTATATGCTCCTGTCGTGTCCTATTTGCAAACTTAGAGAGGTTGAAATGACACTTCCTTTTGGTTACCAACMTATGAAATCCTGCAGTAGACTTGGGGCCCCTAGCACAGGGATCCTAATCCTATGGTTGATCCTATAAGGGTTAATGCAAAGGCTGAATCTCACAATTTGTCCCACTTTGCCTGTAAATCAAGGATGTCCTGTCTTCTACATGCTGTGGGCACTGGACCCAAGTTCATCTTATTGACATGGAAGCGAATAGGGAGATTATCCTAGAGCAAAAAGAGATCATTGGAGAGCAGTTTGTGTTAATAACTGAGTATCTTCTCAAGGTCTTTGTAAACCTGACATATAGGAAAGTTTGTTTGACGAGCCTGGACTTAGATTTAATTTTATGTATGTTTATTTGTCAGAATGGAGGAGGTGACTGCATCAGCGACCAGGAGAAACTTTGCACTTTGCTACTTTTGTATGGTGCTTTACTGCTTTTTGCAATACAGACTTCAACTTTATTGATCTGTCAGCAAAACTTTGTTTTAGTTTGGTTTACTTTGGTTTACTAAAAAAGCTGCTGCTTTTTTTTTTTTTTTTTTCTTTACTTAAACCACAAAGTTTCCCCACCAATTTGCTGTGACTGCTCAGACACATTTGGTAGGAAGACAGATCTATTATTAAATTCAAAACTGTCATCTGCACAGGCATAAAACATGACATGTTGCAGATAACAGGGGAGCCACTACAATGATAAATAGAGCAGGTGTAGAAGATAAAAGAATGATATATCAAATGGTGAAAATATGCCTAAGTAAAGAGAAAGCCTTTCAAAACAGGCATTGATTACAATAAGATGACTACAAATGACAAATTAAATTAAGTTGAAGCGATGCTCCTGCAACAAGCAAAAGATATGACATAAAGATGTGATAGACAGAAAACACAAAGGAAGCAAGACAGCAGAACAATACAGAAGAAAATTAAAACACATCCAAGATACCTAGTGATTAAGACTTTGGATTTTTCTAACAATTATACATGCATTGAGCTTTCCAAGTGATTTAAGTGGTACTTTACACATACATACGTTCAGTGAAGACATAAAAAAGTCAGGCTATGAGAGACTGAAATGCTTGTCCTAAAAGAAATGTAGAGATGATGACGGYACTTTACACCCAGATGGGGTTTTTTTCTGTGTCAGCTGTCCAGGAACAAAAAATTAATCAATTCAATGCACTGGGCAACTCATATCTGACCTGGTGAGCACATGAGATGATTTCTGAGCAGCTGAGCAGCACACAAATTTGGAGCAACAAGAGCAAATTTGGATGAGAGGATGTTTTCAAAAGACTATTTCGAGAGTAAATTTAGAAGCTAATAAATTTAGTAGCTAAAAGTTAATTTAATAGCTAATATGGCAAAATCCCAAGTCCAACTACTAGTAGTGTTATTTGGGATATAGGCTCCCTACTTTTGCAAACCCATATGTAGTCATTTTCAGCTTTAAATCATTGACTTCAGTTTCACTGAAAGGGAATAAGATCATTTGCATGATTTCCTGGAGGAAAAAAAAGTACACTTTTATTTAGACTTTACTTTTTTCTTTAGACTTACTCTCTTTTCTAAGAGGAGACGCTAGAAGCAGCCTGGAATAGATTAATAGAGTCAGTTTTTCCTGTAAACCTACCAACTGAAGATACCTAAATAAGTGTTTGGTTTGAGGACAGATTTTACCTTCCATAATAAGGAAGATTACCTGTATATGGATTTTTTTGCTGAAGCAGAGAGTTCCGTGGAAGACTGTGTTACAGCTGTATATTGCTAATAGCAGAAGTGCATAGTGTTATTGGCTTTCTTTCCAAGCAAGGCTTGTAAGCTCAAAAATTTGGCTGCTAAGTCTGTGCAGGCAGGAGATGGCTTTTAACAGTGGTTCTGTGTATGCTTAGAAAAACTATGACAGCTTTTTCTTCTTTTCGTTCTATACCATATGTTTTCAGGGTACTTTTTTAATGCATTCCGAATACGAGATTTAAAATGAAAAGAGGGACCAGTCTTATTACAGGATTTACATTGTAAATAATTTGCCATTGAAATTAATGTCCCAGAGTTCCTGCTTTTCTATAACTATGATAAAGCACTCCTTGTGCTTACTTTTGATTAACATAGGGGAAGCCAAGAATCTGCTTGATCTATATAAATTAAAACAAATTACAAGAAAATCCTGAAAGTCCTTTGGGCCATAACCTGCTTTTCCAATGACTCCCTGCAGTGGTCTTAAGTGGAAGAACTTGCAGACCCCCTTCTKTCTTTTACCAAAACCCCATGTATGGCTGTGTTTTCCTGAAGTCCCCAAATTTGGCCATGCTGATAATCAGCTTGACTTCTCCCTGGAGGCACTGCTGCAGGAAGATGAGCAACTGGTGTCAACCATCAACAGCCATTTTCCCTTAAGGACRGTGATGGAGCACTCATGGCCACCTCCACGGGGCATCTGTGTCTTTACGGTCATCTCCCAAAAAGATAGGTAGTCTGCAAGGAAGCATTTATGTTTTTAGTAACATTAGCAGTAAGAGATTTACACAGGAATATTCTTTTTCTAAACTAGACACGGAGCAGGGTTAGGCACTAAAATAAGACATCTCCTATCAGTCCTTTGGTAGGTTAGACTCCGATATCTACAAGGGAAAGAGCAGTCCCATGTATTTAATCATAGCAATAATGATAAGGACTGAAGTTGCTAATGGGAGAGAAGAACATATTTCTTTCTTTTTTTCTTTTTTCTTTTTTTTATCTTTCTAGCGAATACTGTTTAATCTGGCTCCTCTCTGGCATGGTTAATACTTGATTAATATCTCTCTCTTAAATGCCAGCAAAGAAAACCGGCAGAGTTTTACTTCTTAATTAGCTTCCTGCTTTCCATTTGCAAAGATTATGTGTCTCCTAATGTGCTGGGGTTTGTCTCAGCAGAGAAATTGAGCACTTCTAAGCAGAATATACTTTCAAGCTGTCCATAGCTCAAATAATTGATTCTAGAGCAGCTTATACTGTAACAGAGCTGAAACTACATTAAAAAAAAAAAAAAAGCTGTTCTGATTTAAAGCCATAAGAAGAAAGTTGTATTTATTACAAAGAAATCATGTGAAAACCAGGACCTYATGTATAATAAATCTTATAAGAAACAAATTAATAACATAAAGGGATGGAAGCCTGGAATGAAAGGAGTTGACAGACAGGTTTTCTCTACTAATAAAAATTAAGATAAATGGTGAGACATAATTCAGAGTTTAGTATATGGGAGAATAATTGAACCATCATAATCCAAGTCAAACTTCAGTGTGAAACCCTGGGGAGGGCGTTAAGCCCAGTGTGCTGAGCGCGTGATTGGCTGTATTGCTGCAGTAGCACTAAATTGCATGGTTTCATTACGAGACTTGGAAGAAATTCTGCTTTTTCTTGCAGCCCTTCTTGCAGTGGAGAAGAGGTTGTTCTCAGACGAGAGTAGAAGTAAAGTTTTAGCCCGTTTGATGACAGAGGAAGTCTTAAAGATTCTTTAAATTAATTGCAGATAATGCAGATAACTAGAACATGAACAGAACATCTGTGTATTTTCTCTCTTTTTTTTTTTCTTCAACAATAACAATGCAGCTTCAAGAAATCATCCTGCCCAGTTATAAATATGTTTAATTTAGAGAAATGGTAGTTACTTAAACGAAGTCTAGTACTTGAATCTTTGACTCTAGGAATACCTCAAAAGATTGAGAACACATGGATACAACTTTTGAAGAAACATCAAGTGATTTTTGTGTTTGCACCTTAAGTAGAGCAGTGCTTTCATCTCTTCCTCACCCGATTTTCTATCAAGTGTGGCACCTAGTCTGGACTACTCAAGTCAAACCCAAGCAATCTGCAAGTGCCAATAATGCTTGTTTTGCACTGCCTCTGGAATTTCTGGGGAGTGTTGAAATGAGTGTTTGGTTCTGTTTACTGGATGTTGTCAGTATGTTTGTTAGGCCTCATGGGATTTTGTGTATTTTGGTTCACGTTCACACTAAGTTCAGGGACTGTGATGGCCATAGAAGCACTGTGGGCTACCAAGGGTTGGGAATATGCCTGGTATCACTGTCCTTGGCAAAGGCCCAAGGATTCTTTACATCATTTTAACAATAAAAAACAGATTAATAAACAGCTCAGGCCAAATCAGAAATCTGATTTCTGAATTTTTCAGATATTAGATTCTCTACCACAGTAAGAGTCCTGAAGACTGATGAATAGATCCCTTCTCCTGTGTTAGTCCTGCTCCATTCAGCATCAAATTTGGACGCTCTGATAGAAGGTGTTGCCCTTCCAAGCACCCTGCCACCAACTTGCAGAAAACTGGCCTTAACTAACCTTAGTTAAGCTGATGATTTCCAAGAAAATCAACTATGAGAAGAAGTTACAAAGAGACTGTTCTGCTGTCATCTGTTCAAGTTCTCACAGTAAACACTAGGGAAAAGAAGCAGGATGGAGAGAGGCATGTTGCTGAAGCTAAAGGTGGGTCAATTTATCCGGTAAAAGCATCCTGCTCTGTGAAACTCAGGATGTCACAGTTTGTCTGAAGAATGGAAACTCGGTATTTTGTGAAAGTTAGAATGCTCTCAGGTCTTTTGCGTTAGGACAAGTGATAGATTCAGTATCAACAGGATGACACATTTAGGATTTTTTTTCCAATTTATGGATGAACAACCTGGCTGGATTTCGTGAGCTATGCTTGGATTTTAGTGTCAGTATTGTGATGTAATTCCTGCAAGGAATTGCCAGGAAAGTGCAAATGAACTTTGAGTGCAAAGTTATGTTAGCATTACAATATACTACACTATCACAGAAAAAAATAGCAAACTCCTTCAAAAAAGGAGAAAGAAAAAAAGAAATAATTTCATTTTATCAAAATGAAGCATTTCTTGTAGAACACATTGGCTTGATGAAATCAGAATTTTTTAACAGAAAAGGATTMTTTGGAAAAACTTTCAAGCAGCTTTTACGTAGACATTGTTCCACATAAAGTACTCCCAAATTTCTAAATTTCTTCCTCTAGCTTGTTTTTTGTTGTTGTTGTAAATATAATATTTCTTATTTCCTTCAGATGACCTCTATGTCAGTAAGATGTTCTATGTAAATATTTGGAAATATTTCTAATTGAAGCAGACTATGTCGTCTGTAATAATTAGTTGCAGATAGTAGACCTAGAGAGAAAATTAGTTCTCTTAAGTAAATCACTTGTGATGACAGCGAGATGTATTCTGGAAATGGCTCAGAAATATTGAAGGGGGGAATGTTAATGGAGGCAAAAAGTTAATGCCTTTTCTCAGGGCTAGAAACCATGAGCAGAGTAAGCATTTACTTATCAGTTACTCGCTGTCATGTACATTTCATGTTTCTGCAATATGCTTAGTAGCAGCAGAACTAATTTTTTGTAAGCATCTGCAGCCACTAGCTCTCTTTCTAATACAGTAGAAACTATTGGTAGGATTTCTTCTCAAATTTTTGGTTTGTCTGCCTTTGTGAATTCTGCAGTTGTGCTTTAAGCTTTCCTTGTCTCAGCCCATCTTTGCAGTCCTCTCTTTTACAGCGTTTCTGAAGTCTGAGGTTGCAAATGCAGCACTTGGTGTTTGACCATTGACATGAAGAGGACTTGGCTTTGTTTCTGGTAACTTCTATTTTCTTATATGTATATATTTCCTATATTAGTACTGCCCATGGGGCTCCATGCAAGAACTTCTCCAGTGTCATTTATGACGCTTCTGTGGACATGATAGTCAGTGCTTGTATGACAGCACTTCACAAACAGGGTCCTATAGAGGTGACCAAGGACAGTCTTAATCAAGAGAGCAGTTTGTTGTCTTACATAAGATGATCCTCTTTTGGAATTACTTTTTCTACCATATTGCACTGCAAACTGCTTGTCAGGAGGACCAGAAGGTATCTTCAGTGAACTGAGACAGCTAAGAAGCTTTTGTAGGGGGTTATGCAGGGGTTTTTCTTCCCTCAACAGTAGTAGAAGGGCTACCTTAGACATCTACCCAAAGGACTGCACACGGTAGGAATGGTAGCCTGACCTCTGTGTCTTTTACATTGCTACTTAAAAATGGCATTGAGAATTTAATTAGCACCAAAACCAAGCTTTTATAGAGTGCAATATTAATTGCTTAAAGAAGGCATTGATTGCCTCACAAAGGACCCTTGCATATGATTGTCCTCAGAATGAGCTATTCAAGAAGAGGAAGTCTCAGATCAGTATCCTCTAAATGGCAGTAATTACATTCCAGGGACATCTAACCTGATCGAGATCTCTTGGTGCATAAAGAATGTGGGAGGTATCTCCACCACACTGGTGCTRATGCCTTCGTGCTGTTAATGTGAAGATTTCCATGCCTCTTTTACCGGATCTTCCTCTCTTTAGGGAGGAGGACAACTCCTTTCTCAACTTCAGTAGGCATCCCCCAAAGAGGAGACTGTTTGCCTGCAGCGTTTTTCCATACTGTTTGACTTCTGCAGTAATTTTTTAATGTAATAATTAATGTGGTGAATGTTTCTTTTACAGATTCTCTTCCTGCTAAAATCAGTTAATGTGAATATTAGGAAAGTTTAGTTAACGTGAATATTAGTTATTAGTTAATGTGAAGATTAGGAAAGTTTAACCTTCACTTGCTGAAGGGTGAGTAAATATTACTACTTGGGGATAAGGAAACAGGATATAAATCAGCTGTGAGTAGGTCATCTGTACATCAGTTGTGATTTTTTTTTTCCCTTCAGATTTGCATAAGAAAGGTTATTTTGGACTGAATTACATACAGAAGTCTGAGGCCATGTGCAGTTTGGCTCAACTGCTCTTTTCTCCTCAGGTTTAGGAGAAAGAGCACATTCTACTAAGGGGCTGGTAACATCATATTGGAGACTTCATCTCCTCTTAGCAACCTTAGCAATTATTAGCATTTTTATAAAAAAAAAAAGTCTATTTCAATGGGCTTTAAACATTTTCAGAAGAGTAAATACATTGATACCACAGAGTTTTGTGACCCTGGTTTGATGCCCTGTGCAAAGAAAGCTTTGCCAGCAAAATCTATGACCTCAGACAAAGGCTTCTATTTCTTAATTATTATCACTGATGGGTACAGGTTTTGTTTTTCCTGCCTGACAGTAGTTACAGGGACTGACTGATGGGCAATGCAAAGAAAATTGTGTACAATGACTAAGGCACAGACAGAATAGATAATGTTATGGCATGATGGCTTTGAAGATATGCCCATGAGGATGCCCATGTTTTAAGCATGCTTTACCTCTCTCCAGGTTGAGAGGATTAAATATATGTGTGTGTGTAAACATACATATATATAAAAGAACACCAATAGACCTAGATCTTTGAAAATCTGCTGTTTTTCTAAAGACATCTCTGAAGCTGAGAAGCTGAAAAAATAAAGCATGCTTTCTGTTAACCTAAAAGACAGATCATCTGCTTTAAAATATTTTCTTTGCTTTTAATGCAAACATATGACTCAGTTATTCACATAGGTATTCATGTTAAAATAATAGGCCTGAGAATATTGAAATGATAACACAGCTGGCATGGGGATGTTTCAGCAGTTCTTATCCCCTCTGTGAATTCCGTCTGTTTCTGAATTTCTTATGTTTATCTAAACCTCCCTTCAGATAGCTATCAGTGGCTTGGTGTTAGGAATTACAAGTAATGCAAGCACGAGTCTCGGCCGAGCTGTTACAGTGGAACTGGCTGGTAAGTTTGGGGTTGAGTACTGCACTGATTAGGTGTGCAGCCTGTGCTGTGCCCCATGCTAAGAGCACCTTCTAGGTCTTTTTATTTCCAGCAGAAGCTTCCCAAATGAAAGCTGATTTCCAGGAGTTATATATAATATCAATATAATAATATTGACTAGTTGGACTTAGATGCTCTGGGGCTGGAACAAAAAAGAAAATGAGGAAGAATATGAGGAGGATCCTCACAGAATATTAGCCCGAACAAGACACTGGATTATATCACTGTAAACTGGAGGTGGTTGTGAGCAGCTTGTCACCGTAAGGGAGTCATAACAAAATGCATCCTTTCAGGTTAATCACCTCCAAACAGAATGTTTTAAACCAAATTTTGTTACAGGTGGGTTTGGCTCATACTGCTTGGTGTAGTAGTAGCCAGTAGGCATACAGCGGATGCTCTTTCCTAAAAATGAAAACATCTTTCCTCTACCTGTTCATATCTTCATTATGCTTTCCAAGTATACTCATCCAAACAGACTGTCAGAAATTTTATTGATTTTTTTTTTTCAAGATTGCCTCTTTTTGATGGGGTGCTGTGAATGTGAGGAATTCACTCTTTGCTTTTGAGAAAAAAAAAAAAAGAAAAAAGCTGGACTCAATCTCTTTGCAAAAATCACAAATCACAAATTAACTGTCTAATGCTTCAAAATAAAAGTGGGTCCTAATAATACCCTGAACACTTAATACCTAATCACTGGAACAGTGGGGAAGCTGATGGATCCGCTAATGAAAGCTTCTATTTTGCATTAGTTTGATCAAAACAGACCATTTAAACTGGCAGCTGCCATCTTACTAAGTGGACCGGGGAGGCTGCTCAGCTACGGCACGAGGCACATGGCAAGGGCAGCACGAGGCAGGAGCTTCCCAAGGAATGCAGAGATGCCCTTTGGAGTGGTGAGGGAACCCTCGTGCTGGTTGAGTTAGACCTGTTCTTAATGCTCTTGCATCTTTTCCTTCTTTTATGGAAATGTTGTGCCTGTCTATCTCCTGGGGCTAATCAAGAAAGACAGGGACAGCCAGGAAAGGCAAAAGTTGGGCAGTGCACTATCCAACATGGATCGTTTCTCAAAGTATCCTGATGGCAGTAACAGCTTAATGGTAACTGTGAGGTTGTCCTAAGTATTAAGCTACCGCAGAGTGCCGACACATACCTTTAAGAACATGCCAGATTTATTTATGCAGTGGTTTGCAGCAGTTCTGCCAAGCTCCTAAGTTTTCTGCACACAGGGACTCAGGCCAGAGCTGTCTGGAAAGCAAGATTAGGCAGCTCCTAATAGCGCATGGGCCACAATGTGTTTGCACATGCTATCTTAGAAATTTCCATCTTTATAGACAAAACAAGGAGGTAGGACACTTGTGTGCTTCTTACCCTCCACTGCTGGCTGCTGCTTTGCCTTCCTGAGCACCCCTGGTTGCTCAGGGGGAAGGCACTAAATTGAGCAAGCAGCCTTATTGTTCACTATAATTTGTTATAATATGATATACTTTTTAATTATTTTCATAGGAGTACCTCCCTGCAGGAATCCAGGCTGCAAATAGTTTCTGCTCTGTTATTATGCATTCTTCTGGTTACRTGCAAGACCTTCCTTTGGACTCAGCAACAAATTCATTTCCAAGAAGTGCCCAGCAAGTTCAAAAAGCTTGGTGACATTTTCCAGGGGAATTGCAGTCTGAGGTGTAGTCTGCACGGTCTTAAATAAAGTATCTTGTACAGGGTGCTGAACCCACTGAGGGAGCAGCTGAATCCTTGCATATCCAGAGCACTTGCTTGGATTCGTAAGGTAAGCAGGGTTATTTTGCAGATCCAAATCAATAGAGAAGTCAAATCTCTTGTCCATGTAGTTATTTAAACATCCCCCGAATGCATATTTTGCAAAAGCTCAAAAGCCCACTGCAAGGTGCTAAGGATTGAAATCAAACTATCATCAACCACTTTTAAAGGTTGCCCCTTTCTTTTCTTTCCTGCCGATCTTTAGTCCAAAGTATCTTCTGGTTTGGGTGAATGGTCACTGCAAAAAGACATACAAGAATGTGGTATTAAGCTCCCAGCAGGAGGAGGCTAAAGGAAGAGATAAACTCAACAAGTGTCCTACAAGGGTAATAAATGCAGGATATATGGAAATAAGATGGTAGCTTTTCTACCATCTTGTTTGGAGATGTTTTCTAACAGGTAGTAGCAAGGGAAAAAAAAAAAGATTTATTTTCTCTGCTACTTTAAGTGCAATTTTTTTGCACTTAAAATTAAGGAAATTAAGTATAAGCAGACTTTTATAGCTAGTAATAAGGTGGAATCAAAGGAAGAGCTACAGTATGTGTTTGCACCTCAACCCAGTCTAAGATGTAATAATAATAATGGGATGAATAGAAAGACTTTATGGTCTTCCCATGCAGTATGGCTTCGTTTTCTCTTTTGGGGCTCTATTCTCYGTGTGACACATTACTTTTCTCCTAACACCTAGTCTTTATTCACTCTTGAATTCTGAAAAAATTATAAGGCTTTATGATCTGTGGAGCTGAAACTACTCTTGAATCCTTTAAGACATTATATAGTTTAGACTAATACTGTGTACAATATATTTCTGCTTCGATGTTTATGCTTGCCAAACACTGTTTGGTGCAGGAGTTGCTGGCTGGAGACTCCAACACTGTTGGACTTAATGGCTCAGGATTCAGTTGTGATGAACAGCCTCTGTTCCATTGAAAAACTGACAAAAATAAATGGATAATTCTGGTTACATTTCTTGTGTAGTTTTATTTAAGGCATGAGTGTAGATGAGCCCTGGAACTTAACTTCTGTGAGACATCCAGGTTGGTGGATAAATGCAAGGTAACTCTTTCTTCCTTCCACTTTGTTGGGATAATGGTTCCTTTTTGCAAGCAGACCTGCACAAAACCCACTGTCAGTGGAAAAGTCAGTTTTAAATCTGAAGTTTATAATGTTCATAGGCTGCCACTAGCAAGGAGAAGATGTTGATTCAGCCATCCTGCAAGTGGGAAACTGAGGCACACAAAAGCAAGTAATTGGATTTATTTTAGCTCATGCACTGAGCAGACGGAAGATACGTGTAGTGCAAATCTGCCTGAATGAGTGCAGCATTTTACTAATGTTTCTCATAATTAACACGATTGCTTATTTGCCTCTAATTCCTGACAGCAGATCCTGCCAGAAACATCTTTTACAGCCTTCTAGCCTAATTTTCATAACTATTTAACCATTTTAGGAGACATTAYCCTGGAGTTTAGCGTGTACAAGAAGTTATTGCAGTTTCTGCTTTTCCGGATTTAATAATTCTCTCTAAAAATGCAGTCAAATTTGCCTTGCCCAATTTGCTTGCAGTAACAATAAAGAGGCTGAGTTGTCAGTGCCGATATCCTGCAAGTCCACCATAATCTATTTCCTTCTATATGAGCTTCACCCACTTAAGAAGGACAGAAATGATGACTATGAGATGCTAATTTCTATTTTTATTCCTCTGTAGTCTCCTTTATTATTGTTGCTTTTAAGTTATGTAGCACTTAGAAGGCACAGGTGAGATGAGCCATTATGTTAATTGAAATTATGATGAAAAAAATAGTAATTTATTTGGATGTGAATTTAAATTTGCATTATGAAAAAAAAAAAAAGACAAACTAATGGTGTACTTTAGCACTCCTTGCTCTTCAAAAATGCATTTTGTAAATGCTTGAGGGGAATATTAGCTTCGTGAAACCAAATCACAGAGGTTTTGGCACCAATTCTGTATTCTGGATAGCAGGGAAAAAAAGATCATTTTGCAAGATTGTGATTGGAATGAATGAGGCCCTATAAACCAAACTCRGGCTTCTGGCTGAGATGCAGTGGGTTAAAGTCTACTTTTATGTTTGTATATAGATTATAAGGAAGCCRCTAGCTTGCTTTCACATTAACGGTTTCTCTGCTTTTCTCAACAGTTTAAGCACTCTGAATTCAGTTGCTATTCAGATGGCGATTCCCACTCTGCTTARATGTGTGTTCCTGCCCTATGTCTGGCTGTTAGCTGTGCATCTTTTAGCAAAGTTGTTCTAAATCATTCTGTAGCTCCTTTCGCTCGGTTGTATTCAGTTCTTAAGCTGGCATTTCAAAGGGAAAAAAAATCAATTGAAACGATCCTGGAAAAGTCAGCAACTAATTGGCCTGGGGCTTCCCTCAATTGCAGGCCATTTGGAGCACACCTCATTCATTATTCACACAGCCAAATACCTGTCCTAGTGACCATGAGGTTCGGATCCGCTCCCTACTGCATGGAGAAACAAAGAAGTCCATCAGTCCAAGGCACAAGGGCTGTTGATCCTCTGGAATAGTTGCATCCCAACAACTTTGAATCAGGCAGAGGCCAACAAGAAGAGCGGGCTTCCCTGAAAATTCTGTTTAAAGACTTTTCCTTAAAGTTATGGAGTTGGCTTTGTCAGCACTTGAGGCTTTTCATATAAACATAAATATCAGTGACCATAAGTGACCATGATTCTACAAATACATCAACAGCAAGAGGAAGACTAGTCTGTTGCTGAATGGGGAGGGTGCGTTGGTAACGGAGGATGTGGAGAAGGCAGAGTTACTAAATGCCTTCGTTGCCTTAGTCTTCTCTGCTAGGGCTAGTCCCCAGGAACTACAGAGCCCAGACAGGGCTGACGGCTCTCAAGAGCAGCCCTTTAGTATCCCAGACCCTAGGGAAACAAGAAGGGACTGGAGAGAGGAAGACTTGCCCCGGGTAGAGGAAGATTTGGTTAGAGAGCACCTGAGGAAACTCAACACCCACAAATCCATTTGCCCTGATGGGATGCAACCCAGAGTGCTATGCAAACTGACGGATGTCATAGCCAAGCCACTCTGCATCATCTTTGAAAGGTCCTGGAGAATGGGAGAGGTGCTGGAGGACTGGAGGAAAGCCAATGCCAAAAAAGGCAAGACGGAGGAGCCGGGCAACTACAGGCCGGTGAGCCTGACCTCTGTCCCTGGGAAGGTGATGGARCAGCTCATCCTGACTGCTGTTTCCAGGCACATGGAGGAGAAGAAGGTGCTCAGGAGTAGCCAGCATGGGTTCACCAAGGGGAGATCACGCTTGACTAACCTGATAGCCTTCTATGACGGGGTGACTAGATGGATAGATGAGGACAGAGCAGTGGATGTCATCTACCTGAACTTTTGACACAGTCAAAAAGTTTTTTGACACCGTCCCTCACAGCATCCTCCTGGGCAAGCTCCTGAAGTGTGGGTTAGACAACCACAGGGCAGTGAGGTGGATTAGGAACTGGCTGAATGACAGGGCCCAAAGAGTGGTAATCAGTGGTGCCGAGTCCAGCTGGAGCCTGTGGTTAGTGGTGTCCCCCAGGGGTCAGTCCTCGGTCCGGTCCGGTTCAACTTATTCATTAACGACYTGGATGAAGGGATGGAGTGCTCCCTCAGCAAGTTTGCTGACGATACGAAATTGGGAGGAATAGCTGATAGCYCTGAGGGCTGTGCTGCCATCCAGAGGGACCTGGACAGACTGAACAACTAGGCGACAAGTAACCTCATGAAGTTCAACAAGGGAAAGTGCAGGATCCTGCTCCTGGGGAGGAATAACCTTAGACACGTGTACAGGCTGGGGACTGACCTTCTGGAGAGCAGCTCYGCRGAGAGGSRCCTGGGCGTCATGGTGGATGACAAGTTGACCATGAGGCAGCAGTGTGCCCTCGTAGCCAAGAAGGCAAATGGGATCTTGGGATGCATTAAGAACAGTGTCTCCAGCAGGTCGAGGAAGGTGATTCTGCCCCTCTGCTCAGCCCTGGTGAGGCTGCACTTTGAGTACTGCGTGCAGTTCAGGGCTCCCCAGTACAAGAGGGATGTGGAGCTGCTGGAGAGAGTCCAGTGCAAAGCTACAAAGATGATTAGGGGCCTGGAACATCTGCCCTATGAGCAAAGGCTGAGAGACCTGGGCCTCTTCAGCCTGGAGAAGAGAAGACTGAGAGGGGACCTGATTAATGTATATAAATACCTCAGTGAGGAGGAGGGGGCTGGCCTCTTCTCAGTGGTGGCCAGTGATAGAACTAGAGGAAACAGCCACAAATTGAGGCACCAAAAGTTCCACAGGAACTTGAGAAAGAACTTCTTAACAGTGAGGATGACAGAGCAGTGGAACAGGCTGCCCAGAGAGGTGGTGGAGTCTCCTTCTCTGGAGATCTTCCAAACCTGCTTGGACACCACCCTGTGCCACATGCTCTACGATTCTATGATAAGAGAGAACAAGCAGTAGACAACTTGCTTTTAAGATGCTTAAGCATTTTTTTCTTCTTTTTCTTCTTTTTCTTCTTTTTCTTCTTTTTCTATCTTTGTGCTCCCGTGGAAAACATTTGACAGTATTTTTCTGCCTCTGGGTGTTTTTTCTTTTTGACTGGGCTGATGGAAAAGGTAAATATCTCCCATTGCTTAAGGCATGGGAATCATCATGCACCAATACCTCCATTGCAGAGGTTTCCTGTAGAATCCCTTGAGTCTTGTTGACTCCTTTTGCAGTTGGTGGAGACATAGGTCTTGAGACATCTATTTTAGATAGATATCTCAGATGCAGATATGTGAGATGCCAGATAAGGCCAAAGCTTTCCTTGGCGGTGTTGAAGTGGTGATGGTGGAAAAGGAGGAAGGCTCTGAACACCTCAGCTTCAAGAACGGCTACCCTACGAGCATGCCAGGGCGAGCTACCACAGGTTAAATCATCTCTTCCTGGTTTTAATGCCAGAAGTGGTGCTGCAGAAAGTGGGATTAAAAGCAATGGAGCTGCTACTGCGGAACTGCAAAGAGGTAATGAAATACATAACAAAAAATATGTGATCTCTGATAAAATTGATGACCTGGAAAATTGCCACAGGAGGTCGTATTTGAAAGCTGATGACATTCCTTCACTCTCCGAGGGCACAGTGGTGATATAACTGCTCCAGCCTCAGCTGCCCGTTCTGGCTGGAAGGGACAGCTTCTCCTTCCCTGACACTGGCTGTGATGCTTCCCATCAGCCAGCCTGCAAATGACAGGAAATCAAGGTCAGCGGGTGCTGCAAAACCTCTCAGCTAAGGGTTTTGCTTAGAAAAAGGGAACCAATAAAAGTAGCAAGGAAAAAAAAATCACTAATTTTTCCTTTGTATTTTTAGCTCTGTTTTTCTTAAAAGACACTGCATAATGTGCAAAAATATGTCTGCAAGATATGATGCTCAGTATCAATGCTGTATTATCTATAGATGACTGTTGAGTTGGTGACTGTTGGGGAGCCAAATTTTCCTTGCATTAAGAATTTATTTATTTCTACTTTTGCTTTAGAAAAGAAAATAAYTGCTTTATTTCCATCTACTATATTTATTTAGCGACTTTGAATCTGGAGCATCCTGCTGAGAGGCAATGTGGAAAACTCCTGTGCCTGATCACACCTTGCACCTCTGCTCGGACAGCGTTAGAAAGTATTTTGTCTTGTGCTTGTTTATGTGACCTTGGTTCACTATTTTTGATTCAGAGTGAGAAATACTAGGCCATTTAACCTCTATTATCTGTAATATGCTCCAGAGATCTTCTCCTGAAGGCTTTTATTCACCYGCCATTCCTCCTTGGCTGTTGAAGGTGAGTTAAAGGTTGATACTGGTTTTGTTTTTATATATAAATATATATATATATTTTCCCTTTAAAAAACACTCAGAGATGTATGCTTTCAGTTATCTTAGGTGTACAGGTTATCCTTAAAATACCGGAAGACTTCAGTTTAGAACATGCAACAAAACATAGGGGATGCAAAAGCATCTTTAAAATGTGTGCTTGTGTGTGTGTGCTGCTTTGGTCCAGGGGTAGGATTTCTGGATTGATTTTCCAGGTGATTTCTGGATRTTTGGATTCCCAGGGCTTCAGAGAAAGCAGTGCTGTTGTACAGAAGCCCATTTTACATCTCTTTGCTGCGAGGATGCCTGTGCCTGCATTTGAGTGGAGTGTCCTGTGAGAAGCATGCAGAGATGCAGCTAACCTCACCCCTTTGCTTGCATGACTTTACTTAGCTTTTGGGCTACCCTGCTGGCTGAAGTGCAACATATTGGCCCTGGGATAAATTTTGGTGAAGATGTTGGTTCTTATTTTGATTGATAAGGCACAGCCTTGTCCTTTACTGTGTTTGGTCATAGTCACAAAAGTCATACTAAGAAGTAAAATCTGGGACATTATCTATCTGTATTATATATATTCAAACCATATCAGAAATCAGTCACTTTTCATTATTGCTCAGCACTGCAAAAGTTTTAATACCTGTAGATTTGGTGGGATTAGGAGTGTAATTATAGAATCATAGAATGCTTAAGGTTGGAAGGGACCTCTAGAGGTCATCTAGTCCAAACCCCCTGTACACGCAGGGTCTCCTAGAGCATGTGGCACAGGGTGGTGTCCAAGTGAGTTTTAAAGATCTCCAGAGAAGGAGACTCCACCACCTTTCTTGGCAACCTGTTCCACTGCTCTGTCATCCTCACTGTTAAGAAATTCTTTCTTAAGTTCCTGTGGAACTTTTGGTGCCTCWATTTGTGGCCGTTTCCTCTAGTCCTGTCACTGGTCACCACTGAAAAGAGGCTGACTCCATCCTGCTCACTCCCTCCCTTGAGGTACTTATTGACACTGATTAGATCCCCTCTCAGCCTTCTCTTCCTCAGGCTGAACAGGCCCAGTTCTCTTAGTCTTTGCTCATAGGGCAGATGTTCCAAGCCTCTGATCATCCTCATAGCCCTGCACTGGACTCTCTCCAGCAGCTCCACATCCCTCTTGTACTGGGGAGCCCTGAACTGCACGCAGTACTCAAAGTGCGRCCTCACCAGGGCTGAGTAGAGGGGCAGAATCACCCTCCTCGACCTGCTGGAGACACTGTTCTTAATGCATCCCAAGATCTCATTTGCCTTCTTGGCTATGAGGGCACACTGCTGCCTCATGGTCAACTTGTCATGCACCATGACACCCAGGTCCCTCTCTGCAGAGCTGCGCTCCAGGAGGTCRGTCCCCAGCCTCTAGGTGTGTCTGGGGTTATTCCTCCACAGGAGCAGGATCCTGCACTTTCCCTTGCTGAACTTCATGAAGTTTCTCACTGCCCAGTTGTCCAGTCTAGCCAGGTCCCTCTGGATGGCAGCACAGCCCTCAGAGCTATCAGCTATTCCTGCCAGTTTTGTATCATCAGCAAAGGGAGCACTCCATCCCTTCATCCAAGTCGTTAATGAATAAGTTGAACCGGACCGGACCGAGGACTGACCCCTGGGGGACACCACTAACCACAGGCTCCAGCTGGACTCGGCACCACTGATTACCACTCTTTGGGCCCTGTCATTCAGCCAGTTCCTAATCCACCTCACTACCCTGTGGGTGTCTAACCCACACTTCAGGAGCTTGCCCAGGAGGGTGCTGTGATGTATTCCTTTTTTTTTCATTTTCCTTTTTTTCAGGAGGAGCTAATATGTTAAGTGAAATGATAAAAGAAATGCTCAGGCCTAAAACAACGCAGAATCCCTGAAAATAAGGTGTTAGCTACAGTGCTGTGCATGGCCAGTAGCCAGGGGAAGGACTATCTGTTTTAGCATTGATATTAAGTCCTGTTATCTGTGTTCTGATTTCATGAATAGAAGGATGCTGACAGAAAAAGGGCATGATTTTGCACCTTCTCTTTTTTTTCCCATCTTCTCTAGCCATGTTTGCTTTAATACAGAAAGGTGTTATGTTTGCCCCTAGCGGGCATTGAAAACATTTTCACTTCTTCAAAGCAAAAGCTAGAGCCCTGTCAAGGCTTTACAAATATGCAGGGTGTCTGAGCCACTCCAAGCTCATCAGTCTTAAACCCAACTTATACAATATTACTTGCATAAATCACTCTTCTATTTTTTTTTCAGCGAAGGAAGGAAGGAAGAAAAGTGAAGGAAGAAAACTGCAAGTTTTCCTGTCTTATTTTAGCTTCCTGCTTCTCACCGTAGTTAGGACATGTAAAGCAACAGGGAAGAACATTCTTTCTTCAGAAGCACTGGGTTAATTTTGATCGTATTTGCAATTGCATAAAAACTGGAAATCTCCCTGGGAAGATCMGTAAATGGAAGATTAATATCTGTCCTGGAAGTCAGCACCTGCATGTGAAAAAGGCTGTAAAAAATACATAAGGAAGAACAAATCTGAGCAGGTGGGCACCAGGCTGTGTTGCTGTTTTGGCTGACAAAGCCCAAGTTCTTAGCTAAAGTTTTGCAAGAACCAGTTAAAATGGCCATTTAAACATGCCCTAATATACTATGATGCTCTGATCAAGCTAAAGGAGCATCCCATCCTCCAGTGTTGTTCATGACTAATGCAAGTAACTTTCTGGCCCTTGTATYGGTTTGCCATTACTATTGCTCTTACAAAAATTAGCTCTGCTACCTAACCTGTGAGTACCCGGAGGTGAATGGGGTTAGGAAGATAGAAAGCAATAGTTTCCGCCTGGGAATTACTTTCCCRGTTGTAAATTAGGCTTCAGCTTAATATTTCCAAATATCTGACCTGCAAACTAGCCAACAGAGTCAAGATATATAGCAAGAGGATCTTTTAAAGGATATGTCAGCTGGTTCTTGACATATAGTGCTAGAGACTTACTGTGCAGGAATGTCAGCAGTACTTGAAAGGTTAATGGCAGTGAGATTTGCACAGACGTGACTGATTCTGCTAGAGCAGGTGGGGGCAAAAAGAAAGCTGATTTGGACAAAGACCTTTAAAGCCCTTTTGCATTTGCATTTCTCTATCTGAAGGGAAGAAAAGCATTCATCTCTCTCTTAACTTAAATCACTCTAATCTCTCGGAGATCTCTCAGAAACTTATCAAAGAAAACATTTTCTGATTGGGAAGGAGCTACATGAATGGGCAAAATGCTGAATGTGAAGCTTATGAAAATATCTCTCGCAGCACAGGAGAGCTCCTGAAAGCATCACCAGCATTAAGGTTAAATGTACTGGTTTTACTTCATGTTGTCCTTTCTCTTTCACACACACTTGCCCATGTCTGCAAAGCCATACATTTCTGAATCGCATTTATCTCATCAAGAGTTAAAATGTAGCCAAGTCCTTGTATTTTTTTTCTTTTTAAATTATTTTTAATTTAATAGAGGCAATTTGAAATACCTTTACTCCAGGAAAGACTATGGAGCAACTTACCATATCAAAAATCAAATTCGGCCTGGATCTGAAGCATTTGTAAGAAGTGACTGTAATTCCTCACTTTGATGGTGTGTCCAGAACTGTGGACAAGCAGTGCTTTGGTTTTCAACAAAACTAATTTGGAGTTGCCATATTTTTTGGGTCACTGGAGGGGACAGTAGGGATGATAGTTCCTCCTGGTCCTTGCAATGCATGAATTCAGTCTTGTTCCCTTATTAGGCCATGATTTCCTATTGAAGAGTGCCATCTCTCATCTCTGTGGTGACCTGTTGTGTGTAACTTGCAATACATTTAAGTGAGCAATGCTCCCCCTATGTTAAAAACTTTTTTTTGTGGCTTTTTTTCCATTTAGGCTCTGGTTTGTGCAAAGCAAAGTAAAATGGATGGAATAAAATGAAGTGAATGAACACCTACTGGACAGTAGTGATCTTAAAACTGTCCCTTTGTCTTTGATATATGCAGCAGGATTCACTTGCAAGCTTTGTCAACATCTTAACATCATGCGTTAGAGGTAGCTTGGTGCTCCTTGTTATGTATACACGTTTCTTAATCCATAAACCCTAAAAATAGCACAAGGCTGTGCTATCCTCCACATTAATTTGTCTACCAAGGGAGGACGGCATCGGATAATGTGATTTGATGTCCATCAAAGTAATGTGGTTTGACAGAACATGCTGTTCAGGGAGTGAATTGACAGGTCTCAGCTGATGTAAGTGTTGGGCAGAAAGCCCATCGTTCAGTAGAGTATTTCATGAGATCAAGGACTGACTGAAAGAGGGAATATGGAAATGCATGGAAGTCACATCTCCAACTTATTTGCTAATATCTCCCTGTCCTGACCGTGGACTAGAGGTTTCACAGAGCTTTCTGCTATCCCATGGGGAGGCTTTGCCCACTGCCTGTCTGCCTTGTCTTTTATTTTTCCATCTGTTTTTTCTCAGAATTTAGATCCTTTTTCTTCTTCCTTCAGCTTTGCTGGTGCAGTTGCTGTGTGGTGGAAGCAGAAGCAGCRCTGGAGACACAAACACACACACATCTATGCTATAAAAATATGTCAGTTTCCTCCATGCCACTCTTCAAACTAAACAGTATAATTTATTCTCCTTGCATTTTTGTTTGTTTTGATCTGAGCTTTAGGTTTTTGCTCTGAGAAACAGAAGACTTAAATACAGTACTCACATATCTACTTAGCAGCTGATACCTGATTAATTTTCTCTCTGTATCTTCATGAGTTTTAAGATGTGTGTGTGAAAACTATGATTTTCTTGCATTTTACCACTGCAGTGAGGGGAAAAAAGAAAAAACATTTCTCTAACCATTTTAAATCACAGTGGGAAATCCTATGGATTAYAGACAACAGGCTTAGTGGGCAGAAGTAGTTCCTGCTCTTGGGACCTTGGCAYTCAGTGTCTCTAAAAAAATGTATTTATTTTTATATTTGTCATACTAATTGCAGTGGGTCAGAAAGGTCAGAAATCTACAACATTCAATAAAGCCTTAGAAAGGCTTTCAGTATCTAACGAGGCCTTTTGTTGTTGTTGTTGTTCTTTGTTTTTTTGTTTTTTCAGGTCAATTTGCCACATATATGTGGACTGAGGAAACCCAGTGCAGCATTAGGAAAGGTAGTTTCATGTTGCTAGCATAGGGCATACTGAATATTGCATCCATCAGGTTCTTACATATTTTCATTTTAAAACTTCTATTTAAATGCAAATTTTGCCAGTTAAGTAGTGTCTGCACGTACTWTATTACACTGTAATTACACTCTCCATCTTGCCAGGCCTGGCTTATAATAAGGTCAGGGATCATTCTGCTGGCCCTACGCAGGTGCAATTGGAATCAAGGAATCCTCATGAGCAGTCCAGGTAACTTTTAGCTAAGGCTTTTTAGGAAACTCTAAGGAATAAATTGAGGGAAAGTTCTAAAAAGTATTTTGTCCCTAAAACGACGAGTAAAAGAGCCAGGGGCTCTACAGTAATCCTCTTATGTAGGCTTGACCATTTAAATGCTAAGCATGTAACCTGGGCTAGCTGAGACCCCTCCAATGTGCATGGTGAAAACTGTGCCGCAGGAGATCCACTGAGCTGTGGTTTTGTTACTGGCAATATCCCTCGGTAAACACGTTAAAAGCTCTTTCCTGCTTTCACCCTTTCCAGAGAAAGTTGGTTGATGCCATTGGTTCCTATAGTCCCAGATCTTTAAGTTGAACTTCAGAAGCTTATGCTTATATATTTGTGTATTTTATATAGATACAGAAATGCTATTGAGGTTGATGCATGTGTCTGCTTATTTATACCCAAAGAGATGGGACTCACAAACCTCATCTGGATACTCACTGTAGGACRTGAAGGGAAAGTCTCCTTATTTTTTGGTCACACAAGCCATCAGCATCTTAAACTAATGATGATCAGCCTTGAGGCTTACTCTGTGCTTTGGATGCAGTTGATCTTGGCTACTGAGATGCTGCTTTCCACCACTTCCATCCCTCTGTTCCACCTGTGATGAAAGCAGAAGGCTGAAAGTTGGGTCTCTATAGCTAATTTGAGAAGCCATATCCTCTACACAGAAAACACTCTACTCGGAGCTATTGAACATGCTATGACAACTTAAACCACTTTAAAGCAACCACCTGTGTTAGACATTACCCGCACAGTAAAAGGTGTGCTAATTTAATTAAAACTGATTTAAAAGCCTGGTTGATGAGACCAGTACATTGCTTTGTGCAGATGTATGTATGTCCATTCATGCTGCATTCTTACTGGCTAAGTTCACTGTGCCAAGTTAATTTGGATATTGGTCTTTAAGCAGGGCAATTTCTTGGCATGCATCAAAAACTTATTGTCTGCCTGCTCTGAATTTATCAGAATTGTTATAGAATGCAAATTCAGAGAGGTTAACATTATGGACCACGTGCTCCCACACCTATGGCAAAAAATATTTATGCCATGAGRAGATAGGATATTGAGGAAATATTTCCTTGATGTTAGTACAACTAAGTGCAGTAGCAATAAAAAGTATATGCTTTTCCATATTAGCAACCACCAGAAATTGATTTTGGATTTAGAAGGTTATTTGTCCTGATTAGTTCTTATGCCTGGTTTTTTATATGGCTTCACACTGTCCAAGTTAAAAATTAATTTAGCTGTGGACCCATTTATAAGTTTATCCCGGGCTGAGCAAAGAGRTTCTGCTGTGTAAGAGACTGGGTAGGATGTGGAGGAGAGGGGTTTGTCTTTAATTAGTCTGGTGTACGATTTGAGATCCCAAATTAATCCATTGTAAGACTGAAAAAAAAGAGGCTTTGTCGAGAGTTAAGTTTCTTACTAACTGCCAAAGTCTGCATGGGAGAAATGAAAACGATAGAGATTCCTCATATTGAAAGAGATGATCTTCTGCACCARACAGGTTCCTTTAGGAAGCTATAGATGAAGGATCTTGAGGTCAGGATGCCTTATAAAATGGAAAAGTCAAAAGTCTTTTCTAGAAAAGAACAACTGATTTCATTAGTTTCTAACCTGAAGCATTAGATTTTTGTTTTTTAACATCAAAAACATATTCAATAATAAAATAATTCAATAATAAAATATCCCTTAAAAATGATGGAAACTTAAACGGTTTATTAGAAGGTTTTTAGCTACCCCTATTCAGTGTATCAAAGATATGRCCAAATTATCATTCACATTAGATGGCACAACATGTTAGAAAATACTTGCAAAGCCCTCATATAAGTGCCTAAGGCACTGGCTGATCTGACAACATTTCCAGCTCTTGAACCCAGACACTTAAAAATGCAGTTCTGATTACTAAAACCGTAGCAGAGCAGTAGCATCCTCCAGAATAGGGATTCTTGTTGTCCCAACGAGATATGATCATAGCAATTTATATGCTCCCTTAAAGACCAGAAGGGATTCATCTTTAAGTATGGATTATTTTATTAATTTTAAAGCAACCAGGATATATGGCTGGACTTCTTTTACTGTGCAATGATGTCAAGCTCGTAGGAAAGCAGAGAATAGTGCATGTAGGCACTGGAGAAGATAGGTGTCCTCTAGTCTTGGTGGGGAGGGGGAAAGGAAATGAGATGACTAGGTGATGAAAATGATGGAAATTAGAGAAATGATGGAGTTGAATTTCAGTATTATTTGGAGACATTATATATAATATCCTATATATTATTACCTAAGAGGGATGAGAACTGGAGAGTCCCTCCAGGCAGGCAGAGACTCTCCATGTGGGGAGGTCTTCAAGAACAGTCTAAGTAAACACCTATCAGAAATGGCTTGGCTCTGGTTGGTCCTTCCTTTGTCATGGTGGTGCGCTAGCTGATCTCCTGGGGTCTCTTCCAGCTCCACTGACAATGATTCTGCAAAGAAATATGCCACATGCTATATCTTTTTCTCAGATCTTGAGAAATTTGACCACTATTTTGCACAATTCATGCATGATAGAAGCATTGAGCAGAGTAGATTCTTACCACCTGGGTGCAAAAATTTGATTTCCCCATCCAACTTGCTGATTCAATAGCTTCTGGGTAATGTGCTTCATACTCCTACCAGGGTGGAAGGTGACTTGAAGAGATGCTTACCTCAGCAGCACCTCAGGGAACCTGGATTCTCTAAAGATTTCATATTTTTATTCACTGTAGGGGAAGAAATGACTTTGTTGTTCTTAAAGGAAAGCTTTCTCTGCACCAGACACSTTGCCTATAGGTACAGAGGTTGCATTAGGGCTCTGCTGGGCTCCATCTTCCTGCTTCCATTTTCTTACCTACTTTCAGATGAGCAGCTCAAGCTGTSCCTTCTGCCACAGTGGAGTCACAGTAGACAAAGGGGTGAGGAGAAGACTAAAAGATATGTGACTTCTTCCTTTGAATGACAGACAAATTGGGCACAATCTCTTTCTTGGTTTTTCTCTCTATAGGTCTGGAGGCGAGATTGTCATGCAACACTGGTGAAAAGAATGTTGCATGTGTTTAGATTCCACGAGACTCTAAAAGGTAATGGATAATGTAGTTTATATCCTCATCTTTATTTAAAAAAAAACACATACAAATTTTCAGTATGATAAGAATGCTGTGATTAAAAGGAGCAGCTGGTTGGAGAAAGCGAAAGAATAATACTAATGTGTATTCTTTGCCAAGTTTTTGAGATCCTGTTACAAGTACCACTAATTTTGACGCAGACTGGCCCTGGAAATGAATAGATGCAATACCTGTGATTTTAATAAGCTAACAGCTGCTTGTCTTGGAAGGCCTGAAGGCAGCAAGATATGGGAGAGAATAAGCAGATGGCTTGGAGGAACCAATTCAAAAGAGATAATTGTTGTTTGAGCTTGCCCTGTGAAGAAATTCCAGGGGACAGAAGTAACATAATGTTTGGAAAGACATCATAACAGAAAACAAAACAAAACAAAAACCTGTGTGTCTTGCATACAAGTTGCGTGGGAACAACTGAGCAAGTTGCTCTTATGAGTCTGGGGAGTCTGTCCTTTGTGCATGCTGTGCAGTTGTCTCCACTATGTGTTTTGGGCTCAAAGTATGAAGATGTATTTCTTTGGTAAGYCCGGTGGGTGATGAGGAAAAAGCATAACTTTCTCTTGCTGTCCATGCTCACTAGTGTGCAGTACCCAGAGCCAATCTTGTCATTTGGTTTCCAGCATCTTCCGAGTCCTGCAGCAGTACCAAAAAATTAAAAAACAACAAAAAAAAAAATTAAAAAAAAAACATTTGGTTTCCAGCATCTTCCGAGTCCTGCAGCAGTACCAAAAAATTAAAAAACAACAA
>PTEX01000251.1:774056-1043961 GCA_003342815.1 Eudromia elegans
CTCCTTTCAGTGGGTATCTAGTCCTGTCATACTGGCAATCAGCATAAAACATGGTTGCATTTTTCATTGATGTTTTGTACTGTTTTGTCAAGGTGTAACATGACTGGAACACATAGGTGTAGGAATGGCCATGTGTGTTTAGTAAATAATGGCCTCTGTTGGAAAATGAGCTCTGACATTCGTCTTTGACAATGCCATAACATATCAGCTTCAAAAATTGAAATTTGCTAAGTAAACACTTCATCCTTGAGAGCTCAAGGTTTCRGATTTTCAACTAGCAAGTCTGCAGTTACTAGTTTGAAATAAAACTTATTTTAAAAGTAATAGGAAAAATGACAACAAAACAGACTTGATTTCTACTAAGGGTAGCTTTGAAGTTTGTCCCTTGTAATTAATTTTATCATAACTTTAGCTTTTGGTACTCAGTTAAATTTTCATGACAGTTTTGGTGCTCTTGAGTCATTGTCAGAGTCTGAGTGCTTTGGAATAAAGCATTTTTCATCCCCGAAGTACTGATTTCTTAGCAGATTTACTTTTCCTTTGCAATTTGTTTCCTTTCATATGATGTAAGTGTAAATCAGATAGCAAGTCACATTTTTGCATTTTGTTTCCCAGTAAATGAGATGCAAGCAGTTGTACTCTAATAAACATACCTTGAGAAGCATGTAGTACCTCTGATAACCACAGGGACAAATATCTTTTAGTTATATGTTAGTGTTTCTTAAGGAAAGCACTACGGTATTCAGATTCGCATTTTTATCTCATTCCCTTGTTTCATGGTTTATTTGCTCTAAAAGAATAGCAAGAACCCGCTCTAAAAGTGCTCAGCATCTGTAAATTACAGCTGACTCTCATATTTTACCCATCCTTAGTGCCCTACATGAGGATGCATGGCAAATGCTTTCGGTGCTCTATGGGGTTTGCTTCCATTAAATGCTGTTTTCTTGGGGGAAAAAMCAGCATTTTTGAAAATCTCCAGAAGTTTTGGTGATTATATGTGTTTCAGGAGATTTACTGATATTTCATATATCCACTGAAAATTTCGAGTCATTGTAGGAGAGACTTTAGTGGTGCCAGGAATAAGCAGTAAGGGCCACAATAAAAGTGCCTTAATCCCATGCTGGCATTTGGACAGTCATATCCTTGTGCCTGTTCAACCTTTTAAGTRTCAGTCAGTTCTGTCCCTTGCTGCAGACCTTAGCTGCTGGGGTCTGTGGGTCTAATAGCTGGGCTATCAACAATATGTGCTGTGTACTTTGGAAAACAGAAAATATCATTGGCCTTTTTTTGCTCTGGTGGCAGTGATCAGGCTAAGAGGTAAACAGTGTAAACAACGTGTCTAATCGCACTACAGAGAGGCTTAGTATGACTCATCCCCCAAATATCCAGCAGTAAACTCTTACTAGTTTTACCGAGTGTGGCTTATCTCAGTGGCATTTAAGGGCTTATTATGCAACCAAAGAGTAATGCAGGATGAAAAGTATGACAAAACTGCTTTTCTTTGGTCAGAAAGCAAAGGATGATAAACATAAGCCCTAAATCAAGCWGCAATCTCTCAGCACACAGCATGCTGTGAAGTTTGCCAGCCTGGCTTCTGCAAGAATTAATTAGATAATGCATTTGATGTGTCTGGAGTGCTTTGGAAAATATGAAGTGCTTTATAACTGAGAGGAATTTTATTTCTTAATTTGTTAATTGTGTATTTATTTATTTCTAAGAGAAGAGAGTACCAAAGCAGATGGCATTTAATACCCAAGTGCTTGGCAGGGTTTGCAGTCCCCATGGGTACTGAAAGAGGGCATGTTGTCAGGTGAGCTCCCAAGTAATGAGAGCTTGGAGCATTTTATGCCTTATAAGTTGCAAATGACATCAAGGAGGAAAGACTAGATTGTAATTTAAGTGCTTTCTTATAGATTCATCTGGAGCTCTTGAGCCCACTGCAATGGGCTGAGATTGCAGCGGGAGGTGGAATCTGGAGCCTCCTTTGGGTGGGCAATGGTGGCTGGGGTGCCTTAGCTTAGGTTCCTACACGAATATTATCACAATGATGTAATTGGAGCAGAAGTATTTCCCCTTTGCCTAAAACCTAATGCAACAGTGTCATAATCCATATGTGAGACACTAGTCGGAAAAGAATTAAAGATAGCACAGCATCCTTACGTACCCCTGTAACGGCTGCACGGAGGAAAAGGCCCCCCAACCACTCTGCAACCTACAAATTGCAGCAGAGCTGTTGTCCCTTCTTATTAAATGAGAACCTAGAGAAAGCGACAAATCCAGCAAGTCTTTATAAGGCCATACATAATGTAGCAAAAAATTCAATACATGATGTCAAGGCTGCAATTACCTAAGTTACTACAGGCCTCCTTCTGCCAAAAACATCTGTACCTTCTCAGCCAGATTGGAAACAAATCTACATTTACCACTGCTCAGTAAAGCAGAAGAAAACAAATGTACTTGACGCTGAGTAGGAATGGATAAAATCAGAGACCTAAAATTCTGTATCTTTGACGTATTTAGGCATCTAATTCATGGTAATTTTATGAGAAATTAGGCTTGTTAATAGTATAGGTGGTGGCTGGGGGTCAGATCTCCAGGTGCCTCAAATTATCCGCTGAGTGTTCTAGTGTATTCCCTGTATCCTTTTGGAAGAAAAAAATGAGCCTTGAGATAGGTCTGGTTTCTCAGAGCTGAATTTAGGAGACAAATAGGGAAGCGGCAAAAAAGTTGCTACTTCACTTTTAGTCTCCAGAATGAAGTGATAAGCTTCCTTTTCTGTACACATGAAGTAAAGCAGCTGATTTATATTCATAGCAATGGCCAATGATCCCAGAGATTTATACTGTCCTTTTTTGCATTCTCCAAMTTTACTGTGCAGCTCATTTACCTTGATTTGCCTTATGTGACAATAGCAGTGTTAATGGCAACATCAGGAAATATAGCAGGCCACGTTATATAAATATATGCACAGTATGTAACAGTGCTATATACACATACCTCCTAACCTGTGGAGATGGATAAGGCAAATAGTAACATATAGAAACTCAAGAGTTATTTTCCAAAGCATTTCAGATAGTATTTCAAAACTTTTTAAAAATACATCCACTCTCTCTCTTTTTTTTTTAATTTTAATTATAATTATTTTCATTTCTTTAGCTTAGTGCAGGTTGAAATATCTTGTTTCCTTTCTTAAAGCGCTTTGGCTTTTGTTGTAATGAGTCATTGGGAGACTTTGATGCAGAAAATGAAATGCATACAGCCACACAGAGCCTTACGTGCTGAAAGAGCCAACTTCTATTTTCCTTCTGTGTGCCATTCAGTAAGGCTCAATACAGACTGTACAGTAGTTCTTTGAGGGAACACTAAAACTCAGGATTTTCTTCTTTCTGGAAGATAACTGCCCTACCTACAAGGCAATAGACCCATTCAGTCATTTTCCTCCCTGCTATAGAAATCCTCATGGGCACAACATGTTCCAAAGAGGGGAAGGAGGAAAAGTTGAAAGAATGAGTCTATAGACTTGCTGGGAAGGACTGCAGAGCACAACCTGTGTGCATGGCTTTGGTCCTAGGCAAGTCCATGGCTTAGCTAATGGGGTGGTTGATGCTGATGGCTTTTTGAGGATTAGATTCCTATGAAACTTGTTTCCTCTAGGATAAATTGCAACTAGCAGCACAATGTTGTGTTTAAGAGACTAAATGCAATTTATGTCTTCCAGGTCCTTGTTGCTTTGAACCTCTGTGTTAATTGCACCAATGAGAGTATCTGTGTCTTCAGTAGCCTATGAAAATTAATGCAGAGTAACGTGAATTAYAATGAAAAAGTTATTCCTAAATATTTTGAGATTTGGATAGGATCTCAAAATTCATGATTTTTCATGGCAAGATTTCTTTTCAGTAAAAAGCAACTTTTTAAAAATGTTTACCTCTGCTGTTTTTCTTTCACCTTCTCCCCTCTTCTTTCCCCAGTTGCACAAAAATCTGCTGCTTCTGCACTGCTTCTGCTACTTTTCAAGGCCCCTGCCTGCTTTTGAAACCTCTTTCAGGTCCGTTCACTCATCCAGCACAGCACTGATTCAGGAGAAAAAAAATTGCAAACAATGAAGCATGTTGTCCGTGGCAATAATTTCATAAGCTGTGTCCATAACTGTGCAAGTTGGAGGCACAAAGGGAAAGAGCCAGGGGAGGCTTTAGGGGCAAAACCCAGAAGAGCTGCCTTAACAGTTATTTTTTCAGACTCATTGCTAATGGAGAGATGGGCATGAAATGTACTCCCTGTGCCATTATCAGCTCCATTTACTGCCACAGAGCTGTCAGGGCAACAAGTGAAACTCTGGTTATGCATGTAAATGATAAGACTTTTCTAGCTGGCATGCTATGCTAGGGAAATGAGGCTCTCTGTTAGCACTCACTTCAAAGCTAAATTATTTCTTTCCAGTAGCCATTATGTACCCTGCTTTGTGCCATTACTGATATATTTCTAAGCAATGCTGGTTGTTCCTATCCTCCCTCCAGAAAAGATATTATCCAACCAGATCTCTACCAGTTTGGGCAGTAGTGCATGGGAAATCTGTGACACGACTGTCAGTGCTAGATTGAGTTGGAAGGGACATCAGGTCTACCCTATCACATGACTGTCCATGGATTGGTGCTGAAGCTCTGCAAACATCTTGGGCACAGACAGGCTTGTGGTGAATGGGTTTTCTTGGAAAGTCTAGAGGCAAACAGTCAACAGCACTAAGGTGCTTCATGTCAGATCTTCCCTGAAGTGGATGTGATGCTGTGTCCTTCACGTACCTCCAGTGTGTCTGGGGCAGAGGCTAGAGCTCTATCACTGTCACTTTAGAAATAAGATGAGACTAGATGCCTCCAAAACTTCTCAAATGTCATCACTGCACTGCAGTCCCTCATCCTCTGGAAGTGGTTTATTCTACATGCCAGAGTGATTGAAGAGGCCTCTGGAACACCATTGCTCACCCCGTAGGGGTTTGCAAATGATTTATGCCTTTTGTTTGCAAAAACGAGCCAAATGAATGCCTTGTAACTGTTGGCATTTTGTTTTGCTGTGGTACCCGTTTGTTTTTTAAGCAACAACTGGCTTGTCACTAAAATAGGAAACTTACTATGCTAGGTTTTCTGGTGCCTTTTGTTTGAGGAGATTGAGGCAGASAGCGCTGTGCCTTGCTCTAGATTATTTTCATATTCAGCTGAAATTTAGCTTGCTTTACTTGAGGAAAGAGTAAGAAAGAGCTGCTTGCGAGCACTAAGGTTAACATGTAGTAAAGTGTAGTAAAAATAGCCTAAAGTCTGAAAACAGMGCTTTCTGGCATTGCATCGCTTTCATTCCCTTTTGTCTTAAAGACCAGGTACCTACTTATGATCCCTGGGGCTTCTAAAATGTTGCACTGTTTTCCTTTATTACTCTSCCTACAAACTTAAAATGAAATTATTTTAGTCTCTGGTGTACTGCACATGAAAAGACCTCCATTATGATGGAGATATTATCTTTCCACTGGGACTAGCTCAAGGGAGTTTTTCAGTGAAATGTAGGTGTGCTGCATTTTATATTCAGGTGCTGTCACACTTTTTAGGGGGGAGCTCTCACTATACTGATTGCTAACCATAYGGAGACAGTAGTTGCATTTACACAAGCATTATTAGTTAAAAAGGTGCAATTGGATCTTTTCTGGTGTTCCTTTATCAGCCTGCATCACTTGCCTTATTAGCTTTTCTCTTCATTCCCTCTGTCATCTCGCAGAAGAACTTTGCCTCTGGCTCCCTCCGTTCTTGTGTGCAAATCATTTGTAAAACAGGGGATGAGACAAAAAACTAATTCAATTGTAAAGCAGAACTTTACTGACAAGCAGCTGACCTTAACTGGTCCATTGTTTTATTTTATACTTAAATGGAGATCACATACTCACTGATTTATTATTTTTATAGCCTGTTTCAATTCCTGCTGCACACTGGGAATTTCTTGATATAATGAGCTCTTTGTTAATTGAAAAATGATGATTTGTTGCATAGGAAATAGGTGAGTTTTCTGACAAAATATCCATTTTTAGAAAGCCTTAAAAGTATGTAGACGTTGGTGAAGCATCCTTCTGGATGTTTCCGAAATGAAAACAGAAATTGTCTCTTAAGATTAAGTACTCTTTCAAAAAATATAAAAGAGTAAAAACAAAATACAATTTATAAAAATATTTGAAAGTTTTGAAGTCTTAAAGGTGTAACTTTTAAGAGCTTATCCTAGTGTGTGAAAAAATA
This sequence comes from Eudromia elegans, assembly GCA_003342815.1. Classification (NCBI taxonomy): domain Eukaryota; kingdom Metazoa; phylum Chordata; class Aves; order Tinamiformes; family Tinamidae; genus Eudromia; species Eudromia elegans. The sequence continues at coordinate 780,323 of PTEX01000251.1, forward strand.
TTATGGCTTTTGCTTTTCATCTTGAGAATGGGAGAGATTTCATAATCTGAAAAAATGCTTCTGAGCTGGGAAAAATATTTTTGCGCTGAATTTGGTAATTTCCACGTTCATTATTTTCCAAATCTATCATAGCTGATGTCTTTTTGAAGAAGGGAAAAAAACAGTTTGAAAATGTCTTATAGTGAAGGTATTTCATAAAGGATAATCATAAAGTTTSCTTGTTTCCTTAGAATAAGTAATTCCCACACATTCTACTCTGAAAAATTAAAAAAAATAATTAAAAAAAAATCCTTCCGTTTTTGGATGCTTTCTCATGCAGACTGTAAGATGGTTGTGGTTCACTAACTTCATTCTAATGCCTCTTTTTTTCTGGTCACTTTTGATTAGCAAACTCTTCACTTCTTATAACTAACTGAAGCTTAGATGCTCTAATTGGTTAGTTAACTAGATTTTATTGCATTCTAATGGGAATACTGTACTCTGGGTTGTTGGTTTGCCTACCAAGTGATATCAGCTCGTATAAAGCTTTGGATTATAATATAGTGCGCAGACCCTGTCCTGCTTTAGGGTACTGCTGCAGGTTTGCTAGGCTGAGCGCCAAATGAAGCAGTAGAGTACCAAGGGGAAATCAAATCAAATGGTTTTACATTTCCAATGACATGAAGAAAGGATTACCCTTGTTTTACTCATACTAAAAAGCAATTATTCTGTAATGAGGATCACAAATTATCATCATAATGATGAAGCCTTGCTATGGCTTTAAATACTTTTAATTTATTACACGTATTTGGCATATTATTGACAATCATTACCTTGGCTGCTTTTCCTGGCCATCCTTCTAGTTTTGTGAACTAAGCAACGCATTTAAAACCATGACCATAAAGGATGGAGGTGGGTTACCTTGGCTTTTATGGAGCAAATATGAGAAAGAAAACAAAAGAGCTTTCCTAGATAGAGGTCCTAGACAGGAACAAATATCCTGCAGGACAGATCAGACCTTAACCTCAGTTGGGGAAAAGGAAATGGGCTGTAGAGCAACAAAAGGGTTGGATGTCCTTGGTGCTGGTTAGGTAGGGGCTATGCCTTTAAAGGCAGCACATGTTGGAACTGATGTCCATAACAAAGAGAAAGTGGGTGTCAAGGAGGTTCATCTCCTCTGGACAATGCTCTTTCAGTGGAGTTCAAGGTAGCAGGGAAGAAGCAAACCCAAGGAGCAGTGACTGGTGGGTGGGCAGGCAACTCTTGTGGTGCTTTGGGAATCATGAAGACGTTGAAGAAGTCTTTCAAGTGGTATATTTTGAGGGTTCACAAGAGCAAGTGTAGGTAGCTCTTGCTGTTCATCCTGTTGAGTTCTCTTGGGCTGAGCACTGGATAAGGAAGGGTGACACTGTATGCCCTTGGACCTGCAGTCTKGCCTCCCATACACAGGTGTCAAGCTGATGTGAGGACGAATAGTTGTGTAAGCAAAGCAGTGAGAGATTTATATCTGGAAATGGGATGCATTGATGGTATGGGAAGGAGTAGTGTTGAAGCACTCAGTAGTCTTAAGCAGCTGCAGTAACATTATCTGAGCTTGTTATTGYTGTTATAAATAAAACAGATGAAGAATAATAAGTACACTGAGCTAGACTCGTGTCAAATCCTGCATGAGTGAGTATCATGGAGAGAAGGCATTCATTGCTCTTCACAGAGGCCAGGCAGCCAAGTGTCCCCATGTTGCACAGGAATAAGGAGTAGAGAAGGTGGTTMAGCACAGAGCAAGGGACAGTGCTGCCGCCTCCTTGGGTCTGATGGAGACCGTATGAGACCGTGCACCACAGAGCTTTGGGAAAGTGGATTTGGCTCCATCTGGATTCATGCTGCACATTAAGCTACATTCTGCATTAAGATGGGACTATCTGGAAAGCCTAGATTGTAGAGCCATAAAACATAGGACAGTTGTTAAATTACGCACCAGGGACCTGAAGGACTTAGAAGACACAGGTTAACCCATAAGATGAGATGGGATTTTCCTGCTTTCTGTCTTCTATATTTTTTTATGGATGATGACTGCCTAAATGGTTCATGGCAGCTTTGGAGGAGATGTTCTAGGTTGGAGTTTGGAGATGTTCTAGGTTGGAGTTTGGTTGTGAGGATTTTTGTTTCTTGCATTCCTCTCTTAAAAAAAAAAAAAAAAAAGATCTCTGGGGCCTTATGTTTTCTGAACTTTCTGAAGTTTCACTGGGATGATTATTGACCTGATGGAAACTCATTTCTCATACTCTCGGAAATAATTTCTCATTTCTTCTGAGCATCACCATCCTGACCTAGAGCCCATCTTTGAACTCAGCCACTCAAAGGATTAAATGTCATATCACTTTTTTGTATTGAGATTGAGCTACATAGAAGCTGTTCTTCAGACACTATCTAGTCAAATACAGAAAAAAAGATTACTGGCACTGAAATTCCTGAATTTGGCCTAACGTGCCAAATTCTTTTTTTTTTTTTTGATAAATAGGCCTTCAGATATGATTTTGACCATACAGGGTTGACTTTGGTAAAAACTTAAATTGCAATAGCTTAAATAACTTAAATAATAATTTAATAATAATAACTTAAATTGTTGGCATRAGACAATACAGAGTCTTCATCAATCGTACAATAGTGCCATAGCACAAATAGTAATACATGCTGTTGTATTTTCTATAGAAACTCTTAATATTGTACGTGTGTGTGTGTTGCACCTATTCCGCTATGTAAAAATATGCACTATTACACTACCTTGGAAAAGTGAGTTGGCTGGCCTATCCAGGGGCTGAGTTCACATAGCATTTGTGAAAAACAGTCCACAGCAAAACATAAATAAACCAGCACAGTATCCCTGCACAGGAGGAAGCAGTAATCCTCCCAAAGGACCAAACTTGAAGCGACTGGGAAGAACTGTGTCTCCCAGTGACTTGCCCAAGAGTTGCAGGAGCAAAGTATCATCCRAGATCAGTAAGCCTGGAGCATTTGTTGGTGTTTTCCTGGAATACCGAATTTCTCACTGTCTAGTACCCTTCTTGTAACAACAACAGAGCAAGATCTCTGGTGCCTCCTGGGAGCAAAAGCCATTTGCAGGATCTCACTCTTCCTGCCTTCATTCTTCACCTTTTCCATTGGCATTAGTTATGCYAGGGATAGCAGCAATCTCTGCCTCTAAATCCATGCTTAGATGAGTTTGGAGACAGCACTGCTCTGCAGAGACATCACAGCAACATGAAGAGATAGACTGATATGTTTTATAAACCAGTTGTGCAAGCTGGGAGTTAAGTACAGGCAATATATTTCATAAAAGAAATTATGTTTAATGGCTGTAAAACAGTTTCTGAGCATACTTAAAAGTCTGCTCTGTGAAAATGTTTGTGTAATCTGAAGGGTGCTTGAAATATTTTTTTAAAATGAAAATACTAACAGGCCTATCTAGAAATTGTTTGGTAGAGTATTAACTCTATGTTGTGGCACTACTGGAAGATGAACTTCCTCGCCCCAATACAAGTCCTGCTGATCTCTCTCTGGGCCCATTAAGTTTACAACTCAGTTATTCAAGTGCAGAACCTGTAAATAATATTCCTCTTAAGAACGTGTGTGTTGGAAAGACAGGACTCTGTCATACACATGKTATTGCCTCATCACACCCCAAGGCAGCCCTGGCCATGTCAAAATCTGAAGAAAGGTGTCAGAGACCTTCAAGGTAGTGCAGACCATAACTAGAGATATGCTCTCAGCCATAACATTACCAAGTCTTATGGCCTCTCAAAGGCCAAGAGTACCTGAGGGTTGAGTACCTTGGTTTCAGGTTTGAGTGGAAGCACCATTCAGCCGTGGAAAATTCCTCAGCCCTACTTCTCCCAACTCCCTCAGCTCATTTCCACTATCACTTCAAGCCCTAGAACTAAGGTGATGGATTAAAATCAAATGCTGTGCATGTAGCTGAAGAGTGAGAGAATCCTAGTTTTCCTGGAGACTCATCATGTTCATCACCTCAGTATCTTCCTTCATTACAACTACTAAAGCCACTAGTGTCTTTCTCCTGTAGACCATACTTCTCATCAGTAGGACAGCACTGCTGATGGCCACCGCAGAGCCCAGCTGCTGCTGCCACAAGCACAGGAGCATTTTCATGATTTTTTTCCCAAGAGGCTATTTACACAACACCTTTCCTCAACCAGACTGTAGAGCATGTTCTGAACTTAATTGCATCTCAAACTTTTGAACTTGTTAAGAAACAGATAATTAAAGCATATCATGTCCTTGTGAAGCCAGACTAATAAGCAGCTCTGGTRTCTACCTGCTGTGAAATTCAGAAACCAGAAAAGTGGCAGAATGTCTGCTCTAATTCAGGAAGAAATAACAGCTAATTCTTCTGCTGCAATACCACTGCCACCCATGCTAAGGTGTCTCTTGCAGAACTAATGAAGGCTCTTGCTGTCAAAAGTTAACAGAAACTCTGCACTGCCATGTGCCTTCAGGCTTCAAGCAGAGTATGTAGTCTACAAAGATTCTTGCAGAAGGAATAGCAATGTCAGAGTTAAAGCCTGATGATCTATGGATAACTAGAAAAAGAAAAAGAAGGCAGCAGATCACAGGGACATATTTGAAGAAGGTGTCATGTAGTTTCTGCACACTTACTGGGATGTGTCTGTTTATGTTGGTCTGCAAGCCAGCTTTCCACACCTGTAATTCATCAACTCCTGGCTCTTTTACCACRGGCACCATGTCTGTTGCAGAAGGTGCAGCTGATGCTGCAGGCTCTGGGATGCACCTGCTGAAGCTAGTCTTGACCATAGGTCACAACCCACGTGCTGCCACACAAGCCAAGGTTTGGRTTTTTTTCTCCTCCCACAAGGTGGACCTTTTCTCTGACATCTTTCTTAGCTCTCTGTCTAGCAAGTATGATAGCTTCTTTTGTTAATTTTCTCTTCCAATTTTGACAATTCTGCCCTGACAACTCCTTAARTTATCTTCAAACTCTCTGGGCAACAATATAGGATATAAGAACTCTTCAGGAAATTCTTGGTACTTTTCTCAGTCTCTCTTAAATAACAAGTACTATTATGAAATTCCTTGCAAACATCCTCCTTTCAATGAAGATATCTGTGAGTTACAACATAAATTCAAGCTCTGCTACATATAAAGAGAAGCTAATTGCTTCTCTTTCAGCTTYCCGTTGCCATATCTTCTCAGCAGCAAGCTTTTGCTTAGATTTAGTCACTTTTCATTCATAAGTGAAGTGACAAGAGCAGATGCGCTTATAAAAATGTCTATGATCTACACAAAATATCTTCACTGAGATTTCAATTAGAAATACTYAAGGTGTTCATATTAAAAAGCCCTCTGTAAAACTATGAGGAAAAAAAAACTTTCAATTGTCATTACAGTGAAATGAATAGGTTTTCTTCCAAGATTTTTCTCCACTGACATCTGGTCAGTCTCAGATGCTTTGCTGCTTTAGCTTCTATGAAGTTGCAGCAAGAATGGGAATAAAAACTCTAGACAAAGATGTAGTTACACATTTAGCTCAACAAATTCAGGATGGATAAAGCAAGTTGATGGTTGCATGATGTTTTGTTGGCTCCAGTTTGTTACCAGCCTGTCCAACCTAGGTGGTTAATGGCAGTATATCCAGGAGTGATGATATCCTGTTGACTTTTCAACTGCTGCTTAGTCGCAGTCCAGCGTCAGTGGGGATTTTGTTAACAGGAGGCTTCTTCCCAAAGGCTTTCCAAAGAGCTTGCCTCAAATGGCTCAACCTTATAAGCAACTTCATTTAAATAAAAGCAGGTATAATAAGTTAAGTGAAAAATCAAAGGAACTGAATTGTCCAAGTAGATGTATAAAAACAGTGTGGCAGAAAATCAAACYGTGCCTTTCTCCCTTTGCTTCCATATTGATTTTAAGGAAAGGCAGCAGCAGTTTGTTTTCCTGGATTTCTTGCTCAAAAATTCTCCATTTTCTTTAATGATTAAATTCTTGCTTCATCACAAATGAGGTGGTTTTATCTAAGGGAAATTTAAAGCTTTGGAGATAAATGGACAGTTCCTCTAGTCAGTAAAATTTTATTTGAGATCTCCCATTTTCTGTGCTAAGATAGCTGATCCAGAGCCTTTCTGCCACTTGCTCTGATGACAAAAGTGCACTCGCTATTCACCTTAGGCCTACATGAATGAAAATACTTTCAAGGCATAGCATAAAACTGAAGTTTCTTACCTGCAAATGTCCTAGTCTCACGTCCGTCTGTAGTCAGTGGTTGTTTCCAAACTTGATAAAAGGAAGCCAAACACCTGGAAGTCTTACAGGAAAGGAAGTAGGTGTTGAGTCAGGCTCAGTTCTCCAAAGAGCCAGAATTGCTTCTAGAAAYGTAAACAGAATTCCTTAAATCCCCATTTCTTCTGCCCAATTACTTGGTCTCTGAACGCTCGCTCGGCTGATTTAGAGTGGTGACAGGCAGCTTTAATTAAGACATTAGACTTGAGGTTGTTCTAATTATTGGTTTCTAATTACTGGATTTTTTTTCCTCCTGGTTCCATTCCTTTTGTATTTGATTGCTTCCCATGATGTGGTCTAATAATACAACCTTACCTTGAAAGCAATATTGGCAGTCCAGAGTGGGTACCCTGTTGGCCAATATTTCATCAAGACTCATGTCCACTAGCTTGATAATGTTAAAACTAACTTGCCTAGGACCTACCAGACTGGACCAGACCTCTATAGATTTGCCCTCACTGTGCTTAACTGATATCTGGAGCAATGTGCATTTATGCCATGCTCAGGGGTGGTCTTTTGCTTTTTCCCCCAAGAAACTGTCCGTACTACATACGAGGCCTTTTTATAACTGATCTCTTGAGGTCTCTTATCTATAACCACTGCTGAATGCAGATGCTACCCCTCTCACACTGATGGTCATGAGGTGCCATAATGTGGCATTAAGAAAACATTTCAAGTATGTTTAAATTGCTCTTACTTTGAACTATGGGTACAGAACGAGTGCTGCGTAAGCATTCACATCTTCAGCRACCACCATCACCACGGCTTCGTAGTCATGATCCTATCCTCTCATAGTGCTAATTTCCCCTATTTGGGTAGCAGGTTTTGTAACAAATTTAAATTACAAACAAAGCAAACTGTTCATGAAAAGTGCATTAGCTGCCAAAGCTAGAAATACAGAAATTGAATATGTGATTAATGTAAATTAGGGAACTGCAAGTGCTTTCCAAATTACRACACTAATCTATAATGTAAACATATTAAAATGTTGCAAAAAAAMCCCCTTCATTTAGTGTAGCATGAGAAATGCTGCATAGTTACTGTAGAAAATGCTTTATTTTTGGTTGTACCACCTGAAGATAGGGAATAGAGTTGATAAGACAGAGAATCAGCTTGATTCCTCAGCAAGGAATCAAACACCTCAAGATCATTTTATTTTGTGGCTTCTGATTGCTTGTCTTTTGGTGTGGAACTGTCACCATTTTCCGTAAAATCTGACAGTGTGCTAGCCACACTTTATTTTGTTCATTTGGTAAACAGTAATTTCAGGTTCTCTCTGTGGTGCTGCTGGTTCCAGAGAGAATGCAAGGGTGTTTTATTCTTCTGTATGCCTGCAGCTGACTGGGTGTGGGGGACTTCTGACAAGAAACAATGTTGTTTTTACAAATGGTTTCTGTTTCCAAGTAGATAGGGGAGAAAAGATAATGGTCACCATTTTCTATGACTGCGAATTATTCTTCTGGATAGACCAGAATATCTTATTTCAGAGTTAATGTAATTGTTTGTTTATGAAGTGAAAAAAGAAAWAAAAAAGAAAGCAATTAAAAATATGAAAGCATTTAAACACGGAAAGCATTTAAAATGAAATGTGAAAAGATTTTCAAAAGTTGGTATGATGTGATTCCCATGGAAAGCCTGTGTGAGCCACTTTGATAACATTAAAATGTAAATACTCACTGTGAAAATCCATTAGTGCTGAACTGTAAATTTGACCAAACTTACTAAAAAGAAAGCTGAATAATAAATCTATAACTTTTTTTTTTTTTAACCAGCTTATATTTCATATCATGTATGTCTTCAGATTTGGTAACAAAATATATTTCAGTTGAGTGATCTGATCCTAAGCCCATTCAGGCTAATGGATGGATTGTCTTTCTTTGACTCTCATAGATGTGGGTTAAGGCAAGAAATGATACATCCTGCACTTAATGGGCTGGTCAGCAGAGCAGTGCTATGGGACAGAAAAATACAGAAAAGCAAGATAGATTGCTGAGTTGACTGAGAAATGCTACAGCCTTAACTTGTTGTTCTTCCACTGAGCCCTGGATAATTTCAGCAGGAGAAAGGGAGGCATCACAGGCCACAGTAAGCACCTCAGGACTCCAGTTTTTGGTTATAGCCACCTCAAAGTCTTTACTATTAGGACAGAGAAACTATAGCCCTAGGCCCACATGATATGTTTTGGAAAATTAAGTCTTGTGCCAGCACTGGATATTCTGTTGARGACCTTGAAGTATTTAACATTGCTGCAGTGGCACTGCCTCCATGMTGCTAACAGGATGTATAGCACAGCATATTGTAGTGAAAGAAAATATCTGCAGGTCATGGAAATATCAAAATCTATGCCAAAAAGATTCTGGTTAGCCTGGGTCTCTGCTGTAATGGCATGAATGTGGAGGCAAACATGGTCTTTGCCTAAAACACGCTGGTATGTGCAATGTGTGTTTTTCAGACCTTTAGTCATTTGCAAAATACACATCCCTGGGAAGAGGCGAGCTGGTGAAGAGGCACAGTTTCTGGGGAAAGACAGTTTTGAAATGGGCTAAGAGAACAGAAAACTTGCTGCTAAATCACAGAGGAATCAATATGTTTGCACAATTATGGATAGCCACTTTTGAATCTCTTTGTCCAATTTTTTTCTTTTTTTAATTTTCCTGGCAATTATGGAACTTCTTGAGTGYCGAGCTTCAGTTCAGTGATCATCTTATAATAATCAATTTGCTTTTAATTTCTGAACAGGTTTTACGGTCTGAATGTAATTTGAGCATTTGAAAGCATTTCCCTTGGAACATGCCATCACTACATTTATTAAAATATCCCCCATGGAGTTGGCTTTTATCAGGTAAATTATAGGGACTATCATCCATTTGGCAGTTTCACAACTTTTGATCATATATTTCTCCATTCAGCATTGGCAGCGAGAATTTAGTGGCTTATGTGAGATTGGGTTTCAGCGAGTTGGTGCTTGATAAAAGAGATTGCGACTGGAGTAAGGTAAAAAGAAAATGTACTCAAGTTGAAGGGAAGACGTGTGGATCTTAAAAATCCTGTAGTGAGCCTGCAAGGCAGTACTTACTGCCTCCTTTCTGGCTGCCTGAAAAGCACTAGATGAAGGTAGGAAGAGTCAAGGTTTTGTTCCTTTGAAAGTGCTATGGAGTCATCTGCATTGAAAGCCAAGACTCCAAGACTCCAACATTTTGGGAAAACTTTGGTGAAATTCTTTGTATCTGAATTTGATATTATTCACTGGATGATGCTTCCCCCTCAAATTACTTTCTCCAGTCATCTGCTGAAAGCTTTGAGCTATTTGAACTTTTAGCAACACAGTAATTGTGGCCCCTGGAATGCCAGTCAGGATCCTGACCCTTTCTGTGTTATTTTTGCCCTGGTGAAATCTATCATGTTTGACTCCATGTCCTGTGAAATCAGAGGTCAGATGATTGTCTGGATCCATACCATTAGCATGTGAGTAGCAGTTTGCATTTGTGCTCGGGTAAAGCGTAAGATGCAGCTTCTGTTCTATACGATGGGACAAATTGTTAGATTCATAGGTTTTGCTGTGCGAACTCAAGCGCCCATTATTTACAAATGTCAGAAACACAATCGAGAATGCTTTCTGCTTATATGACCAAAGCACATTGTATACAGATACCATGAGGGTTTATCAAATCACATAACCCCTGGCCATTTGATCTCACAAAGAAGCATTCGGGGTGGGAGTGATGGAAGATGTGCTGGTGCATTATGATGTGAAGTTTAACCTTGCAACCTCRACTTCTAGACATAGTCAAATATGAATTGTAGTGTCATTTCATTTCTCACTATCAGATTGCTAGGAAATGGAGTATTGTCACTACAACCTCATTGAAGCTACTTGCTGTTTTACGGGAAGCTGTGAAAAACATTCTGTTCATAGGGACTGCAGCTCAGAGCTTTTATCTTCCCCCTGCCCCTTCTTCCTTTTTTTATTCTTTTTTCTCAGAAGACACGAGGACAAATAAAGGGGTTTTGTTCCCCCTACCTCATCCGCTCCCACCTAGAATGAAAAATCATTTTAGGTTAACTTCCTACTTAAATATACACACCAAGTGGGAGGCAAAAAGGAGGCTTTTAGTAACTGCTCGTGAAGAGGAGGCAGCCCCAGCAACAGCAAACAAACACCAAGGAATAGGGATCCTCTTTTCATGCAAATGTTTCTATTAGTAAGAAATGAGAGAAGTACACAGGATCTATAGTTTCTATTAAAAAGTCTCCAAATAAAACTCCTCTTTAAGTTTTCCCTGAGTTGTCAGCAACTCTTCAGAGCATAATACTTCCAGATGTAGCTGAGTATTACCTACAGCTGCATGTATTTTTAATGCCCATAACAACGGAATCTTTGTGATCACACCAGTATGCTTTAGTAAAATTTGCTGAGATAGACACAGAAATATGCTTGATTACAAACAATGCTTTGAACACTCAATAATTGACTATTAAGTGTAGGATTAACCAAAAAGAGATCATAAAACAGCATGATACAATTCACTAAGTGATTGCAACAATGTTTGAGGAGGTAACTTTTAAACGACTTTGATATCCCTCTGGGCCAATTCTGCCATCCTTAGTCATGCTGAATAGTATTTTATTCCACTAATAGCCCACATCTGATCAGTGGGACTCTGCAAAATGAGGCACAACTCAGTGTGAACCAACATGGCTAAAATGGGTCCAAGTTTTGATGCGTTCATATGTTTTATTAAACAATTTGTAGTTACTTGGGTAAGTGATTTGTTGGTACTAACTTTTAAATAGCACAAGCACAATCACMCGAAGGTATTTTCCAAGAACTTATTTCTTGCGCTGCAGCATTGCAGCATCAGGAGCTGTAGAACTGCACTCTTGACTAGATGCCTGTATGATCAGGCTGGTGTTTTCATCCCCAGCACTGAAGATGAACTGCATTATAAAGCTTTTCTTTTTCATTAGACTTTGAACATCATGTTTTTCAATCCGCAAGCTGAATCTAGCTTCATCTTTTTAATAATCTGTATAGATTGACATTTTTAAAAAACCTGAACTTTAGCTTTTCCAAGTTCATTGCCCTTCTGATAATGAAGACTATCTTCTAGCTTTGCTGGAAGAATACATGACTCTGTAAATGACCTTGATTTCTTTCTTGGTGTTTATTCTGAAAACTAGTGATGACAATATAATACTCTCCATCGAACATTGCACTGTAGACCATATTATCAGGCACGTTTTCTGTGTAAGCAATGTGCTTATTAATTGTTGTTTGATCAAACAGAGCTCTTGAAGAGGCAGGAAAGGCTTTTGGGTGTGATAGCAGAGGATGAAATGTGAAAATAAGTGTTACATTTGAGGAAAGTGCTACCTTGGTGTGGCACTTAGGCAGCAGAAATTTTCGTTAAGCTGCTACAAGACACACACCATCTTTGGGTTCATTGTGTCAGCCTCCTGATAACTCGGCTTCCCTGATCTATTTGCTCTTTTTAAAGTTGTTTTTTTTTCTGCTTTGATGCAGAAATCTGTGAGGAAAGGCAGAGACAGACCTCAGCAGCTTCTAGTTCTGCTGTGCATCCTGGGAGGTTCCAAATCCATGGTGGGAAGGAGCCATCCTGGAGAGGGATCAGACCAGCTTCCACCTAAGAGTTCAGTGGTGCTGTCTGCATTGTTCTATGCTCAGGCCACCGCAGAGCCAGGTGAGCTACCCGCACTCGTGGTGATCAGAAAGTCATGTCTCACAGTAGTATTTCAGTCATCTCTACATCTGAAATGGGTCCATCTAACCCCCAATAATATATTTTTGCATCAGCTCGTTTCTTTGGACATTTTGTAATGAAACTCTTTTTTCAGAAGGTCACTTACTTAAGGTAGATATGGTGCAACTTGCTAGGCAAATATGATGTTCTGACAATTTTGTATATTTGCTGGAAAATATGGGGAAAAAAAGAGGTGCCAGAAAAGCACAGATAGTGACCTGATGTTATCTAGGCAGATTTAATTAAAGATTAGTGTGAAATGGATGTTATGCCACTCTGTTAAACAAAACCAAGTCACAGGTTAAACAAAACCAGAATTGCTCCCTGTTTCAGCTTGAACCCAGGTAACATTCTCTGTTTGCTGCACCAGTGACAAGAGTGTGCCAGGAGTTGGGCTGAGGCAATAAGGTGAAGAAACAGACCTTCAGCAGACTTGAGCATCTTCTTCCCTTCTCTTATTCAGGGCTATGGATAGGGTGGCAATGGGAGCCTTTTAAGGAATGGGGATAAATAGATGACTATGTTAAGAGCAGAAGTCTGTAAATCTGTGCCTTTATTCCAAGAGTTTCATTTCCATTTAGCTGACAATTCTTTTTCCCTGTTTTCTTTTTGAGAATGGAAAAGAAAATATTTGGCTATATAAGCAGCAACATCTGACTCAGTTTTAGATCTGGGGATCCCAACTGCGGTGAGGGATTTCTCACCTCTGGGCAGCGAGCCCTCGCTGCCCTGCTCGCCGGCACCGCAAAACCGGACCTCCAGCAGGCTGCCGGAGGCAATGCGGGGCCTTGCCGGAGAGATGCGCCGCCCACAGGGGAGAGCGGGGAACGTGCTCTCCAACCACCCTCAGTCACGCACACACACCAGCCGTTCACAGGCACGCAGCACACACACACACAGACCTACACACGGAGAGGATGGTGGGGAAAGGTCCARCTTTAATGGGAGGCRCACCTGCTTATATGACTGCATGAGCTCCCACGGAAGGCCCCAATTGGTGGAGAGGATGATCCGAGCCACTCTGTACAATCCAGATTGGACAGAGTGGCTGGGACCCTCTGATAGGAGCAGGACGGGCTGCCACCGGCCAGGGCTCRTATTCTGCCCTGCAACTCCAGAAGAATCCTCTGGAACCCTGGCCCCCACCTCACTGGGGTCACCCAAGTGCAAGGTGATTGGCAGCCCGCTGGCAGCCATTTTGTGCAGGGCGCCCCATAACATAAAACTATTTACAAATATATACATATATACAAATAGGGTGGCTGGCAGGATTTCCACCGAGCACTCTCCTCTAGAACGCTGTGGGACTGCCATTCCACAACATCCAGCCAGCCCTTGTTAGATCTTTTATGGAATACAGGTCTCTGTAGGCACTGTATCACATCTGCGGCCTGGTGAAGATATCTCAATACCTAAGGATGTCCAAAATGTTCTTATGCACCTATAGTTAGTCAGCCCTGACATATTCTTGACTGTGGCTCAGCTGCTTTCCATTCCTCACATAACTGTCCCTCCTCCCAGAGTCATCCAAGTCCAAGCTATTCTTTGACCYGTTATGTAAAGGACTTGAGTCATTGTGTCAGGAGACGCGACCAGCACAGCGTRATTTGAACCACATGAGCAGGGCTGCAGCTGGTGGAGCAAACGCCTTGCCAAAGACCAGTATGCCTCTGAACACGTTTGCAAGCCGGCGTCTATCAGACAACGCACAAATCCAGGCAACTGCTGATTCCCTCCTGAACAATTTGCTTGGAGAATAAATGCTCTGCTTGATGAAGAGAAAGAGAGCGGCTACCACGCTAAGCTTGGCAAGGTGGCTAATGCATTGCCAACATTTTGCCCGGCGCCATTGCAAAGTATTGATGAGATTCCCTCCAGGCTGATACGTACCCACTGGAGTTATGTCATGTTGATAACTCAAATGACCAGCTTGCAACACGGGACTTCTCCAGCAGRATTTAGTCACGAGGGCCTGCCGGCCATCCGAGCAATGGGTGCTGGCCAGAACCAGCTATTTCAGCTGAAGGTCATCCAAGAGAAGGCATAATTAAACTGCTGAGCTATAAGCATGTCACCATGGCCCATGCCCCCTCACTGCTGCATGGAGAAAGGAGACCTGCAAAAGATCTTTCAGCATCATTAAATCCAATTACGCTCTAAGTAGGCCAGGCTGTTAAACAGCTCTCTCGCCCAAGCTTTCCCCCTTCGCTCATCCACACAAGCATGTGCTCTGTCCTAGTTCTGCAGCTCCTGAGCAGGGTATTTTCATTTGTTGGTAGAAAAGAAGAAAGTGTGTGTGTTTCTCTCTTTTTTTTTTTTGTGTAATACATGGTCTTACCAATATTATTAATAGTTAAAATGTCTTTTACATGGGTAAGCAAACTGAATAATTTAAAAAAAATAGTCAATTTAGGCTTCTTAGAAGCAATAACTCCCCATGAAAGTTTTATGAGAGACATTTCCATTGTTTATTCATGAAGTGGTAACAATTAAAACCAGTAAAATATAGAAACAAAATATTAAGAGGTGGCCTGCAGGCGTTCAGCACTAGGACAATTTGAACACACCGAACCAGCATCATTTCTGTGCGGATGTGAAATACACAGATGCAGGCTGAGCTTCAATCTGTGTCAAGCTGAAATCTGGATTACTGACATAACCACAGGGTGCAGGTATAACAGCATKGCCAGCACACCCCTTGCACTTAGAAGATGGCTTCAAACTTCAGCGTGGGACCAAGTGGCACAGGAGGGGTTCAYTTACCTTCATCTGGGTTCAAAGCCAAGGCTGAGCTGCTTTTGTGGCTTTCAGCCAGCTGCAGCCTTTAATAAGGACGAATAAGCATGAGAAGAGGWGCAAGCAAGGATGCAAGGGCATGAGGAGAAAGAAGTATTATGTGGGTTGGTTTTCTTCAGGGGCATATATGGTCATTTGTATGGAAATGGGGCTGGGATGCTCTGATGGTGGCAATCAGGGAATCTTCTAAAGCCTCATTCTTGCTGCTCTCCTGGGAGAGCCTTTCTTTAATTYCCAGGTGCTTGGGAGCCTTTTCCCAGACTTAGGCACCTTGAGAAGAGGGTTGGCCTCTGGCCTGGACGTGCTAAGCAGCAAACTAAGGACATTTAACGAATCTCTTGCAGACTTCCAAGGTGCTGCTGCTTCTGTCACTGTGCACAGACCGAGTAGCCTGATGACCAGCTTCATTTTCCACGTTAAATCCCAGCCGACACTTGAGAGGCGTCTATTCCAGATGTCCTCATAGAATTGTTATCGGTACACCCTTGCAGACTCCAGCTCTGCCAATGCTCAGTCARCTAGCTCTGTTGGTTAACCACACAGTTGGGAAGGTTTCTGAGTCAATTTACAAGTCTTGGGAAGGTGTAAGAGCAAAGATGAGGGAGTTGACAGAAATTTGAACGTCCACCTTTTCCATGGGAAAAGCCATTGTCAAAGCAGACTTAAGCTGTAAGGCTGAGACTGCATATAAGACATGAATACTACAGGATATGTGCAGTTATTAAGATGATAGAATGATCATAAGCCTTGCTATCAGACCATCAGCAGAAAGAGGATGAATGCATTCCAGTGAGAATGGCAGGAACGTGTCTGGATCCCAGTGGGAACTCTGCCAGGCAGGACCTGCTCGCCACCCCATCTCCGAAGCCTGCAAAGCGAACTTGGTCAGCTTCTGCACGGAGCTAAGTCCGTTGGGAGAGGTAGATAAGGCCACGTGCAGCTCTGTGAGACAAAGCTGGTCATCTTCACTGCTTTCAGCTTTCCACTTTATGAGGGGGTAAAATAAAAATAAAGAGTTTAGCTCAATGTACAGTGGACTGCAGTTCCCATTAATTGAGCGCGTACTGTGTGTGCCAGGTTGTTCACACAGTGGGGCGAGGCAGTCTCTTGAGACAGATTTAATTATTGTCACCATCCCWAAGGGAAAAGCTTTAATGAGGGAGGGGGGAAAAGTCCTGTCTGATCTGCTCCCAGATGGAAGAAAAGTAATAATACAATTTTGGGGAGCTTTTCAGAAGACTATGCAGATGACAGATTATTAGGATGATCTTTCAAGAATACAAAAAGATTATTTGCATAATGATGAGTCTTCTGTTCTTGCTGGCTTCACATTATCAAAGACACATCAATTATGTGTCATCCTGGTTGAAAAATCCTGCCTGTGCATGCTGCCTTTGGATTTCCAATGTGTCTGAGGGTGGCTTGATTATTTGTGACAAATGGTCTGCAATCCTGTGTCTGAAAAGCACATTCCTGTATGTGCAATAATGAATGCAAAGCAAAACAAGCTTACATCAACTTTGTTTGACTGTCCTAGATGTTAACAGGTGAGGGATGTCTCTATTTGTTGAGAGAACCGTAGCTTTCTCAGAGCCTCTCTGYATAGACTAACTCTGCTTGTGCTCTGAAATGGCAAGAAAAGAACCAGCATTGGACCAGATGCTGTGCTACGATCTTGGTGAAGTACTCATCCTTCATTAAGTCCTGGTTTTGCAGAGCACAACCATGTTCTACTATTGCCCCAAAGTTTTCTTCCGATCGCCCTGTGCTACTGTGGTGCAGGGTGTAAGCAAAGCTTGAGTAAAAGATGTTTCATATGGCAGCATGGGCATGCATCCCTGTGCAGCACTTTGCACAGTAGGGACTGGATCATGGAAGTGGAGAGTCTTGAAGGAACTGCTCAGATATAAACAGCTAGGAAAGGACAAAAAAAAAGAGGAGACAATCAAAGTTACTATGTAGGARAAAGATTTCTGGAACTGGTTTGTAAGGTAGAATAAACAAGATAGGAAAAGTAGCTTGTGTTGAAGGGGCACAGGAAGACTCTTGATGCATTTCATATTGGATGGGTCAAGGTGGAATAAAAGATGGGGAAAGAGAAGCATTATTTCTGGCTGTCCCACAATGGTTGAGGTTGGAAGAGACCTCTGGAGCTCATCCAGCCCAACCTGCCCTGCTCAAGCAGTGTTGCCTGGGGCAAATTTCAAAGGATTGTATCCATTTTTTTTTGTTATTATCTTGAAGGATAGAGTCTCCATAACCTCTTGGCAAACTATTCCAGTGCTTTGTTTACCTCACATTGAGTTTTTCCAGATGTTTGGATAGAGCTTCCCCTGTTTCAATTTGTGGCCATGGCCACTACTGAGAAGAGTCTGGCCTCTTGACACCCTTCCTTAAGATATTTGTGCACACTGATAAGATCCTGGCCTCAGTCTTTTCTAAGACTGGAGAGTCCTAGATCTTGTAGCCTTTCCTTATATGAGAGGTGCTCAAGCCCCTGTTTTTGTAGCCCTATGCTGGACTGTCCGCAGAAGTTCCATGTCTGCCTTGTATTGAGGAGCCTTGCATTGGACACAATACTTTATGTGTGGCCTTAGTGGGACTGAGTAGAGGGGAAGGATCAACCTCCATTGACCCACTGGTGACACTCTTGCAAATGCATTCCATTTGGCCTTGTTGACTTCAASAACACATTGCTGGCTCATGGTCAGTCTGTAGTCCACCAGGACACCCATGTACCTCTCTGCAGAGATGCTGTACAGCAGTTCAGCCCCCAGCCTGTCCGAGTGCATGTGGTTACTCCTCCGTAGGTGCAGGCCTCTGCACTCATCCATGTTGAACTTCATGAGGCCATCTCTTAAGGGAACAGCCCTCTGGAGTATCCACATCTCCTCACAGTTTTGTATCATCAGCAAACTTGCTGAGGGTGCATGCTCTCTGTTTGTGCTGATCAGTAATGAAGAAAAAAGAAGACAAGTTAAATTTGTTACCTAGTTTCTTGCTTTTATATATGTTTGCCATGCTCTGCACTGGGGAGGCTTTGCAATGGAGCAGGAAGAACCTGCATGGAGGCTCGAGGGATAGGCGYTTCATGTTTCACAGAGCTGAAATTAAATATGTTTCTGGATATGGCCTTGAGCTGTTGTTTGTGTCATTTCCCCAAAAAGAGCCCTGAAGCATTTTGAACCTGGCAGCAATTGCTAGCATCAAGACTTGCCTTAGGAGCTCTCTCTAAAATAATACATTGCTACTTCATAGCATGGTAGTGAAAATTAGTGCTCACAAAACATTCTCAGGGCTGTGGATAAGCAGAGCATTGCACTCTGACAGTTACTGATGGTTGTTTGTTCAACACTTCCAGATTTGTATTTCCCTCTCTCCTTCTCCTTCTCTCTCTCTTTTCCTATCTCTTTTTTTTTTTTTTTTTTTAAATTTATTTTTATGGCATCCTATTTAGAAGGCCCTTAGCCCAGACCCTGAATTGACTGATAAGTTACAGGCATTTCAAAGTACCGGCTTTGCTCCATCCCCAGGTACATGGTACATATCATTGGATATCTACAGTAGCACAGCAGCACTGTCTCACAGTGATGGCATGTGGGTCCTTTGGCTAAAATAAACCAGCCTTTAGATCTGGAAGGAAAGAAACTGGCACCTGGAATTTATCTTCTTTGCATAGTCCTTAGGATGGGGGAGAAAACAACAAGGAGAAGCCAAAGACTGAATGGAAGGGTAAATAGTATGAGCAAACGAATCCAACAACTAGGCTCGTTTCTCCTCTGAAAGATATCCCTAAATCTGTGGTTTCACAGGAAATGTGGTCTAGGAACTGAATGCTGTGCCCATGTGGGAGGTCTTCCAGCAAGTCCTCCACACATCACCATTAGCTCAGTGTTACCTGTTATTTATGCAGTGGCCAAGTCTACTGGAAGGAAATTTATCTTTGTATCTTGACTGATGTCCTTGACAATGGCTTTTGCCCTCCTTCCAGGCCCTGCTGAAATCAGGGAATACTGATGGAGCTGCAGTCTATCCTTAGGTACATGAACAGTTCTAAGCATGTGGACAATACTGTAGATCCTAATGAGATCAGAAATGGAAGAGAGGGTTTTCTAGATAACAAATAGGTTACAAGGTAGAAGCTAATTTTAGAATTAATGTGGGGAAGCAAGTAATTCCAGGGTGTGGCTATAACAAGCCCTCATTAGCCTCTGTGACGAATTAGAGGAGATTTATAGAATAACAGTTCCCCCATTGCTCATACTTTAAATAACAATTATTTGGTCTAAGCATAACTATAAATAAGCTTTTGCTTTTCATTAGTCTTCTGCTTGATTACTAGAGCCATTGTTCAAGTATAGAGCAGAGAGAACCCATTAGAAGCTGTTTATGCTCTGCATGAAAGCAGAAATTATAAAGGAAATGCGTATTAGTGAATGAAAGGACATTGATCCATGTGCAGAAAATGTCATGCCTGAATGTGATGAAATTGTGTTGATTATTTTCATGCACAATCAGGTATATATAAGAAAACATCTGAGCAGATCTGTACAATACTTTGTTTATGCTCCTGGAAATATATTTTTTTCCAATTTGTTTGAATATTATCTTTTTTTTTCTATAATATTTGCTGAAATGCATTATTTGCAAATCTTTCCCTTAGGCTTAGTAATTACAAAATATGTAAAACTGTTGCACTCCTTRTATAAAAGTATTCAAACAAACATGAGATCCAAAGAACCAGGCTTTGTTTTGTCTTTCAGACTTTAAAGATAATCTTTTGAAGTAGTTCATGAATCATAAAATTTCTCATCCATCCATTCTCTGCAGCTGATCATCTTAATTCCTGTTCTACAAAATGATTTTGCAAAGCACCCATCATCTCAGGAGGTTCTTTTCCACTGCAGTCACTGGCATTAGGCAAGAAGGAAATTGCCTGGAAACATGCTTTCTAACTGGAACATAAGTTGGTTTTGCTGGGTCTTTCCCTTTTTTTTTTTATTGTGAACTTATCCATGAAAAGTTATTACTGCACTGTTAATAAATTAGTATGTAGATTCTCAGGAGAGAAAGTCCCTTCTTAGATGCGACACATTTTCACCTTCCTCCTTCCCTATAAAAATAAAAACACCTGGAAAATCTTTAAAAAGAAAATGAAAATCTTGACTGGAATTGAGGAGAACAGTGGTACCCTTTTCCAGATCTCTCCACTTGAAATGCTATTGGTGTGGCTGATGAAATGGCAACAAACCTCACATATCTACAGTCAACTGGACAAGAATGAAGGATTTTCTACTATGTTTGCTCGGTCAGTTGTCTTGCCCATCTTTGCCAAGCTCATAAAAAAAAAAAAAGAATTCACTTAGATTTCAAGAGATGACTGCCTTTATTCTCTACTTCAGTGAAAAGGCTGTTTTGCTACAGAATCTAAGAAATATGTGTTCATTCCTCATTCCCTACGWCTAGGGCAAGGAAGAGTCTAAATATGAATTTTAGTGCTCTAGACCATGTTTCATCTTTTCAAAAGTTAATTTACATTAGTTAATTTTCTGCATGCAGAGTTGTTCATTGGCATACACAGGAGCAATGAGTCTATCATAGCTTAAACACTTCCAGTTAGAATAGCCAGTCCTTGAAATCCTGCTTTTATTTTTCCTTTTCCTGACACAGGGGAGGTTCTGGCATGAAGTTACCAAATTCCCCCATGTTGCTGATGGTCCCTTGGAAAGCAAAACTGAGTCACTTTGCATAAGTGCATTTGGATGTGAGCTTTGCCAGGGAGCTATAAAACACAACTGCTTGAATCTTCAATGTTGTAGCTACAGCAGGATTAAAAAAAAAAAAAAAAAGGAAAAAGAAAAAAGAAAAAAAAAATCATTATTATGCCTAGACTAGAGAATAATAGGGAAATGGTTCAATTAAATCATCTTTCAAGGCAGGAAAATCACAGGCTATTGGTGGAAATACCTGGTCTCCTGTACCACAGATTTTACAGAAAGACATTCAGAGAAAATGCACCTGGAATTGCAGGGAGATAGGGGACTGAAAGCCTGGCACATGTAGGAGAAAGGTAAAGGGGAAGAGGAAGTGGTTTACACAAAACAGACAAAAAAAAATCATTTTTCCCTCCAAAAACGTTCACTTCTGTTTTGAAATCCTGCCACATCCAAATGCTTTGCACCACAGTTGCCAATTAAGCAAGCATCTAACACTCACCATTTCTCAACAGCCCTCACTTCTGAGCACAAAAGGGCATGTTTAGGAATGATTCAGCAGGTGATCTTAGTCAAGCTCATGAGTAATCTCCTTTTCTCTGTGAAAGAGGCTCATTCTGAGCAGTCACAGCTGTCTGTGTGGATGTGAGGACAGCATCATTCTTGCATTCCTAGGAGGGTTTGTGTTATATAGTCTTATCTCTTTCCTGCCTACTTTCTTATTCTTTTCTATTTTTATTAGTTATTTCTGTTTATTTTAATTGTTTTTCTTTTGTTAAAAATGCATCAAAAATACCACTTTAGCAGCCAAGCTGGTTTAAGTGGGCAGTGGCAGTAGAGCTCCATGAGTTGGCTTAGCTGTGCTGGGGTTTGCAGTAAGTGGGTTTTTTTGGGTTTTTTTTGTGCTTTTTTTTTTTTTTTTTTTTTTACTGCTTTGAACTATCTTTCTCTCCTTTCATCCTAGGGCACCCCACCCGCTCTAGGCAGAAACCTGTTAGCGATGGATTTACCCTCAACAGGCTTCTGACAGATGAAGGCATATGCCAGCAGAGCCTTTTTTTTTTTTTTTTTTTTAATTCTCATGCTCCTTTCCCAGTTCAAAACTACTGCTCGAATACTCTGAGCTACACACCAGGCTGCCTGTTCTTTGTCTCAACCTTTTCCATCTCCTTTTTGTGGTCTCCTGCTGTTGACCTGGTCTGCAGCACTGAAGTTCCTTATAAACCGTCTGCACTTACTCACCCTCTCCTCCCTGCCTTATCTCACACCTTCCTCCACCACTGGCACTGCGAGGGGCTTTGATATGGCTGTGGGCACAGCTGGTTATCATGTTTAATTGCTGTATGTTTTCCTTTCCAGTTGGTTGCCAGAGGAGCTGGGTTGACCTGATGTTACATTTGCATAGTCTGCAGACCGTCCACAACTGTGGCTATYTTTTGTGGGTGAAGTGGGCTTGCTGGGACCCCAGTTGGTTTATGTAGTTGGAAAGAACAGGATTAGGTGCAAATTGGGAACTCTAATTTCCAGGCCTTGCGAGACCAAACCAGTTCGCTTTTATACTCAGCTGTAATGCTCGGTGTCTCCACGATCGCTCATCCTTGGTGTTACTGTCACCTCGAGGCTCCATGCTGTTGTTTCTAGCATAGACCAGACCCAGTTGGGAGGAGATGAGCAGCCACTATTAGATTATGGAGTAGTGACCAATTCCTAGGGCTGGGAATTTATCTTGTTGGTTGCTCTCAGCTTGAAGCCGTGCATTTAGCACATGATAATGGTGAGGAACTTTTTTCTCCAGTTATTTTACTGACTCCCTGATTCCCTCCCAGAAATTCACTTTTCTTCAATTGAGGGAAATCAGTATTTACTGCAAAGACATCCTGTCAGAAGGGCTATCAGAAAAGAAACTCAAGTGTACAGGCTGCCCTCTTCAAAGGCTTTAAGACTTGTATACATCTTTGTATTTTATAGAAGCAATGGTGTGACACAGGTTTTCCTTGATGATAGTTTTCCCATCATGTAGCAGCTTCTTTTGTAGAAACCTAATAAGCATCCTTGCATCATTATAGACTGAAATACTAATTAATAAAGAGAAGTCCCTGCTGTAAGTTTAGCCTCTCTCTTCCTTAATAGCTACAGGATTTAGTTTTGACATACAGCTATAATATAAATGGAAGGTGATTAACTTAATAACACATTCAGCTTAAAAAGTTATCTATTATTATGAATCACTGTCAGAGTAACTTGTAGTTCCATTTTCCATGGGTTATAAAAAGCAAAGCAAATTTAAAACCAACTCATCTGATTTGAGCTTGAAGGAAGAGGCTTTTATTTTTTTCTCAATTAGTTTAATGAAGGGCTGGTCTTTTAAAAGGCATTATCTGGCTACTCTTCTTTTCTCCGGGCATTTTCACTTTTGAAAAGCTATTTTTCTCTGTCTTGACCATATGGATTCCTCATTCTTTATGCAGCACATTTGACAGAGATGGCACTGGAGATCAGTAGTGATCACAGCAATTTGGGGTTGAATTATTACAATCTGTGGTTTGTCCTGGCCCACCTAGAAAGGAAGAAAAAAAATCAAGAAGGGATTAAAATGCAGTTCAGCTTCTGTAACACCCCATTGCCTGTCTAGAAAATCTTCTGCGGAAAGCCTTTGAGGGGCATGCAGGGATGCACATATAAATGGTGAACTCTTTGGGCTGCTGAACTGAACTATTTGCAGTTGAGATACTCTTAAACCCAGCAATCAGATGTAATGTTTTTATTAGGATGTTATGTTAATGAAACAATCCAGATAATTTAGCATTTGAACATCATTGAGGCCCATAGCTATAATMTTTTGTGAACCATTACCAAAATGTTGGTATTTTTGGAAAATGAAACTGGCTCAGTGTTTTGGCTGAAACACTGAGCAAATGTGGCATTTAGATGTGCTGCATTTTGGAAGACTGAGTGCCTCATGCCCAKGTGTCTCTGCTTAAGTCGGAGATTTCAACAAAACATTTGTAGCTCAAGAGATAGCAGAATTCACTGATAAAGATCTCAACTGTTAGATTCTTCTTGGGTAAATCAGAGGAAGAAGTGATTTTCGTATGAGCCATGAAAGTCACTTCTTTTTGCAATGGGATATTCATCCAGTTTGTGGAGTTGAGGTCTGAAATGTGCAGATCTTTGCAACTTGTTACTGGAGGTGGTTGGCCTTGTAATTGTCTGTTTTGTCCTCAGGTCTTGTGCTTTTCAGATATTCTGGGTGATATTCTGATTCTGGAAGTTTAGGGGCTTTTAGGAAGATGAAAGAAGAGATTTGTCCACCAAATCAAAGCTACTCCCTACTTTTATGACACCCAGTGCTGGTTCCCATAACAGCCATCGGCGGGATGTTTCCTGGGTGGGAAACAGGTCATACTTAGGTATTGAAAGTGCTTTTCACACTGATTGAATACAAACTCTTCTCCTTTTATGGATGAGTTCCTTTTAGCATAAAAGACATTTTTTTCTGTGGTTATTTATTTTTAACTCTCTGCAAAAAGCCTGACAGCCTGCTGCTCTTGGATAGCGTATTGCCTGGCACATYTCGGAGATAATTGCACTTGAGGTGTGCAGCTGTCTATAAAGCTTGATAAGGAGGCATGTATCAATATTGCAAAAGGCCTCTTTTACTGAAGTCTGCAGAGAAAGAAGAGGTGTTAGTTGTTCATTGGCACAGACTTGGATGACATGAAAACAATCCGTTTCTTTTGTAGTGAGGAGCAAATCAGCAGTTGTTTCTATGTCACCTCATTACAATTTGCAGCACAAAGGAAGAAGAGGGAGAATGAGAAGTGCCTGATGTATATATGTTCCATGTACTGTGTGCAAGGATACCAATAAAAAAATATACATGCAATCAGACTAGCACCTTGGCAATGTTTGCTTAAGCGCTGATGTGAAAAGTGAAGGTCCTACCAAGCCATTTCACATGTGGTCCGCTCAATATATTCTATACGGTATATTCTTTAAAGACACTAGGATTAGTGGTCTTGAACATCCCTATGACAGACTCAAGGCCTGCAGCCCAGTTTAATCAAAGCATTGACCTCATCCCTAACTCGAGGACTTCAAATTCAGCTTTCAAAATGAAAACTTTTTCTAAAGGGATGGTGATGTTTTTAGCAGTTCCTGGAAGTCTTAGAATCTGAAGTCACACTGCTTTTAGACACAATTATCTAAATGCCAAATTCTTTCTCTCTCGCTCTTCTCTCTCTCTTTCTCTGTCTTGCATGCACAGGTGTGCTCTCTTTCTCAAAAATGAYTTCTGAAATTACTGAAAGGCTTCTTGAAAAATTTGTCTTTGGACACATCAAATCAGTGTGATGATGAGCATTTATGCTTTTCCAATAGACAACAGTGTTATCTGACAGCATCAGATCCRCATATTACTCTGATATTCAGTTTTGTCTGGTCATTTGTTCCCTTAGCTATAAATGCCTATAATGTATAATTACAAGATGAAGAGCAAATTGCTTAAAAGGTACTTTTAGTTGCTTTGATTTTTTTCTGTTTGTTAAAAAAGGAAAATGAATATTTGAAATAACAAATGAATTTTGCCCTTCCCCTGGCAAAATGCCATTTCTTCTATGCTCAAAATTTGTAGGGAGCAATAAAAAAGGAGGGGTGAAATTATAGCAAAGTTATAACAAGCTGAAGTGTTTCATCACTGTGAACGGTCTGCCTAAGGGTTGTACTGGGAAACATTAATATTTAAAGATATTCTTCAGGACATTTTCAAGCAGCTCAATGTGAAACAGCTTTGCCTACTTAACACATAAATATTTTAAGATGTCAATATTTTGCACACATAGAAAAACACCTTAGCTCACTGCAGGGAAATCAAGGGTAAATGTCTTTCTATGCTCCCAACACTGCCAAACTATTGGATTTCTAGGAGTAGTTTCAAGCATGGGAGAACACACAGCTCTTGTATCTAATTTAATTTCAGATTCTTATGTAGCCATAACTTAAAATAACTCTAGAAAGTCAGTATCTGCAAGTTCAGCAGTGATCTGCAAGTGATCTGCAAGATTGGAATTAACACAATCAAAAATGCTTAATTGCTAAAATGCAACTAAGGACAATGAAATAGCAACTCTCTTGAGAGAGGATCTTTTTTTTTATCCAGCTGATTACTTTTGTTTTAAGAAGTATTGAATAACTTTGCTGTGGCAGGCAGCTTGGGGTGCCTTGAGACACAAGGTGTCTTCACTCACAAAGACTAAGTGGTCTAAGATGGAGGTCGCATTTATTTGATAGTCTGATCCATATGCATGCTCTATGAGTCTGTTCCCAACAGTCTCTTTTAAACATTCATTCCAATACCTAGAACACTGAGAAAACACGTCCGCAAAAACACTGTCATTTTTCTCATAAAATAACTCCTGTCAATTTCAGGCACGGATTTTGTCACAGTCTTCATTTAAATGTTAATTAGAAGGATATACTTATGTAGTTTGATATTAGAGCACCAAATATGGTTAGATTTGTTTGCTAGATAGCAGATTATGATTATTAGTATCATTATCTTTATTATTGTTATTATACTCGCCCTCAGTCTGCTTTATAGCTTTCACTGAAAACATTACCTACAGCAAAATACAGGAGATGGAGCACAATAGTTCAGGGAAAGATTTGAGATAAGCTCAAGTCAACAATGTCAAGTCAATGGTAAGTCCACACTTACTTGCTTTTGGAGACTATGGGAGAAATGGCAAACGACTTTTTGCAGTGTAGAAATAGAAGATTTGGTCTAGAAACACTTGCCTTACCCTTGTTGACTAGTTAGCACCAGGCCTATGTCTGCTTATGGTCACCACACTAGGAGAAATATTTGAAACAGTGGGAGAACAGCGAGAATGAATAGGGGTCTAGGACATTCATCCTAAGAGGAAAGACTGGAAAAACTGGAGTTACCTTATAGACATGAGAATGAAAAGAAAAAAAGCAGACAAGTATATTCATTTTCAGCATGAGTATGTAGACTCCATCTTCTTCTGTGTTCATTCTGCAGAGGATGAAGAGGTCAAGCAGCAGTAGGCTCACGTTACTGCACAAGAGAGGAGGATAAGCGTTAGGAAAATATTTTCAACACTGAAATGAATTGATTCTTCAGCTGGTGATGCTTTCTGACTCCCATCACTGAAGGCTTTTAAAAGCAGTGTTAGAAAAAAATGTCCTTCAGTTATGTTTGAGTTAATCCATCCTTTTTCCCAAGACTAAGAGACATCCAGATAACCTGCTCAGTCCTTTTTTCCTATGGTTTAATTACATTGAAATTCAGAACTAGAATAGAAGTGACCTGTCTGCATTATGAACAGTGTTTGTATCCTCTCTTCCATGCTTTGAAGTACTGTATTTGGTCAGGAGTAAGCCCTTAATATTCCTTAATTTTCATTTGCTTATTACCAGAAAAGAAAGTTTGGCAAAAGAGTGCATTGGATATTTTTCAATGTTTAGTTTTTTTGAATGTCGGGATGATTTCCTCAGGACAGAAATAACATTTAACAGATTTAGCAGAACTACCCTRGGATAAGGGCAAACATTTGCCATTATGTAGTGGAACTGATCTTGGCAAACTGTTTATCGCCAATGCTCTAATAATTGTTTCAGCTCAGGATGGAAATAAAAAAAAAAAAAAGAGGAAAAAGAAATTATCCCCTTTTAGGAAAAAAAAAAAACTACTAAAAAAAGAGACAAGCTTCTACATCCCTTTCATCCTAAGCTAGCAGTTTACTGCAGGATGTCCTGCTAAACAACTGCTTAAATAATTAACTGCAACAGCCCTACAACATGTAGTATTAGAGGCTCATTCTTGTCTTGCCAGAGATGGCAAAGTTATGGAGGATAATGTAACATTGTCTACTTGGAAGTAGTGTAAAAAGTCAGACTCTATTTATATCTTACTAGGAAAATTCATATTTCTTTCTCAGTTATGAACAGAGTCAGTAATACTCTGTCATAATAGTGATAGTGGGCTGCTGTCACATGCCATGACTTCCATTTGCGAATGGTATCTGCAATTGAAGAATTACTAAGTGATCTGCAGGAGCTAGTGGGAGCTCTGTTGAGTTTTTAGCTGCCATGATAATAGGCCATAGGAGGAGCTGATTTATTAAGACTTTCCATTTTCACAGATGTCATTGCATGGCAATGCAATGCATGGATTTAACACATCTGAAAATGGATTTAACATATCTTAAAATCTAGGGAGAGAAAAGAGGTAGAAGCTCTTGGGATCATATGTGTTATTAGTGGCCATCTGCAGCACGAATTATGTAAACTGGTTCTTTCACCCTTCCTTGAATCTTCAGAATTTGGGATTGATTAGGTTCAGCTCATTTAATGCATGAGAGAAGGTGGGAACCCAGAGGATGTTTCTTAAAAGGGCTCATTCTTCTTTAATGGTTGGAATTAATGTAGTAGAGTTCCCTAAAGGATGAAAATTTGAGCTCTTGTATTTAGAGTTTATTCAGCTCCTGTAATGGAGTCAATGTTGTTGACATTGTTTATATTATGCTGCGGGTGCTAATTTGATTTAACACCACCAAACACAATTAGGGGCAATTAATTCTCATTTTTATTCCAGTAGCAGAAGTGTATGGATGTAATGAAAATATAGCAAGAAACTTTGCAAACCTGGTTAGCCATTATCGGTTAAGTGCATGTTAGTGTGGCAGTAACTGCCTGGATTTCCCTAGTTCCCCCTGCACGGCCTGCCCAAGTGTTGGAAAAAAACTATTATCCTTGATTAGTTTGGAAGCAGAGATAATTCATTACCCTCCAGGAAGCCAGAAAATGCCTCAAAGCTTTTAATAGCTCTCATAAAGAGAAGAATAAAATTAGGCAGCACCATGAAAACAGTGAGCAAGTGACCAGTGTGCTTTTAATAGTGGAACTGCTGGAATTATATCTTGACAGGCAACTTTATCAACAATTGAGGATAGATTTGTTTTCATGAAGCAGATTGTGTTCTCGAAAAGAGATGCGTCAATGCATAGATGTTGCCACCTTCCATAAAATAAGAATGCCAAGAAAAGTCACAGATCTAGAAAGGGATTAGATCACAGATCTAGAAAGGGAAAAGATTATTCAAAGTTTGCTTACATGACATGTTTCCAATGGCTAATTTAGATAGCGTTTGTGATTTGGGCTTTCTATTTTTCTACTTAAACTGGGAAAATCTTGGTTTTCCRTTGTAGCTGCCATCCCTCCTCCTTCCTTGTGGTCACCACAGAGTACTCCCTTTCTTTGGTCCCCAGCTCTGGTCATGCTGTGTGCTGGGGAAGATGGGCATGGGGCAGGATAGAGAACGTGATTCTTCACAGGGTGCTACAGGTGCAGGTTGCACCATGACAAGCTGATTTGGGGCAATTATTTTCAGGTTTTGTTGTGCCTGTTGAGTGCATGGTGCTAGCTCCCATCTGGGAATTCTCTCTGCAGAGAAAAGAGCAAAAGTTTGTCTTGGTGTGATGCCATATCTGCTCCCACCCTCCCAACTGTGCACACATGTACTTGTCTACCTAGCCCTGAAGCAGAGGAGTGAGAGAGCTCACTCTGTGCAATTAAACATGGTGCAATATGCTGGATACACAGGACACCAATTCTATTTAAGTAAATTACATCTTGAAGCTTATAGATGGATGAGCAGATTATACTCAGGCTTCTTAGGGTTTGCACTTGTGTACTTGCCATCAATTCACTGCAGTATTACCCTTTTAAAGATAAAAGTATCAATGCTTTGCTGGTCTTACATTGCAATTAAAAGAAAAAAAAAATGACATGGGTTATTCCTAGGCTTGGACTCCTAGGACCAAAGTCCCACTTTTGGGCTATAGTGATCCTCAGACTGTCTGCTTAGTGCCATGGTTTCTTCTTTCCAGTGGAGGAAGAGAGTAGGAACTGGTGTCATGCCTCCTGCAGATCAGGGCATATTACAAGCAGTAATGTAATTAATACCAATACCAACCAATTTTTCTTTTTTTTTTCCTCATCTTCTACTAAAGAGTACTACTATGGGAATGGCAGGCAAACAGTCCTTCAAAGTCATTTATATGTCAGCTATGAAGTGGATGAGGCAAAACTGTGAAATGAATTGAAACTTGTGCTGCAGCTGATCAGCCTTCCATTCATCATGTTTCTCTTTGGGATAAAAGGCATTGTCTAAAATAGGAACGGAAGGGGATGGAGTCTGAGAAGAGATTTTGTCCCAGTTTTTTTTCAGCTCTCGCCTCCATCCTGTTGGCCCTGCCAGTGGGAAAGTTGCTGAGACTATTTACAACCCCATAGCTCCAAGAAAGTGCAATTGTTTTGTAATTGAGGAAAAGCTATGTCCCTACAACTTAAGGTGAATGAAAATTAGTGTAGAGCTGGGCATCATACAATGAAAGAAGGCCATCTTAATACAATCTTATCTTAGCTGCGCAATTAAAGTGTGTGGGACCTCTGTGTTATGCTCTTAGGCCTGAGACTACTTGATGCCATAAAACACAATGGCACAAATATTGCTCATTTATGTCACTATAAACTTAACTTTATAGTGGTACAATCAGTACTACCATTTATACCATCTAAGCTCAGCATTACTAATTGTATCACTATAAAGCTATTTTATAGTCATATAAACAGTACGAATAACRCTGTCAGGCAATGGTATTAATGCCGCAAATAAACCAACAAATACCTGATCTGGATATCTTTTTATGGTGCCAATATGCAAATGTGAGGGGCAAGCTCACCCTCACAATCCACAAGCCTGTGTCCCGTTAGGTTTTATCACGAGAGAAGAGACAAGGAGGTGCCTTTGCCCCTTGCTTGGGTTGAGACGTGTACAGCCACATTTGCTTTTTGTATCTGTCTGGCTATCGCCTTTCCAGTTGTGAGCATGCAGTAAGCACCCACCTATGGGTAGGTCAAGCTCTGGAATTTCAAAGGAAATTCTTGCCTTTCACACAAATTTTCTGCTAATTTGCAACTCTTAGTCACGAATCCAGTAGAAAGAGTAGCCAAAGGCCAAAGTAAGTTGTATCTGTCTATGGATAATGAAGTGTACAGGAGGATGTACAGAGGGGTATCCTTGAACAGGCCTCAGAGAAGCAAATGCGGCTAGGCACTTAGTAACATGCTTGGCAACCAATGATAGTACACCACGATCACAAGGCCAGTGCTCAAGTGTATAAGAATCTGCGCTTTTCAGGCAATAAATGGAGCTAGATGTAACTCGCATTGAGTCTCAGTCTAGTAATTCCAGCTCGCTCCTAAGCTTCGTCGACTCGGATGTCCAACATCTGGCGCCCAATGTGGGGCCCCGAGCCTACGAGAACGGCGGAGCAGAATGTTCCTGGGCCATAAAGAAGGCAGGGGAACCRGGAGCGAGGACGTGGCAGGCTACTAGACACAGGTGTCGGTAACCTGCAGACCGGGCGTAGAAACGCGAGGTCTGGGCGGACCAGGCATAGAAACGTGGTGTCCAGAGTGGGACTGAGCGTAGAAACATGGGGTCCAGAGCRGACTGGGCGGAAATGCGGGGTCCAGAACCAATTCAGCAATGGATCAGGAAGCAGCTACACAGCTGCTGGTGCAGATGCTGGCCAAAAGAGAAGCCGCAGTCAGCAAAAAAAAGTTGTATGAGCTTCTTAAATGGGATAGAGATAAAGGTCATTTTAAAGATCCACAACTAGTGTTTAGCGTTACTGAGTGGCGAGAGTTGGGAGATTCTTTATGGGAACACACCCTTGACGGTCACAAATCAGCAAAAGACCTGGGGGTAATGTGGAGAGAGGTATATAAGCATCTGAGGCAAAYGCAATCAGAGGCAAAGATGGCAAAGGTTGCCACGAGAATGTTAGGGGCTTCAAGCCCTGAGGAGACTCCCGTGGGATTGATTGCGGCGCCGCGCAGGGTTACGATTAGAGGGCAAAAAACGGTGGAGGAACTGCTGGATCTGGAGAGGTTCTTGGGTGGTCCGGGTGAGGAAGATCGGCCTGTCCCTAGCACCCCTCCCCCCGAAGAGACTGGAGCAGCTGGAGCAACTCCTCAAACACCAGAAGCAAAGGAGGCTAAGCCGAAATACCGAGACAGAAAGGATAGTTTGGAATCAGGAAGCGATGAGTCCAATTCTGCACCTGACTCTCCTGAGGARTGGGGGCAGTTACATCGGTCCCGGCGGGAACGCCCTTCTGACAGATCCCTTCACAGGGCAATGCGGGAGCTGCAGCGGTTGGGTCTCAGGAATAGAGTGGCTCGCGATGTTACAGTGACTTCAACAGAGGGGGTGATATTTCGACCATCTCGGCGTAATAGTCGATGGTCTGGAGTCATTCGGGACGCAGTTCTGGAGGGAGAGTGGGATGTTGCCGGTGCGATGGCTTGTCCTCTCATAGTACGGGACATGGGGCCCAGCAACCCCCCGGAAACCACTTGGAAGCCTTTTGATTGGAAAATCTTAAACCAATTACGTGCCACAGTTTCTCAGCATGGCCTTAGATCGGAGCACGCAAGGCAGATGCTTGACTTTCTATTCTCTTCGGAACTCCTGACTCCGGGAGACTGTGTCCAGATTGCGCGATTATTGCTGACACCAGCGCAACTCCTGCTATGGGAGCAAGAATGGGAGTGCCAAGCACAACGTGTCTGTGAAAGGCCGCAGGCACCAGGAGATCCACTGGAATGCATGCAAATAGAAATGATCTGTGGCAAAGGCATTTATGCACGTCAAGAAGTACAGTTAACCTATTGTGCGCCATTGCTGACAGTCGTGGCAGAGACGGCTCTTGCTGCCTTGTTACAAATTCCTCAAGAGCGAAAGGCCCCATCGTATACTGCCATCAAGCAGAGGGTCTCAGAGCCTTTTTCCGACTTTGTAGATCAGCTCCTAAAGGCTATGGAACAAGCTCCAGAGTTAGATGAGACATTAAGGCGCCATCTGTTAACCTCCTTGGCCTTTGAGAATGCCAATACTCGTTGCAAAGGGATCTTGCTGTCTATGCCTTGGGATGCCCCAATTGAGCAAATGCTGGAGGAGGTGATTAWGCGCAATCAGATAGGGCAAATGGCTTGCGTGGCAGATGCAGTATGAGACTGTGCTGCCATGCAGGAACGTGTCCTCTCAGCCTTAGCAGCAGCTCTTCAGCCGCTAACGAAGGTTAGCCGTGCCTCCAAAAAATTAAATTCCAGATGTTTTCAATGCAGAGAATTAGGACATTACTGCCGCCAATGCAAATGAGATAAGGTATGGTGCTCAGGCTGTCAAACAAGCTCACACTTGGAAGAGGCCTGTAACACGCAGGGAAACGGCCAGCGCAGTGCGTTGCCTCATCACACGAAGACAACAGTAGCGAGAGCTCAAGGAAATTCGATGGAAGGCTTGCCACTCATGGCAACCTCRGGTTCGACCTGGCAGTCACTGTAAAGACAACCTTGCTAGATCAGCAGCTGGTGCGGGTACCCACCACCACTAAGGGGCCGCTGTGGGGTTCAAGACAAAATATGGGTGCCCTCTTGGTGGGGAGATCATTTATGAGCTTGAAGGGATTGATAGTCATTCCAGGGGTAARCGACGCAGATTTTTCCGCTACTGTAGAAGCAGTTGTGCATACATTGTATCCCCCAATGCAAGTGCCAAAGGGAAGCAGGACAGCTCAGTTGATACCTTTGGAAAACTTGCCACAGGAATGTTTCCAGAGATTAACAAATTGCCAGTTCGAGGGGACTGAGGATTTGGGCCCAGTGGTGMAATGGTCTGCCTCTCATGTAATATGGCGAAACGCCCAGTGATCAAGACTAAGATGTGATACTGGGGGCAAGAAGTCGAGTTTCAAGCTCTGCTGGCCACCGGAGCCGACGTCATCATCATCGGGCTACAAATATGGCCGCCAAATTGGCCAAAGTACAGTGCAACCTCGAAGGTAGGCGGTATTCGAGGTCCTCCTGAGACCTACGAGAGTGTCGAGCCAGTCACGTTATGTTTGGATGGGAAGGTGGTGAATACCAAGGTCTCCATCCTGAACTTGCTGACCAATGCTGAGGCCCTTATTGGCTGGGAATGTGTGACACAACTGGGGGTAATCCTCACGACTCCGGATATGTTTTTTTTCACAGCGGCCACAGTAAAGCAGCCGATACRCCAGGCATGGCCAAACACCTTGATCTACCATTACATGGATGATATTCTGTTTGACTGTAAARACCCATTCATTCCACAAGAAGAGATATTCTTAGTGGAGACTCTGGCSAAAAGGAAGTTTGTGATTGCTCCGGAAAAGGTCCAGCAACAACATCCATGGAAGTACCTTGGGTGGCTTATTGCGGAATCACACATCCGGCCGCAAAAGATCACCCTACATGCCCCTCTCAAAACGCTGCTGTCCAGATGTTGTTGGGTGACCTGCAATGGGTTCACACTGTCTTGGGAATCTCTAATGAGGAGYTGAGGGCGCTACAGCCTTTGTTATGCAGTAAAGACCCTGCAAAGCATATTGAGTTAACTGTGGAGCAATTCCACTGCTTGGACTCCTTAGCTTYGGTGGTARGTCATCAACTGGAGGGACGATGGCATCCGGAGGTACCTSTCCGTCTTCTGTTGCTTGTCAGTCAGGAGTCAGCTGCGGCTGCAATTATGCAATGGCAAAAGAAAAAAGGGGGAGGAACGGATACAGATGCAAGGAACRATGAGTTATGGATGTTAGAATGGCTTTTTCCCCCTCTTCAGCCTCGAAAGAGTATTTCCACATGTTTGAACGTGCTGGCAAGTCTGGTTAGAAGAGGCCGTGATAGGGTGTTGGTGATAGCAGTGCGAGAACTTGAGTTTATGCATTCGCCGTTGCAAAGGGCCGACTTCGAATGGGCCTTAAGACATTCGCAGCCTTTGCAGCTTGCCCTGTTGGATTTTTCGGGTGAAGTAACCGTGGAGTGTCCTTCTGGAAAGTTGGGCCACTTCGTCGTCTCGCATACTTGGACAATCGTTCCCAAATGCCAGGATCGTCCCATAGCCGAAGCCTTGACACGGACGCAGGCAAGGCCTCAAGGAAGGCTGCAGTCATCTGGAAGGTGGAAGGGACCTGGAAGCAGCACATCCTGCAGGCCCAGGAAGGAGATTCTCTGCGAACGCTGGAGCTGGCAGCGGTGGTTTGGACTTTGGGGAATTGGCTGGACGCTCCCTTGAACGTTGTTACMGACTCATTGTATGTCGTGAGGGTGGTCGTGTGAATCGAAGCAGCTTTTCTTAGAGATATACAGAACAGTAGGCTGTGGCAATTGATATATTTGCGATGCAAACTGTTTTGTGTAATCCATATCCGAAGCCATYAATGGGCAGACGGTTYGGGCGAAGGTAACGCTCATGCAGACAGATTGGTGAGTCTGGTTGACTCGCGTCCGCTTAACTGATTTGAATCGGCTCAAATAAGCCATGATCAGTTCCACACAAACGCCAAGGGTTTGGTCCGAGCTTATGGGCTCTCGATGGCCGATGCRCATGGCATTGTACAGGCATGTCCACAGTGCAGCCATCATGGCCCTGGACTGGGAATTAGAGTCAGCCCAAGAGGGTTAAGGGCATTAGAAATCTGGCAGGTGGACRTAATGCACGTCCCCGAATTTGGCAGACTACAGTATGTGCATGTGACGAYTGACACCTTTTCACATGTGTTATGGGTGACGGCTCAGCCTGGAGAAAAAGCATTGCATGTGAAGAAACATTTGATAGCATGCTTTGCGGTGCTGGGCGTGCCGGAGTCCATCAAAACAGATAATGGACCTGCCTATGYCAGCGAAGGCTTCCGGCGTTTCTGTGAAACTTAGGGGGTAAAACATAGCCGAGGGCTTCTGAATTCTCCTGCAGGACAAGCAATTATTGCAAGAGCTAATAGGACGTTAAAGGACTATTTGTCAAAATTCCCTGGTATCAATGATCCCAAGGAACGATTATCTTACGCCCTGTTTGTCCTAAACCATTTATGTGTTTTCGAAGATGGAAGTGACCCTCCGATGTTTTGTCATTCTTAGCAGCTCCGAAAATCAGGAGCTGCCRCCCCTGTCATGCGAGTCTTGTATCATAACCCAAAAACTGGCATA
This sequence comes from Eudromia elegans, assembly GCA_003342815.1. Lineage (NCBI taxonomy): Eukaryota > Metazoa > Chordata > Aves > Tinamiformes > Tinamidae > Eudromia > Eudromia elegans. The sequence goes on from PTEX01000251.1 coordinate 815,982, forward strand.
TGGAAGGGCCCAGCTGATGTCATTTTCAATGGTCGAGGGCATATATGTGTCTCTTCCCTGACAGGGCGCCTCTAGGTGCCGAGCAGATGGACAAAGGCTGCAGTACGGCAGTGACGTTGGAATGTCTTCTCCGACTGCACTGCCAGACTGCACTGGAGTGGTATCTCTTGCTTGTGARTTGCTTATTTCACTCTGCATGTAGAATCATGAAACTGTAAACTGTAAACATTTTTTTTTTTTTCCCCGTGGAAATGTTTTTGCCCTTGAAGGAAACTTTCACCTCCAAAGCTGGGATTCTGGCCAGGTCCCGGTTTAGGATGATAAGGAAAGTAGTACATACCAGATGTTACTGCTAACAACAACAAAAAAAGAAGAGAGAAAGTTTTGCTAGTTTGGCTTTGTAAAAGCTGGACCCTCTTGCAGCAACTTTGGAGACCTCGCTTACGGGTGGACGCACCACGTAAGACCTCCCAGTTGCCGGGAAGGCCTTCCAAATCCTCKCTGCAACAGGGGCTCTCCAGCAATTGCAGATCTAGATGATGATAGAATATTTAGGCAACTGGCGATGTATCTTTTCTCAAACATTATTCTCTCAGTGCAGAGTAAGTTTATTGTTTTGTTATGTGTATTATTTCATTTCATATTGTTTGATATTAATGGTAAAYACAACCTAGGTTGCACCTGAACATGAGGCCTCTCCCCCTCCCACCACCCGAGCCATGGCGAAACTCTCCTCCCTCCTCTTCAGTCCGAACTCAGTGTTCATCGTACATAAAGAAAAGGCATAACTGCTGGCCRTCTTGACAGGACTGCAGACTGTCTTCGTATAACTGCAGGCTGYGATGATTCCACTGCGCTACAAGGACACTGAGAATAAAGAGGTAAAGACACTGGGAACAAGGCAGCAAGGAACTTGGAGTGCTGAATCTGCAAGGACACTCAGAGCAAAGAAGTAAAGAAATAGAACTGTGGAGCGAGCGGAGGAGTGGGAACCAACTTCAAACGTGGGACTGAGTGAGCTCAACAAGATAAGAGCCGGACCACCTGTAGTCTGATTAGAAGGATGTGTGAACAGGTGCTTTTAGCCAATCTTTTATGTTAGTGCGCGTGTGAACAGTATCTATTGGAAAAGGCTCTCAGGCGCTTTGCTGTAAACCGACATGACACCTCACCCCGCAGTTTGCTTGTTTCTCGTGGACATCTGGTATAGCCTGTGCGAATGTTGTAAAGAAAAAAGGGGGAAATGTGGATAATGAAGTGTACAAGGGGCTTTACAGAGAGGTGTCCTTGAACGGGCCTCAGATAAGCAAATGCRGCTAGGCACTTAGTAACGTACTTGGCAACAAATGATAGTACACCACGATCGCAAGACCAGTGCTCGAGTGTATAAGAATCTGCACTTTTCAGGCAATAAACGGAGCTAGATGTAACTCACATTGAGTCTCAGTCTAGTAATTTCAGCTCGCTCCTAAGCTTTGTTGACTCGGATCTCCAACATCTGTCCAGCAGCAGAGGCAGTGGAAGGGAGGCAGGAAATCATTTGTTGCTTTAAGGCTCAGGGATGAATGATACACTTGCACGTGCACTGTGATCACATAAGCATTTTCTTTTTTCTGTAAAAAACTCAGGATTAAGGAGATTTTTTTTTTTTTTTAAAGAAAAAGCTAACAAAAGGAGATGTGCTGCAGATCTTGCAAGAGTTCCAAGAATCTATAGGCCAACCATCTGCATCTCAAGTCTAAAGGCTTGCTAAGGTGCATCAGCACCTCTGAGAAAAACACAGTGCTTATTTAAAACCTTGCACAGTACAAAGTAGAATTTTGTAACATCATTTGGGAGTCTCCGCATAACTTGTGGTACAGAGAAATTATTTTATGATTATAAGCCTCTCCTTGGAAAATGATATCTGCTTTTAGACCAAATCTATTTGCCACATTTTTATACGTTGCATATTTTAAAAGTGGATGAATCTAATAAAGCTGAAAGCAGTATCTTTTATGCCTCAATTCATGAAAATTCAGTTTATTCTTCATAATTAACTTTGTTAAAAATAAGAAACTATACATTGACAGAAATATACATAATCTATTGATTTTAAAACTGGTTGACAGGCACATCGTAAAGCTTGCCTGTATGTTTTAGGTGTTGTACTTTCACATTAGCCACCCTAGTTTTCCTCTTCTTGCTGAATAAAGTTAATTAAGAGATGCCATCGCTGTACAATTTAGTCCCTGTTACATTCCTGGAGCACTTTAAGGTTAAAAAGTTCAGTTTCCTCTTCTGAAACCAATGGTGCTGCTTTGCTTTGAGATTAATATGGATATCCACAGTCAGGCCTAGATTTGATGCCCAAGATTTCTGGTCTGGTTTAAAGGCGCTGAGTTCTTTAGACTGGCAGCAGGATCTTCATCCACCCAAAAAAGATGAATATTGTACAATTAAAAATCTTGTCTCAATAGCAGGGGTGGCGGGGAGGGAAGAAGGTTAGGTGCAAATAATACCAACAGCTACCCGCTCAAGTAGTTTTGGCRTCAAGTTAATGTTTTGCAGACCAAGAGTCATAAGCCAGAGTGAAATATTCAGCCAGCCTTGATATCATCAGGCAATTACAGGAGATCAAGGGCAGGAGGCAATTCGTGTGCTGTGAATCCAGATAGGTCTTGGCAGTGACTCTTCAGCTACATATATTGACATTGGTTGCCAGATATACTGCACATGAATGACCCGGAGACTATATTAACAGCCTTTGGTTCTGGAGAATAAATGGTTCTGCTACTTGAGTTTTAGTGAAAACTCTCTTTCTTTTAAGGCTTGTAAAGGAATATACAAAACGAAGGTGCCTGTTAGCAGAGTCAGTTTCTGGRTTTCTCAAATATTTTGATGTTTGCTTGTTTGTTTTAAATAAGGTCTTTCTAACTGATGTAATTGTAAAGAAACCCTTGAAAACATGACCCAAAGGTAGCCAATGAAATTATACATGCTTGAGTATGCCAACAGCCTGAAGCACTGGCTGTGAGAATAAATAGCCACTTTCAGCTTCGCATATTAACTTGGATGCCAGTGATGACACTTGAAATGTCAACAGTGCTAGCTGCTTCCTTGCTCATTGAGGCATGGAGAAGAGAGATGCAAATCATAGAATCATAGAATGGCTAGGGTTGGAAGGGGCCTGTAGAGGTCCTCTAGTCCAATCCCCCTGCACACGCAGAGTCCCCTACAGCATGTGGCACAGGGTGATGTCCAGGCGGGTTTTGAAGATCTCCAGAGAAGGAGACTCCACCACCTCTCTGGGCAGCCTGTTCCAGTGCTCTGTCACCCTCACTGTTAAGAAATTCTTTCTCAAGTTCCTGTGGAACTTTTGGTGCCTCAATTTGTGGCCGTTTCCTCTAGTTCTATCACTGGCCACCACTGAGAAGAGGCCAGCCCCCTCCTCCTCACTCCCTTTCTTGAGATATTTGTATACATTAGTCAGGTCCCCTCTCAGTCTTCTATGTCTGCATGACCTACTCGAAAGAAAAATACTCCCTTGGATGCAATGGGAGAAGTGGGGTCTGGCAGACATCCCCCCTTACCATCTTCCTTGGAAGGATGGAAGTTAAGACTTCACTGCTTGGTGGGATGTTGAGACCTAGTGAAGGTGAAATCAAAACAAAGGAGACCCCAGAGACACCATGGTACATTTTGGACATTCAAGCAGACTACACAGAGCATCCTTAGCTTGATTCCTTTGGTGAAATTTTATTGCTTAGCTTGAGAAGCAATTCCGTTACTGGAATTTAACTTCTTTTTCTCCGTCATTGGTATCTCAGCTTGACCATTCTGTAGAGCCAAGCATAAAACCCGAGCAACACTAAGCTGACCATTCCCTTTCCAGCTTGAGGCTTAGTCATGTTGTATGCAACAGAGCCAGTTATCACAGCCTTCACTTACTGATTGCAGTGATACTTGACCCTCTCTCTGGCACTGTCTTAATCCACTCGTCCTGTCACATCTCTTGTTCACTTACTGTTTTACTCTGTCCTTGCTGGCAATGTTGCTGGAGGATCTCTCCCCCAAGCCCAGTATTGCGTTGTGTCTGGTTGTCCTTCAAAGTGCGGTGCAGTGAATGTGTCCCCTTTTTCCAAGCTCCCTGTGCAATCCTCAGCCATTGCTGCAGATCCATTAATCTTTTTGCCATAGCCAAAGGGAGTACTGCTTGTTGTTGGAGACAGCCAAGCTCTGGAAAGAGGCGGGAGCCATGTAGGAGGCAGCAGATGAGAGATATGCAATGGGTTTTTGAAGGTGGCTGGAGACGGCCAAAGCTGGCTGTGCTCATTGTCATACCCTCACGCCTGGGTTTGAGCCTTGTGGCATATGGGGGAGTCTGATCTAAAAGTAAAGGGGTGACCTTCTGCAGGTTCATGTGGGGTTGCACCATCTCCATATGATGAACAGTTTCTTTCCATATGAGAGTTGGTATTTTCCATTTTCACCAGCTCAGCACTTCTTACATTGCAGGAGTCAAAGCAAGAAAAAAAAAAGCAATCAAAAAGACAAAGTAATTGATTAAACTAGACAGTGAATGACTGAGAAAGGGCAGCTATGGGTCCTCAGCTTTAGAGTAATGAATTGTAAGGGTCCTGGGTTGCTGTCTGAGATCAGAGTGTGTTGATGTGGGGAAGGACATGGGGATTAAAGAACAGACAGGTTACGATCATGAATACGCAAGATATTAACAAGAGATAATATTAATATCTTGTTCATGGAGGCATTGGATGTAATGTCTTTGTCTTGATCTGTGGGAAAGTGAACTAAGTAAATCAGTTTCTCTTTTTTCGTAGGACTGCGTGAAGTGTGAAGGATCTTTCCTCTTCTAATTGACGTGAAGCTCATGGTGCCTCATTTCTTCTTAAAGTAAATTTGAAGGTCTTTTAATTTCGTCTATAAATTTCTTTTCTTTTTTTTCTTCTTTTTTTCTTTTCTTGGCTGAGAGGGGTCTCAGTTCCATAGTAGATATTTCCGTTCTACCAGTCCTGGGGTGTGGAAGCCTGTGGCCACTTTTCCTGCGTGTACTTCTAGCAGACCTTTAAGCAATTGACCTCTGTCGCTTGGTGTTTGCGTTAGTCAGCTCCTTAGTCTGTTTTGCCTAAAAAGATCATACAGATCTTGTTTTCTGGGAAGCAGCCACCCTGCAACTGAAACATGACTCTTCTAGGATTATTGAGCCCTATTGCGCATCTGGAAAAAGCTCTGGGTTTTGCTGTTATACAGCTGGGTACATGGGCATTTCAGTCTTTCTCTGAACCAAACCGAGTAAGAACAGCCAAAGGAAATCTGTTTGAGTTGTTACAAGCTGGTTCACAAGCTATACAAGGATGTAACATCTAGTATACAAATACTGTGCTCAGTGTGACCCCAACCTATTTTTAGACAGGCTGTTTTGCAGGAGTGAGGAACTGAGAGAGGACGTGAAAACAAATCTAATGTCTTCTACTATCAGCTAGGACCATCAAGGACCTTTGCAGGTTCCTTCCAGCCCTGTAAAGAGCAAACAAACATAATCACAGCTGCACACCCATTTTTTTTTCAGAGATTTTTCAGCTCTGAATCAACTGAGCATGCCATTAGGCTGTCTGCTTGTGTTGGCACCAGGCCATCAGAGCTCTTGCTTCTTTCAAATGCAGATAGTAACATACTGCCATGGAGAARCTGTTTCCATGGAGCAGGGAATTCAGCTACAAAAGCACGTTTTGTATGTGTATCGACACAGCAGCAAACCTTGGTTCAATGAAGTAGATGGTGGAGCTTCCATCTGGCACATGAGTTTGGGGCTGCCAAGCCAACCAAGTTGCCTGTGAGTTTGGATGTCGGTCTTACAAGGACGAAGTGTTAACAACTGAGACTTTTCCAAATTTTTGAGGGCTTTAGGACTGCTATATGATTTTGTTGATTTGGCTGTGAATAGAGAGGTCTTCATTGTACCTTACTAAGATTTTCTTTTTAAAATAGTTACAAATCTAGAGGTAAGCTCTAAGAGTATTTATTCCTTTATCAAGTACAGAGGTACAGTTATTTTGGGCTGTTCCCCTTGGACATGATATTGAGGGTCTGCCAGAGGGTTCAGGTTGAGCTAAAGTGATTGTGGACTGGAAAATGGGAAACAGATGGAATTCTAGTAACAGGAAGGGCGTAGCAAAGAGTCAGATGTATGTGCAAAGGGAAGCGGCTTCTTTGATTTCATCCAGATCAAGGGTTCACATTAACAGAATATTTTACTCCCTCTGTCTTGCACACATCTTAGCCTGCAGATTGGAAATACGTTTTAAAGAATTTCACAGACATTTATTGTTTGATTGCTTTTTTCCTTGCATATTTTTTAAAAAGAGTTATCTCTGAGAGCCCAAAAATATCTTTAAAAGGCAGGCAGAGCAATACAGACTATGTGGCTATTTTTACCAGGATATCTGTCTCAAAAAACTGCAGAACATCAATTTCGATGGACAGAGAAATTCCAGTGCTGAAAGAGGGGCTGGCATTAGTCTTTCCATCAATGTGCTTGATGGCGTGTGCTTTTATATGTGCCTGTGCACTCATGTAGCAACACAAGGGGACTTTGTGTGCAAAGGGCCACTGCTCCTCAAGGACCCAGGACTACGGCCAGAGAGAATATCCAGGCAGGGCTGCTTTTTGGTGAAAAGGCTTGAAATCTCCTTTTTTAGTGTACTGTGCATCTGTGGCTTTCCAAATGTAAACTAACCAACCATACACTGAAACTAACCCGGTGCATGAGCCAAATGAATCAATAGAAATAGTTTCCAAGGCTGGAAATACAGATTTCGCTGTTGAAACATAGGGCAGTTCATGCTCTGCTCGAGTCAGCAGGTCTACTTGGGGAAGATAATCTGAATTTTCTGCTTGTTACATTTACAGCAATGTGACAGCAGTATAAGTCAGTGAATTTCAGAAAGATGATGCTGTCTCCCACAGCTAATGCTATACCATCCTGGGCCTGGAATCTTCTTCTCTTTCCATGCCAGATGGCCGAGGTCAGAGTGCTTGATCTTTACTGAAAAGGCTTCTCTCAAAATCTAACTCTACTCTTCTGTTCCAATGATTCTATTGATTTCCATTGATTTGAGTTAGGGCTGCACAAAACCAAGGCAAAGCAGGGGGGAATCCAGCTCTTTGCAGGTAGGCTCTTTTAATTACAAGACACAACAGTGTTTTCAAAGGGGCTTAAGGAAAACTCTGTGCTCGTTGCAGAAAGCAAGTGTCCAAGATGTATTTTGCTTGCTCACCTTGTATATTATTGTGGCTTAAATTGTTTTTTAGTACTGAAAACATTCACCCTAGCAGTAGAAAAATGGTGCTGTGGAGCTTTAGAGCAGCTACARTGTGGATAAGCAGTGAGAGATGGGCAACACCAGCAGCTCAGCTGTTTCCTCAGTAAACAGAATATTTCAACCTCAGTCTTTTGCAAGAATCTCTTAGCTCAGTAGTTATGTCAATGACATCTGGGATGGAGAGTGTTTTGCTGACAAGGGCATTAAAATTTCAGTGTATTGTTTAAGAATCAATAAACAAGTATTCAGAATAGCTTTCTTAAGCTGAGCGCTAAGCCAGGTTAAGAATGAACTTCCACATCCCTGCATCTTGCTCAGATCAAGGCTCTTTCCTTCCCCTTGAATAAATCTATTCAATTAGTTGATGAGATTTTGATTTCTCTCTTCTTCCCCTGCCTTTTAATAGCAGTTTAACGTATGACTAATCAAACAGTAACTAGCATGCTGTCTGCCCCCATCAAAATAGGTTAGCTGCTGTCTGTGTAGGGATGTATCTTAGGAATGCAACCATGCTAACCAAGCTGAGCTGCATATGAGAAAACAGCTTTATCCCTTTCAAATATCCCCTCTTTTACAAACATTCCTGCAAAGGAATGGCTTTTGGAACATCTCCCAGAATAACAGCTATCAGCTTTGTCATATTTGAAAGGGAAGTAATTTTATATTTAAATTCCTTTCAGAGCAGATATTCCTCCCATGTCTTCCAGGATAGTCCCTGATGACCTGCCCCACTAAGGAAAGGACCTAAAAAAGATGATGGACCTGATTTTGCCCTTGAGTCCACCTAGGTCAGAAGTTGGGCCAGCAGGATCTGTGAGTTTACAAGAGTATTCCCAATAGAGGACTTGTTTATACTTCCTTTTGACAAAGGAAACTCTCCTGCTTCGTAAGTTCAACCTACTGATTTGACTGGAGAATGAAAAGTATTTTATGCTATGTTATTTTCTCTTTTATTTGTCCTCAGCTATAGTGGGGAAAGTATCCTGTGTTTAGTTTTCTCAAAACTTAGGAAAAAGCTTGCTGGATTTGGAAAAACCTGCATAAAAACACAACACTTGAGGATTTTGTGAGTGAATTTGAAAGGATCACAGAGATCCTGAGGAAGTGATGGTATTAAGTGGTCAACATTAGTATTCTTGAATGTGGAGGAAGGAATAATTTTCCATACCCTTAAGCCCTCAGCTTTCCTTATGGAGGTGGAAAAGTTAGTGTCTCCTGAGAAATGGGAGTGAAGCCTCTACAAAGGCCTGGCTGGGGTGAGAGGAAGGGAAGAAACAGAGCTCAGTGGAAGAGCTTGTGCTTTTACTTGACACTAATTTCAGCAGAGCTGAGATATCACCTCTCAGAGCTAGTAGGTCATGTAGTCCATCCCACAACGCAATGGCAGAATCAGCTCAATCTAAAATGGCTTCAAGGGAAGGCTCATATTAAAAGTTTGCAGAGTGACTGTCAACTTTGCAAGGGAATTTTCATCTATCTATAGATATGTAAGTCAATGACTGCCCACAGCTAAAATTGATTTAAATCAAAACTGTATGGAGGTTGTCTACACAGAGCAGCCTGGAGAGCGAAGGCACACTGATTCCTGAGCAGTCACTGCGGAATGACTGAAAGAAGCCCTGCTGTGCTTCAGTGGCCATCTTGTATGGTGGGGAGACAAGCAGTCCACATATCCTTTGGTTCAGTAGCTGTGCACATTTTGAGGGGGGCAATGCAGTGAGAAGTTTACTCCTGAGCCTGCCCTTATTAATTAATTTCCCTGCTTGTTTTATTTCCCCCTCTTCACTTGCTCTTTTCATAGTCTTCCTTGCAACCGCCCTACCATTTTGCTGGCTTTGCGTGGGCTATCAGAGGTGGTGGCTGTGTGTAAGAAAGTGTGAATGTGATCAAGGTACATCCCCACATGGTATACTGTGATCCCAGTCATCTGATCCAAGGGATGTTTTTCTGGAGTTTTTAAAACACAGACAACAAATTGTCCTTCATTTTGGACCAATGGACTGAATTGCATGAGTGCCTGCAAAAACATCCCTATGAAAAAGTACTTGAAAAGTAAATGGAAATAAAGACAGCAGGGGAGGAATAAGAGGGGATGGAAAGGCATTTTACAAAATACTGGCTCAGAGAAAGGGGCAGAGACTTAAACTTACTCTCTTTTATGCAATCAGAAAAATTGGTGTTAATCAGAAAAATTGGTGTTAAATTGTAAGGCCAACTATAATCAGATGACTTGACTGTTAGGGAGGTAACTAGTGGAACAAGAAATTATTGAATCAATAACATATTAGGACAAGCTATTTTGCAGGTGTTCAGAGCATTCACAGTCATGTCAGAGAGGCTCTAAGAGTAACAAGTAGACTCATTCCCACTTAAGAACATGACTCCTATAGATAACTAGGGGCTTGAAGGAAACACCACCTTTTAGGCAAGCTATTTTATTTTTTTTTTAGAGGATTTTGCCCATCTTTCTTTGTGGTAGCTAGTACAAGCCTTTTTAAGAAACAAAATGCTTCATTAGATTACTCCTCTGCCATGTTGCAGAATTTTATTTTTAATGTTCTTTACTTCTTTGAACTTCATACAGGGYCAAATTTGGCCCTTTCTGGAAAGCTTCATGGAAACCCTTCATTAGCAGACTCTACATTTTCCTGAAAGCTGCAGGCAAGGTATTCTGTAAGCCTCTCAGCATTGACTTGTTCTGGAAAAGATCCTAGAAGAAGCTGGGAGCCTGTGGCACTGAACCAATCCTCAGACTACATTACTATCAAAATTTTAAAATTGCCATTCACTAAATTTTATTTCTGTAATGAAAATATGACTTGGCTGGGTTGTCTGCTACTCCATTCCTGCCATTCCTGGTAGTACACATTTCTAGCAGTAAACAGAGCAGAATTTAAGCCCGGAGATGTGGCCTGAAGGAGATCAGACCTTGCACCCAATATCTAGAGTTGGGTGTTGTGCATTAAACTCATCACCACTCTTGGTTGCAAGGGCAGATTCCTTCGTCCCTTTGGTTCTCTGAAACTAGTATTAGGATATAACAGTTGTTCCAGCACTGTGTTCCCAACTCAAGACATAAAAATTCTCTTTGAGGACTGTCTACCAAAGTCTCCCTATGACAGATATGGAAGGGAATTGCAAGGGAATTTGTGACAGTGATTGCTTTTTTCTTTGTCTAACCTGAATCATCATTACAAGCAACAACTTGGAAAGTTGTTTGACTTACTAGCCCGTAATGACTGATGCTCAATATCTGAAGGGCTTTGTGGTCAAATGCAAGTCTGTCTGTAGAGTAGAGCTGTGCTTGACAAGCTGCAGCAGTCAAAGAGTAATGAAATGTTAATAGATTATTCTCTTTTTTTTTCAAAACAGAATTTGTTCCCATTGTGTAAAAGCAAAAGGGCTTGCTTCTACAAAGCGGGAGGAGAGGAAGGCTCTGCATGTGCAGCAGGTGCCTGGAAGCTCACTTGGCTTCATGGTATTGGTTACATTGCTTGCATCCTCTTCCCCCCTGCATCCACACTCAAAATTGCTTGTGTCTGCTTGCCACCAGCACCCACTTTGTGTCACATGAGAGTGTCAGGAACAGCTGAGTCTCCTCAGGTAGTTGTTGAGCAGCTCTTGATTCAAGAGATTTCATTGCAGCAAGGGGGTAACAACCAACTTTGCATTAAGTTCCACCACTTTGCACTAAATTTTGTCATCAGAGAAGAAAGGAAAATCATCTTCCCTGTCTGTACTCTAATTTCCCTGTCTCCAAAGAGGGATCGTTGCAGGGCCATCCAGGATGCTCCTGGGGATGTACGAGCAGCTAAGCATCATTGCACTTACTGTCTCTTACGATGACACGACATATAGAGGCAAACAGGCCCCCAAACATCACCTCACAACACTGCCATCAGGCACTTAACTTGTGTTTTAACACTCTGGCTTTCCCATGCCTGCAAAGGGAAGAACAGTTGCAATGGTTTGAGGAAACCTTCCAAATACCAAAATACCTAATAATGAAGGGAAGTAGAGAGAGAATACAACTGATTCTCCAGTAATCACATTTCCATACATATATTTTATGCATGCCAAAATATTCCTTTCTTTTTAAGATCTGTATAAAATGTAGATAGTTTTAAAAGCAGTGTCGTAGTACAATTTCTCCCAAGCACTTTCAAGAAGGAATTGGAGTAACCCTTTTTTTCACAGATAGTTATGAGGATCCTCTTTTACTGCTTTTGTTTAATATGTAATTTAGGACCAAAGGTTTATCAATCCCTGATCTGTTGGGCTGAAAGAACTTTCTTACTAAATGTCTGTATGCTGAAATTCCTCTCTTCCATCTCTTACATGCCAATACTGCGTTCTGTGATTGAATTTATAGCCTACAACATTTGCTTTTTATCTGTCTGGAAGAACACTATTTTATAGTTTTGAACAGTTTATTTTCCTAGCCTGGCTTCTGGTCTATCTAAGCTCCTACTTCTTCTGGTGTTATATTTTAAGATTGCTAAAAATAGTTATCTGTTGTGATTGACAAGTGCAAATTGAAAATATAAACAGATGTCATTTCAAATTGGTATATAACGGGGATAAAAAAGTGCAGGCAAAAATAAGCCCCTTAGGAGGTTCTACAGCTTTGTGATAAACTGTTTCTCTCTTATAAAGTCTGTGTGCTGTTGTCAAGTGGAAAAAGCTGAATAGCAGTATGAGTTGGTGCTTAATATAGGAGRTAAATAGTTCTGCTGTCATTAATAAATTATTTTTATCCAGTGCTAATTTTATTAAGTGTCATGCAGTCTTGTCAGCCAGCAATAACTTTTGTTGGTTTTTACCCCCAGCACCTCAAAGAATCACCAGTCCTTCCCATCACCCTAACTAGATGTTCCTCTGGAGGTGCCAATAAGAGTTTGGTTCCATAGCCTCAGCATCGTGCCTTTTCTGTCTCTGAAATCTATTCTAATGGGGATGCTCTTTGTTTTTGTTATCACTAATGAGAACTAAGAAAGAAAGCTCTGTATTTAGTTAATGAGAATGCCATGGTCTGGGCAGAGCTGGAGAAGTAGTAGATTTGAAAGGTCAACCTTTGTAATGAATCAAAGTATTATCAACTAGCATCAACTATGATATGTAACAGAGTTTAACAGCTCCGTGACACACATGAGGTCAAATAGCTGTATGCCTGTGAATTCTGCATGCTTAAAAATATACAGTAGTTTGGCTTTTATGGAAAAAACGAACTGGTCTTATAACCTTATGCTGTTGATCAAAGTATGTTGAAGTATCAAAGCATTGGGAACAGGAACAAGAAAATATTTTAGCACCAGAACAGGCTTATGTTTTCATTGGGACTTGAATCTCATAGAATCATAGAATGCTTAAGGTTGGAAGGGACTTCTAGAGGTCMTCTAGTCCAACCCCCCTGCACACGCAGGGTCTCCTAGAGCATGTGGCACAGGGTGGTGTCCAGGCGGGTTTTGAAAATCTCCAGAGAAGGAGACTCTACCACCTTTCTGGGCAGCCTGTTCCAGTGCCCTGTCACCCTCACTGTTAAGAAATTCTTTCTTAAGTTCCTGTGGAAATTTTGATGCCTCAATTTGTGGCTGTTTGCTCTCATCCTATTGCTGCCCACCACTAAGAAGAGGCTGGCCCCATCCTCCTCACTCCTTCCTTTGAGGTATTTATATACACCRATTAGATGCCCTCTCAGCCTTCTTTTCTCCAGGCTGAAGAGGCCTAGGTCTCTCAGCCTTTGCTCATAGGACAGATGTTCCAGGCCCCTGGTCATCCACGTAGCCCTGCACTGGACTCTCTCCAGCAGCTCCATATCCGTCTTGTACTGGGGAGCCCTGAACTGCACGCAGTACTCCAGTTGTGGCCTCACCAGGGCTGTGTAGAGAGGGATGATCACCTCCCTTGACCTGCTGGAGATGCTCTTCTTAATGCACCTCAGGATCCCATTGGCCTTCTTGACCACGAGGACACACTGCTGCCTCAAGAACAACTTGTCATCAACTTGAGGTCCCTCTCTGCGGAGCTGCTCTCCAGAAGGCCTGTCACCAGCCTGTATGTTGTCTAGAGTTATTCATCCCCAGATGTAAGACCCTGCACTTGCCCTTGTTGAACTTCATGAGGTTTCTCACCGCCCAGTTGTCCAGGCTGTCCACGTACCTCTGGATGGCAGTACAGCTCTCAGGACTATCAACTGCTCCTCCCAATTCTGTATCGTGGGTAAACCTGCTGAGGGAGCACTCCATCCCTTCATCYAGGTCATTAATGTTGAACAGATCTGGACTGAGGACTTGACCGCTGGGGGACACCACTAACCACAGGCCTCCAAATGGACTCTGCAACACTGATCACTACCCATTGAGCCCTGCCATCAAGCTAATTCCTAATCCACCTCACCATCCACTCATCTGTCCCACACTTCTGAAGCTTGCCTGGGGGATGCTGTGAGGAACAGTGTCAAAGGCTTGGCTGAAGTCCAGGTAGATGACATCCACCACTCTMCCCTCATCTATCCAGCCAGTCACTCTATCATAGAAGGCTATCAGGTTAGTCAAACATGATTTCCCCTTGGTGAATCCAAACTGACTACTCCTGAGCACCTTCTTCTCCTCCATGTGCCTGGAGACAGCAGCCAGGATGAGCTGCTCCATCACTTTTCCAGGGATGGAGGTCAGGCTCACCGGCCTGTAGTTGCCCGGCTCCTTCTTCTTGCTGTTTTTGAAGACTGAGGTGACACTGGCTTTCTTCTAGTACTCAGGCACCTCCCCCATTCTCCAGGACCTTTCAAAGATGATGGAGAGTGGCTTAGCTGTGACATCTGCCAGCTCATGCAGCACTCTTGGGTGCATCCCATCAGGACCCACGGATTTGTGGGTGTTGAGTTCCCTTAGGTGTTCTCTGACCCAGTCTTCCTCTATGCAGGGCAAGTCTTCCTCTTTCCAGTCCTCTTTTCCCTAGGGCCGGGGGTTCTAAAGGGCTGCCCTTGGTAAACACAGAAGCAACAAAGGTATTCAGCAACTCTGCTTTTTTTTGTGTTTTTTTTCGTAATCAGGGCACCCACCCCATTCACCAGCAGACCCACATTTTCCCTGGCCTTCCTTTTGTTGTTAATATATTTGAAGAAGTTTTTCTTGGTATTTTTAACATCTCTCACCAGTTTACATTCCAAACACGCCTTAGCTTTCCTGGTTGCGTCTCTGCAACCTCTGATGACATTCCTGTGTTTCTCCCAAGGGTCCTGTCCTTTTTTCCACATTCTGTATACCACCTTCTTCTGCTTGAGCATTGCCACAAGGTCCTTGCTCAGAGSTAAAGTGGAGTAGGAACTGGGATGTCTTTGTTATTAGTCTGTCAAAAAAGACAGATCATAAGATACTCTAGGGAAATACCCAAATCTACATGCTGACTTTGCCCTTCTGTTTGGGTAGGACCAACCATGTCCTAAATTAACAATTTGCATCATATTGAAGAGTGCGAGCATCTGTGATTTGGCTTATACAGCAGAGCCGTGGGAGGGTGAAGGTGGCTTCTTTATCTTTATTTATAGACATGATGGGAAGAAGCAAAAAATACCTGAAAACTGCAGCATACTCAGATTATTAGTTTATAACTAAATGCTTCATCTTCCTAGTCCTCTCAAGCCGTTTTCCAGCTAGTTCCCATATATCATCTCATCCATGTGGAAGGATGAGTTAGCAAGTAATCTGGGAGGCAGTAAGCAACCCAAATGTGCGTGCTTGGCATTTGAGTGTAACCTCAGCATATTGGTGACTTCCACATTTTCCATGTTACTCTGCCTTAGGTGCATTCAGATACAGTACAGTTGTTGTAGTGGGTGGGTTTTGGCAAAGCAGTTAGACTTTTAGCAGCCAGGATTATTACCAAAATTGAGTTGCACAACTGGAATTAAATAAAGGGCAATGCTGGTTTGCTCTCATTATAGAAATCACAACAACTAACACAGACATCTCAGAATCTCCCTATATGCTTTACAGAAATGCAATAAAATTACTAATGAGAGCAAGCAGCACAATATGGATTACTTCAAAAGCTGCTGAAAATGCAGCTATTACTGAGGGAGTGCTATTTTTTTCAAGGAGTAACCTGTTAAAGTGAGTAGAGTGATTCCTATTTAGTGTCCTTATCTTTCATGGTTTCAGGAAGCGGGTCACAGCCAAAGATTTGGATTGCAATTTTCAATCTACCTCTTTTATTAGCCTCATCATAAATTTCTTGAAAATTTGAGTTTGAAATCACAGCAAAGTTTRGCCTACTGTATTTTAAGATTAGATGGAATATCCACTGCTTTTTATTCCCTAATCATGCACAAATAAAAAGTAGATGATCACTGTTGGGAACAGAAAGGTGTATCTGTCTTGCTGTCTGTCAATCAGCAACATGCCCCATGGCGCAGTCAGGGGAAAGTATTTGATTTGGTATTGACATATTGCCCAAAGAATTAAATTACTGTGTGTCTGAGGAATAGAAAAGTAGGCAAATTTTCCAGGCCTTGGAATCCATCATGCTGTTAAGTTAGTAAGGTGGCTGTGGTGGGGGCTCTATGGCTCACAGGTTTGGTGTTTCATCTGCATATTTCTCTCCAGTGCTGAAAAAGCCTTGCGGAGGTTTAATGTATTTCACTGTAATAAAGAGGAGTTTTGTCAACAACATCACAAGAAAGGTCTTGTTATTCCTCCTGCAAGCCCAAGAGCAGACTTAGGTTATCACACTGTGGCTCATAGGAATTTGCAGATAAGGCCTTTTGTCAGCCTTGAATTTGATCTAGGGCTAGTAGATGTCAGTGTTTTATCCCCTTTGGAGGTTATGGGAAGAAATCCAAGCAGAATTAGAGAYTATAACTCAAGTTCCCTTGAAAAGTCAAGTTTTGCTTTGAATCATGCATCATCCTTGGACCCCTCCACAGCTGTCCATGCTGTGGGATGCTCCAAATCTACCAAATCTGCTTTAGGTTTTTTAACAGGTTTCTGTGAGCTCAAGGGACATGAGTGGATTTAGACTGGGAAGTCAATGYTGGGCTCATGGCACCCACTGGTAGGTTTGAGACCAAAGGCAGTCCTGACCTGATAACTTCTTACAGCAATGGGCTTGTGGTCTCCATCCACCTCTTGATCCACATCCACCCATCGCCCACATCCTTTGCTTTGCCTGTCCCTGTCTGGACATTCTTGAATGGTTGACTTGTCCGAATGGTGACCAAATGGCCCAGCCAATCTAGACTCTAGTTGCAAGAAGAGCTAAAGTGAAGGGGGTTGACAGTRCAGAGTTGTTTTCCTAATTGGCACTGTCCTTCCCTGGATTGCTGCTTCATCAAACCATGTTGGTCCCATAAGTAGGAAAATCCATAGGTGCTCTTAGTGTTGGCACAGATGCCATGGCTCCCACACTCCGATCCCTCCTTCACCCAGTCTATCCGTGTGCTATGGCCATGCTGTTGGGCTCTTGATCCCTGCAGTTGGGAGTAGCACTGAGGAACCACCCTTGTGTTCTCCCTACCATAAAAAAACTCTCAAAAATCTCTCTGTTGCTATCACAGATGGGCCAAGAGGTACCTCATCTGGATCCCCAGCTTGCCCACAGCTGAGCAGTGCTTATTCTGCCCTTCAGACAAGCACATTGCAGGTGTTGGTCCCCTCAGAGCTGAGCACCYCCTTGGAGGTGACCAGGGCTAACAAGGCCTGGGAGAAGAGAACATAGAAGAAGCCAAATGCAGAGGGTACATGGGCAAGGCATGTTTGGGAAACCTTGTTCCTACATGGCTTTTGAATCCTCTGAGGCTAGTTGCTTGGTTTGGAGTCATGCACATATGAGCAGGCTGAGGATGCCGTCCTGGCTGTGAGCATTCAACTAAGGATTTGATAAATACACAGCAAAAATACCTGRGCACTTTCCCGCAGAAATATCTTTCCACCACTGTAAAATGCAGGCACCAGGATAACGGTGAGATACGGTGGCAGGGTCTGCAGCAAAAGCCAGGTACTTTCTGTCCAACTGCAAAATACATGCCTGACACAAATGCCTGATCCTCTTCAAAAGCATCTGGGATGGAGGAAAATGTCTGCACTGCCGCAGAGATGCTGGGCAGTAAGCTCCAGGGGCTCCATCTGCTGGTTCTGGACCGTGGGTGACATTGCTCATTTTCTTGTGGGGAAAACTCTATAGTGTTCAGTTGTTTTGCAAAGCAAGCCTCTAAAGTAAGAATGCAAAAAAAAAGAAAAGAAAAAAAAGAAAAAAGAAAAAATGAGGTGGAAAACTCCTGCAAGCATTTGTRGAAATAGAAGAGGGAAAGGTTGAACAGGAGGAGAATGTAGCTAATGTCCCATAAATAGTGGCTTGTGGAAGGAAATTGTAGCATATTGGAAGGAATGAAGTGGTCTGAACAAGCTCTCTACTTCCAGAACTAAATTTAATTAAAATGCAGGAAGAGGGAAGGACTGTTCTTTGGAATGATACAGTGGGCTTTGGGGCTGCAAAAGTGCTATCAGAATTAGAAAAAAAACCCTTTTTTTCTTTTTTCTTTTCTTAACTGGGACAGAGCTAGATAAAATTATTCAGGAGATGTTCCTAACCTCAGGGATATGTGGAGGGAACGCCAGGGTGCTTAATCTCTGAATGAAGGTCTGTTGTGGAAGGCCTAGTTTTCTGTAATCCTGCTCCCTGTCCCCGGGTCCATGAGGGACCATCCTGCCTTTGGGGTGGGTGAGTGAGACACATCCATCATCGATGAGAACGTACTGCCAATTGCTCTCCAAAAGCTTGTTACAATTTCTAAGGCCTGGAAAAATCCTGATTGTGATGCTTTCCATCTAAATGTCTTCAATTTACTAATAAAGCAGTGTGATAAATTTCCACTAATGCTGTCGCCATCTGTCCTACAATGATATTGGACAGATGAGTTAGAGATTGGTACTTCTGCTTTCTTTGTAGCTCAGACATTTATCTCAACAGCTGACAAAGTTCAAAAGATATGTTTGCCATCTTTTCTCCTGTTTCTCTGTGAAAAAGGGAGGCTGCATGAAGGAGGGTTTTACACCGAAGGAAGACCACATCTTTGGCCTGCCATGGATGGATTCCTGAGGAATCAGGGACTTCCCTGTTCTCTGCTGATAGGGATGCATGCTTGCTGGAGAGGAAAGTTTCTCCAAAGCATGGCTAAGGATTGGTCTTGACTGAGTCTGCTAATCACCTTGGTCCATGTGACTTTACAACCTTCCTGTTGACTTGGACAAGATGGCATTATTGTGTGATGGCACTAGTGATTTTGAAAGACTGTTTGGTAGGTGCCTAACTTTTGACAAGGACATTGTGCCTACCATGGAATAGAGTAGGCTTTGTGTTAGCCCTTCAGAAAGGATGTACTCAGTCGCTGCCTTGGCACTGCCTCATTCAGTGSTATATAAATTTATTGTAACTCCTGTAAAAAGGGTGCTTTGCATGCATTGGAAGGAAGCTTCCACATAATATTTGTGCATCCTGTGATTATTATTTACAGCAATCATAGTTTGAAAGCACAGGTTTGGGCAGCTTCTTGAGTTCTTACTTTATTTTGTGCTGTTATGGAGCTAATGGAAGAGTAAATGATGATGACAAGGGGAAGATGGGTTTCAGAATAGTTACTCGCCATGACTTGGACCTGCGGTACTGTGTGAATCTCTGCAGATTTCCCARGGCTGTGTCAGCAAAATAACTTATGATGTCTTTTCCCATAACACACTCAGCACTTTTTGGATGGCACCCACAAATTCTCCATAGCACTTTGGGCTTTTATTTCTGTAATCACGTGCAGTATGCCAGACATTGAATCACCCTTTGCTAAAGCTCATAAAATGGTATTCAATCTTTATGTCTCTCTAGCTGTACAGCTTTACGGGTTATTGTTTTACTGGTTCTTAGGTGATTATCTTACCCATATCTTATTACAGTGCATAAAGCTGTTTTTCGTTATAGGAAATTGAGTTTTGATTGTGATTCATATCTGCAATTATTATTTAAATTCTTTCAATGACTCAAAGTGACACTTCAGCTACTTAAAAAAAAAAAAAAAATCCATACACCATCAATAACAGCTTTCTCCTTTGTCTGTGCCTTTGATAATCCATAGTAGCATGGCAGTCCTGTGAGTCAGATCTTCTTGGAGCTCCTTCATACCTCTCTCTTCTCTGTGGTCCTATAAATCAGGACAATAAATTAGGCCAGAAAAGATCTCTACAAAGTACCAGCTTAAGCAGGGATGGCTGTACATAAAGCATTTGGGCTAGGATTTAATGCACTGCCATTTCACCTCCAGGGACTCCACATTGCTTTAATGTCTTGGCCTAGTTTTTCAGCAGAGGATTTTCTGCAGGATGGAGACGCTCATCTGCTGGAAACCTTGACACCTAGTTTGAGATCTGTCTCAGCATGGGAAAGGCAATCAGGCTTGATATTCCCACCTCGGTGAGCATCAGAGATGATACCTCCTGCTCCCACTGAGGGTTGTATGTGAAGTGTGCTCCTAACACTGCGGTAAAATGAGGCCCTCGTCCCATTTCTTTATCCATCAGTCCTGCTCCCATTCCTGTTTTCCAGCTATTTYATGAGCATGGAAATTTCTGAGAGGTTAAACATTGCCCTCTTGGAGAACTTCTGTTCCAACCTATCCCAACTGGAGCCTTGAAGAAGGAGATTTTACCCTCCAGGAAAGCAATAATGATACCATCTCTGCTGGCCTCTGTTGACCCTGCAAGACTACAACAGCTTTTATCAGTAGCTGCCTCCCTATAGGAAGCCATCTCGATTTGTCATAGAGAGAAAATTAAAAGCTTGGACACTGTTTTGTTTTGGTCTGTTGTTCCTCTTTACCYTCTCCATGGATCAGTGTAGCACAGCTGGAACATGCCTCTAATAAGCTTCACGTGGTGTTTGTAAGCTTGATTTAGTGTTTTTAAAAGCATTTGGAGCCTTGTACCTGTGGAGAATGATGTGTAAAGGCAGATGGGTATTTTCCTTTGGCAGGAGAGGATGACATAGGGAGGGCTGGACTAGATTGGGAGCACTTGGCCAAACTGTTCCTGTACAGAGTCTGGTGACATATCTTCTGAAAGAGAACCCAGTCCTGAGCTGAAGCTTGAAGCTTTTAGCAACTTTAATCATCCTGCCAGACTGATCTTAGCTTAGTTGTCTTTTTTTTTTAATGCTAAGTGTCTCATAAGCAATTTTTCCAGATGAGGTGAACACATACTAGAAAAAAACATGTTTCCTCAGAATTGGGTGCAAATCTATTTCAGTTTCAGATGAACACTCTTCAGTATTGCAGAATTATTGACCTTGTGTTCATTTATTATTTAGTTCTTTTTTCCCCCTTCCTTATTTGCCCTTTTTTTCCCTCCCCCTTCCTGGGGATGCTGGGGGGCGACACAAAACTCAGGTAGAACAACCTCACAAAGGGTTTTTTTTTCAGGACTGGGACTGCTTGTATGAAGAAATGGGAGCTGACCACTGACAAATGGTTGCATTTTTGCTCAGAGAAACATGCTGAAGCTCTAGTAATAAAATGACCTTTTATTTAAATGTTTGATCATTCTGTACTGCAGATGACATTGAGCAAATGAAGTCAATACTTCGAATGAAGCATGACAATCAATACTTGAGGCCCAGGGGGGTTAATAAAATAAGTCAATACCACAGATCTGCCTAAGAGGTTGTGATCTGGTTGCACGGAGTGTTACTCTTTAAGTATTAAAAAAAAAAAAAAAATCTAAAACCCAGGTGCAAAGTGCAGAGAAATTAATTGAGAAAGTAGCAAGCATAACCAATTTTTTAATAAAGTTCATTGACCTCAATATAGATTTAGTATGATGTATCCTGGCTATTGATTTTATGCTTTCGCAGCAGTTCTTCATGGTGCAAAGCCACTGCTTGGCTGGGTCACGCCGCGGTGCCATTCCATACTTGTCACTCCTTCCTTCTGCTCCCTGTCAGCTGGGTGGCCACGCTTAAAGATGACCCACAGCTTTACTCCTCAAGGTGATGCTCACTCTGGCCCATTTCTTTTGTAGCTCTTTTGTGCTTCTCCCTTTTCTCCCTTTCTTTCCTCTCCTTTCCATGGAGCATCTTTTGTACCTGCTCTGTCCTCCTCCTTCCTCCAGCAGAAAGCCGAGCAGGCAACACAAAGAGCGTCTTCGGCAGCCTGCTCTTTCATTCCCTTAGATCTCTCAAATCCATCAAAAGAAGTTGCAACAGGTAGAACACCTGCTGCTGCTTGGGCTCAGCCCACTGCGATGGGCTGTCATGCAATTTTCATAAATGGGAATGTTTGTATCCATAAAAGTGGAGACATTTGTGCATGGTTTATAATTAAATAAGACATGGCAGGCGATGCATTATAGTACAATAACAGCTGCTCCTATTACCATGCATTGTCAAGATGACAAACTAGAAGTTACAGTATCTATCACACTCTCTTGTCTATAAATCTGTTGGTCTTCGTTATCATTACTGAATGCCACTCAAATGCTAAATGAAATCTCTTATTTATACAGTCAGAACTGCAAGAGCTCTCAGTCTTGTGCCTATTTTAGATTTCAGTATTTTTTTCTGTGACACAGGAGAAGTTTTCTGCAGATGTCAGAGCRCAAAAATTAATAAAGATGGTTCTGGGGGAGGGATGGGGCTTTTTTATTTATATATATATATATAAAATATATATATTATATATAAAATTTCTGGTGGTAGTAAATTAATTTTTGGGGAATAAATTAGAGAAAGATAAATATTCACTCTTTATTTTTCCATATTTATATCAAAACTCATAATGGAGGATGTGTATGCGTTTTTCCCATTACAGAGGTTATCCTTAGCGCTCTACACTCACTTGGGGTATGTGTGCATGTATGTGTTTTGGTGTGTGCATGATACAGACTAAACCCTACCTCAAGAGATATAAGTATACAGGCAACACGCATGAAACTTCACATATATGCTGGGCAAAAAACCCCCTATTTCTTTAGTTTATCAGTGGTATGTGCAAAGTGGTCAATGTGTGGATTAGCTGTTTTATTTGGCACACAGTTGCCTGTGCATCATTTAGACCAGCCATGGCCAGAGCTACGTCCTTCTAGACTTCTCTCAACATTATCCAGCCTCATTGAATCGGGATACTCTGTAATGGTTTCAGATATGGCGGCATTATGTCTAGGAATTGCACCTTGAAGCTTTCAATACCTGTAATAACTCAGGAAGAAGTGTCTTGTCATATACATCTGGATGGTGATTTAATGATAATATTCTTACGTGTTGCCAACACAGGTTTTTAAGGAAGCACCTCACATGGAATTATTGAACTGTCTGAGAACTTTCAAGGTTCCTCAATTACTCTTTGACCCAAGTTTTTTTTTTTCTTTTTTTTTTTTTCAGTATGAACTTTGTGTTCTGAAACTGTTGGTAAAGCTTGAAGAACAGATACAACAGAGCAGATGTAACGAGATTTTCACCATCCCAAGAAACTAAAGAGTGGCCTCCCTACCTACTCCAAAGGACCATCCAGGAAGGTTTGCCTCAATTTGGGCTACTGTTCATTTCCTGGAATATCAGATCCATTTTTTAGTGTCATGATAAGTGAATTACTGGTCACTATTAGCTATCTTGGTTTTTTTCTTTCATTCCTACCACATACTGAGCTGTTGCAAGTCATGGCAAGTCCGTGATTGTGCACTCAGTGATAGTGATACGTTGCACCAATATGTGGCAGTGTCTCCCTACACCTGCACCACAAACATAAGGAAAAGTAGATTCTTAGGCTAATTTTTTTGATAAACCAGAGGGGGAAGTCAGATGTTTTGCAAAAAAACCTTGGATAAATCTACTAAATCCGTTCGTAGCACCATCTATTCAAGCTCCTTGGATTGCACTGACCAGACTATCATCTGGTCTGCTCTTCTGGTAGGGTAGGTGCAGATTGACCCACCATGTGTATTGATGGAATGCAGAGAAGAGGTGAGAGAACATCATAAATGATAAAGGCTATGGTCTGGCTTTGCCCAGGCTATTCCTAGTACTACACCTGATTCTGCTAATTGCTCAAGTGTGGAACCTGCATGAGATACATGCCAGAATGAGTCTCTCTTATGAGCACTCCCATATGCCTTCTGTTAGTCAAAAGGGCAGGATTTTTGAGATGAACCTACTTCAGAAACAGCACAAGAGTGCTCATATTCAAAGAGGTCATAAAATAGACCATAAGATGTCTGTGGAGCTTTTTTGGGTGTTGAGAGCTGTTTCTAGACCTGCTGATGCTCCAGTTCAAGATTGTATTTWTATATATATATATATMTCTTGGCACTAGGTGCAGGCCCATGAATCCTGATGTTTTGGGGGAGATCTCAGGGAATTGCAGCACCAGTCACTGCTTCTTACCTGAACACCCTCATTCTTCACCTCCCACAAAAGCTCTCTCAGCTTTTTAAAAAACCCTTGTCTGGGGGACAGGTTTTCAGCTCAGAGGAGGCAAAGAGGCAGCAGAACTAATTAGAGTGAGCTTTGGTCTATAGTGTCACTCTGGGGATGGCTGCTGACATCTCTGAAAATAGCTAACGTGGAGTCGATGTGTCCCTAATGAATTACAGAGGTCAGTGGGCTGTAGAAATAATGTGATCACATGGAAGGCCAGGAATAATTCCTCCTGAGCCCAGAAAAGAATGGATCAATTGTCACCCTCATCTTTGACTCTATTGTGTTGGTTTAGTTTGTTTAAAAAAAAATGCCACAAACCCTAGTATTTTTCATAGCAGTGTAGTGAAAAATACCAGCCTTATTACACATTCCGATAGATAAATCTGTGCAAATGTGGTGTGACGGAGCCTGCAAATATGAAGAAAGGCCTGATTACAGCAGGATTTCTGCTGTGTTTATTTTTTATGTCTCCTCGCTTTGCAATGGTTTCATTTAAAACCAACCATAACAGGAACAAATGCCAATTCAATTTTTAAACATTAGGGTAAAGCTGAAAAGCCAAGGTCTAAGGTGCAATTAAAAGAAAAAACATCAGCACACTTTCTCCAGTCACAGTTGGCACGTTCATTTGTGCTTTGCTCCAGGCTAGTGCTTTTCAACTAATGACCTCTAATTGTATTAAGAATATTAGGCCCAAATTAGATATTTTGACGCTGAAATGGCTGGGAGTTGAGTAGCAAAATGCTGTTAGAATGTTAGAAATGCTGTTAAAAGCCAGACAACTGGCTTTTTCTTGCAACACCTTGCTGATGTAAGGCAGGACCCATTTGCTTTACATGGGCTTTTAGGGGAGTTGTGGATCCCCTTGACCACAGTGCAGTTGATCCTGAATTAGTGGAAATTGCCATAGCTGCATTCAAGTTAACGGGGTTGCAACTATTCACATTGGTTGACCAATTGTCCCACTGATGTTGTAGTAGAGTCCTGTACCTTAATTTCTATATGTATAGGCAGTTCAATGAATAACTTGGGCTTGTGGTGCATTGCTCTCCTTTTTCTTCATCCTGTTTTTCGGAGTGAGCCCTTAAGATAGCTATAATGAGCCACTCATGTCCCCAAAGCTGAATTTTGGTAAGGCTGGATATGTTTTCATTGGTCAACACACCCATCTGGCATATGGTGGCTCTTCACAACCTCTGTTAATTTTATTCTGACACCTAAATCATTGTAATTACTGCAATGATTGAAGAGAGATGCATTAACAGCTCTTCAGAGGGAATAAACATGTATATGTTTAAATCAAAGTTGCATTAGAGCAGAGGATTTTATTGCTTCATCTACTGCCATGCAAATGGGCTTTTTTGATGGAGAGCAGGTCAATTTTTTCTTCATCAGTTGATGAAGAAACAGAGGAGATAATTATCAAATCTGCAGAGAGCAAAAAAGAGATTTATTTTAATGAAAGAATGTAAAACTGGTTCTAAGGGCACTACTCTCCCCTTCCAGTAGTAATGATGAGGGTTGGATTTGTTTGTAAACCAGCACAGGTTGCTGGAAGCAAGAGCCAATAGSGAAGTATCTGTAAACACATCCTTTCTTACTTTCAAATCTGCTTATCGACAAAACAGATTTTTTTTTTTTTTATTCCTCAGAAGCATCCATTTGGATCATAAATACAGGCATCTTCAAAATGAGATTTTAAGGAAAGCCTGGGAGCAAGAGAAGTATTTTACTTTTCCCTGTGAAAAACTGATTATCATTGGCTGGCCAAATTTATTACATCCCCAGTAAAGCTATATGAACTTTTTTTTTTTTCTCCTGATAAGACAGTTTAAAAATGGATTCAGTTTATTAAAGAGGAAGATACCACACTTTTAGGGAG
The DNA here is from genome assembly GCA_003342815.1 of Eudromia elegans. Taxonomy (NCBI): domain Eukaryota; kingdom Metazoa; phylum Chordata; class Aves; order Tinamiformes; family Tinamidae; genus Eudromia; species Eudromia elegans. The sequence continues at coordinate 841,632 of PTEX01000251.1, forward strand.
ATATTCCTGATTCACAGTAGCTCACTCATAGTTGTGCATTGACAGGTGGATTGAAAGTTGAATTTGAAGCAGCCTTCAGACCCTCCTGTCTGGATTTATTCACAGTGGCTAAATTTAGTAATTGTTAAATATAGATACTAGGACGACTGCACGATTTTCAAATGTGGAGGAAGAAAGCAAAACATTGCTGTGCAGTAAAAGCTAAGGAGGCAAGACCAGAACTTGGGTCTGAAAGAAAAGATAATTTTTTGGTGCACTTCCCTTTACAAAGCCAAATGACAGCAGCTCTCCCGGAAGTAGCCCAAGCTGGGAAATGTGAGCAGAGATGATCCTAGTGTCATCTGGGTCATAAAATGCATTTTTACAACAACTTAATTGGAAGAAAATAGAACTACATTGCAAAAACAGGATTTTCTTTGAACGATATCATGCATAAATCAGCCCCCCAATAACTAACCACAGGAACAGGGCTTGTCCCCATGGTTGGCCGTGCTGAATCAACATGAGTTCGTCTCATGTGTATCTTTTCCTTGCATAGGGCTGCTTGGCTTCTCAGTCCCCCTAAATGAACCCGAGGTTTGAGACCTCCTCTTAGAACTGCTGTAGCTTTGGAGTTGCATGGTTTGAGGAAGTGTCTGGGTCGTCATGAGCACTCGAAGAGGGTAATTAAGCAATAATTGTGTTTTACGCGGAGTGTATGGCAGGGTGGCAGGGGAGGCAAGCAGCTTGCGAATCAATAAACCATGAGACTGCAGGCTGAGTTATTTATTGATTTATGACCCGCTTAGCTCCAAGTTTACTTCGCATCTAATGCAATTATGCCTTCTGGATTATACTTCGTTTAAAGATCGTTTCATCTGAGGAAACATGCTGTCTGCATTAATAAGACCTTTCAGAAGCTGGATGCTGTTGTGTCGCTGGGTATGTTTAGGTCAGATGTGACACTGAGAATCTAATGCACTGCTGGCTTGACTTCGGCATTAAAAGCCCCAACAAGCCAAACTGCAGGGAAAAAAAAAGCATTACAGAGCAAACCTATTAGGATCCAGCAAATTGTGTTAGTAAAGGTTGGTCTGTGCTAATACGAAACATCGTGGAACAATATTACTCACTCTWGCAGCAGCCATGTAATCTGTGAGAGCTAGTGACCTTTGCAACTTGAGTGGTGCAAGAGACAAAAGATAGGACAGGTCTGAAGTCTTACATTCATTGGGGCATATCCAGAGCATCAAACAGTTTCATTTTGAATTTTCAGGCATGGCAAGACCACCCCAGATAAGAAAATAGTTGGGGGAAGATCTCTGCTAAGCAGAAAATGATTTTTCCCTCCTGAAATCACTACCACCACCAACACCACCAAATCCAACAGGAGGGGATGCAAAGAGATGTCTTGCTTTGGAGTCAACTGGTCTCTGAGGAGAGTATCTCAGCTACATGRGGGAGGGAAGAGTGGTGTTATTGCCCTGGCATTAGCATGCCCATCTGCAGAGTCTATTTTCTATGGAAAGAAGTTGGACACTTGACAAGAAGAGGGTTCAGGGGCCTAGTACCAGTGATACGGGGGCTCAGTAGTGCAACAGCTGGTCCTATAGGCACAGACTGGTGACTACCCAGGGACAGCATCTCAATCTTGAGCCTGCTATATTCCTCCTTCACATTGTTCTGTGCAAATCCTGTCTTCCTGGGCATCTCCGATGGAGGTGGAGGCCACGAAGCATTCATTCTTAATGCTGCAAGAAAGATCATTAGCAGGATACTCAAATTCTTAGTTAAAACACTCTGAGTCTCCAGATCATCCATTTCTGTGAATGTGTATTGCCTTGAAGTAATAAAAAATATATCCTCCTCCCTCCACAGGTCTAACCTTTCAGCTCTATCTCTATAAATCCATGACACTTTCTGTTGATTCATGACCAAGGTATGAACATTGTCCGGGGRAAATCCCATCACAGCCACTCAAACATCTATGAGAAAGGAATTTTTAGGAACTCGGATTGTTTGCAACATTGGCATCTTGGATTTCCTCATTAAGGTGTTTTTGCAGCATTTCAGCAGCAAAGATTGCCTCGCAAACTTCACCAACTTTCCTTAACGGCCGTGATTGTCACTTCTATCTGGTAGGGATGACTAATCTTGGGATGTAGGTTGGTGTTGGGACCCATATTTGAGGTACTTGGTCAAAGTTCAAGAAATCTTTTAGAGTAACTTGCCTCTGAGAGCCATGTGTGGCCTGTAGAAAGTTGCTGAGTGGAAGCCCAGCATGACCAAGAGAGCTTGTAGCCTTCCTCTCCTCATCAACATCTTTTAATCTTTTAAAAATGCATATATTGGGGGAGAAGACTGGTTTTCTTCCCTTTGCTTCATCACTTAAAGTGAGTTGTACACATTATTTAAGCAAGCATGCAGAAAATACAACAGGCTTTCATTTCTGTATTCTTCTTTGCCTGTGGTTAGTGGTGTCCCCCAGGGGTCAGTCCTCGGTCCAGTCCTGTTCAATTTATTCATTAACAACCTGGATGAAGGGATGGAGTGCTCCCTCAGCAAGTTTGCTGATGATACCAAACTGGGAGGAGTAGCTGATAGCCCTGAGGGCTGCGCTGCCATCCAGAGGGACCTGGACAGACTGGACAGCTGGGCGGCGAGTAACCTCATGAAGTTCAACAAGGGCAAGTGTAGGGTCCTGCACCTGGGAAGGAATAACCCCAGACATGCCTACAGGCTGGGGACCGACCTCCTGGAGAGCAGCCCCGCAGAGAGGGACCTGGGCGTCATGGTGGACGACAAGTKGACCATGAGGCAGCAGTGTGCCCTCGTGGCCAAGAAGGCCAATGGGATCCTGGAGTGCATTAAGCAGAGCGTCTCCAGCAGGTCGAGGGGGGTGATTCTGCCCCTCTACTCAGACCTGGTGAGGCCACAACTGGAGTACTGTGTTCAATTCTGGGCTCCCCAGTGCAGGAGGGACGTGGAGCTGCTAGAGAGAGTCCAGCGCAGGGCCACGAAGATGATTAGGGGCCTGGAACATCTGCCCTATGAGCAAAGGCTGAGAGAGCTGGGCCTCTTCAGCCTGGGGAAGAGAAGACGGAGAGGGGACCTGATTAATGTATATAAATATCTCAGGAAAGGGAGGGAGGAGGATGGGGCTGGCCTCWTCTCAGTGGTGGCCAGTGATAGAACTAGAGGAAACAGCCACAAATTGAGGCACCAAAAGTTCCACAGGAACTTGAGAAAGAAYTTCTTASCAGTGAGGGTGACAGAGCACTGGAACAGGCTGMCCAGAGAGGTGGTGGAGTCTCCTTCTCTGGAGATCTTCAAAACCCRCCTGGACATCACCYTGTGCCACATGCTCTAGGAGACCCTGCGTGTGCAGGGGGGTTGGACTAGAGGACMTCTACAGGTCCCTCCCAACCCTAGCCATTCTATGATTCTATGATTCTTTCAYATTAATCGTACCAATCCATATGTTTAAAAATATTAAAGGTAGATAGTTGCTGTCCTTCTGTGTTTGGGAATGGCGAGGCTCTGGTTGATGCAGAAGATGGTCCTGCATCTCACTGAGTCATATTGCTGGCGTTAGCCAAAAGGCAGCAGGAAGGTGCTTTTTTTCTTTTTTTTAAAAAAAAACATTAAACATTTGGACTGCAGATTTTTTTTTGGCAGAGGAGGCATTTAAGATGTACAACTTCACTTCATCTGTTACATATGGCACTAGGCTCCCAAGCAGCAAAATCCACTGGGGAGATTACAGTCAGCTGCTTCATTTCTTATAACTCAGGCAAAGGGTATTTATCCTTGAGGTTGCATGGGAAGACGGAAAACATCTTATGCCTTGACATGGGGTAGCTGAGTTAACAGGGAGTCATGCTACCCAAGCCACATACTCCACATGCTGCCCAGCTGCTGGAGCAACATCTCTTGTCCTGCGTCACGCTTTCATTTAAAATTTTATTTCTGAGAAGATAACAGAGTCTAGGCTGCAAGCGATGTGCCCTCAGTGCTATAAAGAGTTTCTAAAYTAATTCTGCTTTATTTTCCTTTGGCTTTTCCTATGCACTGGGCAGAGAAATCATTACAACCTGAATTACGATACTTTGACAGCAGACTATTACCCTGCATTTTTAACATGACATAATTACACCAAGTTTAGTGGTGCTATTACAGTTAAATTATTTAGTTCAATGCCTAAAGTCAACAGTGTCTACTCATTGCTGTTAAGAAATGGAGACTAAAGTAAGAACAGCTTCATGGTGCCACGAGTAAATAAAGCCATTTGCTACATGTTGTTTTTCATCTCTGTAGAGACAGTTGTCTGTGAGCGGGAGATTTGTAGGGGGAAGAGGGTAGTTGAAAACTATGGAGATGAAAACGAATTTCATTGGGCTGAAAGAGTTGTTGTCAGAGAAAAAAAAATGCACTTTTTTTTTCTTTGTTCTGGTATATTCAGCCTCCTTCATACCAGTTGATGGGTTTCAAAATACTCCTTGATTGATGGGCAAAATCCATGGAATCCATACACATTAACTGCCATGATGTGAAATTAAAGCCAGTGTCTACAGATATTTAGTATGGGCATCCAGAAGAGCTGGAAGAGATAAGCCATAGTTTGAGATTGGTGGTATTAAAGACGGACTGTCAGCATTTTAACAGAAATCAAGCTAACACAATGGGGAAAAAAAATAAAGATAATTTGCAGAGACTGCAACAAAAACTTAGACTGGTATGTTGGCCTACTAAGAGCACAGACCTGACCCCTGAGCTGAGATTTCCAGCAAGCTTGATGCCACCTTGATGCAGTCCGCAAATAAGCTTGGTAGAGTGCAGAAAGTCAGCCCTGTAAGTACGTGTGGGCTACAAGTCACCCTACCTTGTGTTCCTTCTAGGAACCTTTGTGATAGGCTGTGATCTTTGGAAGTGTCTAAAATTGGTGTTGTATGTTACCTTTTTTAGGATGTGAATTGAAAAGAAAGTTATCTAAGAAATTAGATGTGCTGAGTAAATATTTTGTATTATTATTCTAGTAGTATTAGTGTATTATTATGTTTCATTAATCATGTAAACTTATTTGAGGGACAACACTGAGGTTTTCGAAAAAAGCATATATTACATGATGTCCGTGCGTGTTATCTTAAACTGTATATCCTTAATTGTATAGAGTTAGCAAGAGCTTCCAATCCTTTGGTCATATTTTGATTATAGATATTTTCATATATTGAATAGTGCTGTATGAATCATTCTTTTGATTTCGGCTGGCTCTTCATCACTAAATGTACACATTTTACAGTATTTCYGAATTAAGTTCAAAGAAGAAGGACCCCAAACCAATTTACCTGACTTGGTCTGAAAAGATTGAGTGCCTTTAATTTTTACCTTTTGTCCAAAATACTAAACAAGGGCTTATTAAAAATAATAATGTTGGTAAGAGCAAACAGAATAAARCCTAAATCATCCTGATTAAAATAGCCCTGATGCTGCTCTCCCTTCCTTACACAGCTCTTCTGAAATTGTCATTTCACGTACATTTCAGTCAGCTTGCATCACTGTATACTTGTTGACCAAATCCATAGGAAAAAAGCTGTGAGAAGGGAAAGGAAAAAAAGCTTTCAGTACTACTTTATCTATCATAAAAAAACAAGAACAAAATAAGAAAAAGCACAGGCCCAGCTTTGTTTTTTCCCTTCTGGAAATCACCTTGAAGAAATCAAAATTACAAATGGAAGCATCTGTCCATCATTCTTATCAAGATGAGAGGATGCTGTGCTGCTCCATAACAGCAACCAAACCTAGCTTTCCAATGGCACGTAAATAACCATCCATAAAGAGCAGAGAGCCCAAATTCCCAGTTGTGCATTAGGAAAATTGGAGTAGAGACAATTCCTAATGGACATACATGATCCAAASAGTGTGCCATCACTGCGCATTTGACAAGATAAAAAGAAATCAAGGAAATAAAGCCTAAAGCTCTATATGCCAGCGTGCAATGCTGGAGAGTATTCCTCAACACAGCATCGTTATATGTCTTGTATCAGGGAATATCAATAAAAGTTTGGATATTTAGGTTGTCCTCATCCAGCGTTCAAACCTGAGACATTAGCACAGATAGTCTTTGATTTCTGAAACAGGTAAAGGAATTTTTGTGAAGGAGATGAAAAGAAAATCCTGCTTTGCTGTCAAATGGACAAGATTAAATTTGAAACGTTGGATTTTCTTCTTGTGTCAGAAGCCACAAAAATGAGAAAGCCACATCAAGACCCCCAATGCCCCAGTATTTCTTCCAGGTTTGGGCAGTGCAGAAGAGAACAAGAATATAGGAACATGAAATGTCTACTTCTGCTGGAGTTTGGGCACCTTACTCCTCAAAGGCCCAATAAAGTACTGAATTTGTTCAGGAAATACACAAACTTTGATTTATCTTCCTAAATCCACTGAAGTGTCTTGTGGTAGTTTCGAAATTGTCTTCATTCAAGTTGAACAGACATTTCAAAATAGCATGGCCTGTCACAGCTAAGAACAAAACAACCAACTTTCCAATCTGAAGGTGCTAGGATTTTGAATTTATCAGAACTTAGGCTTTAGTCTTTTTTTTTTTTTTATCAAGATGACAATCACCGAAGCTGACCTTTTCTGGGGGAGAAAATTAGTGTTTTCAAATGTCTGTATTTTCCAATAGAAAAATACATTTTAAGAAATACTCTTTCAACCTGTCTGTCTGACAAAAGTACRTATTTCCACAGACTTTAAATGAATGCTTTTTCTTTTTTGAGAAGGCAGCGGGATAAATGGCTGCAGAGATAGCATCCAATATATGTGGATTTTAATAAAGTCATGATGCCATTTCTACATAATTCACACCTCAAAATCAATTCCTGTAGCAGTGCTCCCAGGTGGACTGAAAAATTACTGATTGATCATCGCACTAAGGTAAAGAATTTGCAATATATTCTCTTATGCGGCACTTGCCGGTGAGAGATTTGCAGGTGTCCAGTCAGAAGCCAAATCTTGTTTAAGCTCATTTATTTGTTCACTGCATCCCCTTATAATAAATATGGTGTTCACAGCACTGACCACGCTAAATGGAGGGTTCTTGCAAAGAACAATAAGAGCAGATGAGCAGGCAAAAGTAATGAAATAATCAAAGTAAGCATCAGCAAGAAAGAGAAGGAAAGCTAGGGGAGGTGTGTGTTTGTATTTGTRAAAATCAGCAGGCTGGGACATGTCCAGCCTGGCTGGCACATTTTCTGGAAGGAAACAGCTGAGAAGCTACAGACTGTTCTTCATCCTGTCCATGACCCCTGCTGGGGTTACAGAGCTGAGGGCTGGAATTGGAGTGCTGAATCAAGTTGTATTTTGGAAATGTGGTCCTAAATACACAATGTGTCTCTTCAGGGGACAGATCTTCTGTGGGCTAAATTACCCTCAGTGATGGCCAACCCTCTAGGTAGACTTCAGCGTGACTGGGCTCCCATTCAGGAACCTTTGGGATGTGCCTGAAGTTCACTGTGCCTTCAATTCTTGTACTGTTTTGATTCCTTATTATGGTTACCATGATTAGTACCATGATTGTGGTACTGTATTACAAGACCAAAGGATGGACACAGATACCATACTATAGGTCTTTACTTAATAAATGCACATCRCAAAGATACGGTAGAGAGGGCTCACAGGCCTTGGCATCAGTGCATTCGAATCATAGAATCATAGAATGCTTAAGGTTGGAAGGGACCTCTAGAGGTCATCTCGTCCAACCCCCCTGCACATGCAGAGTCTCCTAGAGCATGTGGCACAGGATGGTGTCCAAGCGGGTTTTGAAGATCTCCAGAGAAGGAGACTCCACAACATCTCTCTGCAAACTGTTCCAGTGCTCTGTCAGCCTCACTGTTAAGAAGTTCTTTCTTAAGTTCTTGTGGAACTTTTGGAATTTCAGTTTTTGGCCATTTCCTCTAGTTCTATTGCTGGCTACCACTGAGAAGACACTGGACCCATCCTCCTCACTCCCCGCCATGAGGTACTTGTATACACTGATCAGGTCCCCTCTCAGCCTTCCCTTCCCCAAGCTGAAGAGGCCCAGGTCTCTCAGCCTTTGCTTATAGGGCAGATGTTCCAGGCCCTTAATCATCTTTGTAGCCCTATGCTGGACACTCTCTAGCAGCTCCACGTCCCTCCTGCATGGCGGAGCCCAGAACTGAACACAGTACTCATCGTGCAGCCTCACCAGGTCTGAGTAGAGGGGCAGAATCACCWCCCTCGACCTGCTGGAGACACTGTTCTTAATGCACCCCAAGATCCCATTGGCCTTCGTGGCCACAAGGGCACACTGCTGCCTCATGGTCAACTTGTCATCCACCATGAAACCATGACACCATGACCTCTCCAGAAGGTCAGTCCCCAGCCTGTACATGTGTCTGGAGTTATTCATCCCCAGATGCAAGACCCTGCACTTGCCCTTGTTGAACTTCATGAGGTTTCTCACCGCCCAGTTGTCCAGGCTGTCCAGGTCCCTCTGGATGGCAGCGCAGCCCTCAGGGCTATCAGCTACTCCTCCCAGTTTGGTACCATCAGCAAACTTGCTGAGGGAGCACTCCATCCCTTCATCCAGGTYGTTAATGAATAAATTGAACAGGACTGGACCGAGGACTGACCCCTGGGGGACACCACTAACCACAGGACTCCAGCTGGACTCGGCACCACTGATTACCATCCTCTGAGCCCTGTCATTCAGCCAATTCCTAATCCAACTCACCATCCACTCATCTAATCCACACTTCTGGAGCTTGCCCAGGACRATGCTGTGAGGGACATTGTCAAAAGCCTTGCTGAAATCCAGACAGATCATCTATCCATCTAATCATCCCATCGTAGAAGGCTATCAGGTTAGTCAAGCATGATTTCCCCTTGGTGAATCCAAACTGACTACTCCTGAGCACCTTCTTCTCCTCCATGTGCCTGGAGACAGCAGCCAGGATGAGCTGCTCCATCACCTTTCCAGGGACAGAGGTCAGGCTCACCGGCTTGTAGTTGCCCGGCTCCTCCTTCTTGCCTTTTTTGAAGACCAGAGTGACATTGGCTTTCCTCCAGTCCTCCAACACCTCTCCCGTTCTCCAGGACCTTTCAAAGATGACGGACAGCGGCTTGGCTACRACATCCACCAGTTTACGTGGCACTCTKGGGTGCATCCCATCAGGGCCCATGGATTTGTGGGTGTGGAGTTTCCTCAGGTGCTCTCTGACTCAGTCTTCCTCTACCCAGGGCAAGTCTCCTTCTCTCCAGTCCCTTCTCATTTCCCTAGGGTCTGGGGATACTAAAGGGCTGCCCTTGAGAGTTGTCAGCCCTATCTTGGCTCTGTAGTTCCTGGGGACCAGCCSTAGCAGAGAGGACTAAGGCAAAGAAGGCATTCAGTAACTCTGCCTTCTCCACATCCTCTGTCACCAACACACCCTCCCCGTTCAGCAGTGGACTAACATTTTCCCTAGTCTTCCTCTTGCTGTTGATATATTTGAAGAAGCCTTAGCATCACTTGTAGTTGGAAAGGAAACACATATTAGCAACACGGAGAATAGTCAGCACTTTGGAGTGGTTGAGTATGTAAATGGCCAAATAGTCCTGGTATTTAAGGAATCCATCATCAAAATGGAGAAATWATCATGCTTTTCATTTTACTCAACCGCCCTTAATAGCAGTATATGGTGCATACTAAGGGTAAGTGACTGCTTAATCTGTGCAAGGGGCTTGAGATAGTTTTAACACTGGTAGCCTGAGCTGCGGGTCTCTGTCTCCAGCTGGAAACCTATAAAAAAACCACAGATCCATGCATCCAGCAACTTGCACAGCTAATTCATCTTCCTTAACCAGATGCCTGAACTGTAGCAAATGCTGCAGCCAGCTCATGAGAAAAGACCGTGTTAACAATTTGATATACAGGGAAGGCATGGCTGGAGGAGAACCCAGACTTCAAACTTAAAATAAAAAAAGGAAAGAAAGAGCTGTTCCAGGTGTAAGATACACTTCACAGACCTTATTATCAATAATGAAACACATAACCAAGCTAACATAAAGCATAAGAAACATTGCTCATATTATTTTTCCCCAAGGAAGAGAAAAAAAGAACAAAGAGCATAAGTATATAGGGTAGAAGGAGCCTTTGGAGGTTTGAGCTCTCTCTGCTCGGTGGGACACCTCACCAAAAGATGTCCTGATYCTTTTCTGTTGCGGGTATGAACCAGTATCCTGTCTCCTGGTCACACTTCAGGCTACATTAGTAAAATAGATTAGTAAAAAGAGGCCAAAATAGTTAGCTGAGTCATATATAGCAAGTCTCCTGGGCTGGTAGTGTGTAGTGTTTTGATTAACATGTAAAGGTCCATGATTTGGGCACCATCCAAGTTTACATATCTCTGCATTACCCTCACGTACTCAGATTAAGTATTTGATCTGAATATACTGGTCTTCTTATTTYGAAGTCAGTGAAGACTTCCATTGCGGCCATCTTGCTAATACTTTTTTATGCATCGAGGGATTTGCTTTTGCATCTTTTAATACAGTAGCCAGCTCACCTATRCTTTTTCTTTTTTTCTTTCCCCAGAAACCTATTTATCAAGCTCTCATATATAAAATCTTCTTTTGGCCAAGACTCTTGTCCTTATCCTCTCCTCTGCCCAGATTTAACTTTGTCAGTTCACAGTCACTTCTGGCCAAATGTCAAAAGCCTCCTGAATACCAAGATAAGAGGAATTGTCTAAAAGCATGCACAGAGTAAAGAAATTTCTATATTAAGAGTAAGGCATGGCTAAGTTGGCAGGTGCATGAAGAAGCAAAGCAAGTTGCTTTTTGACAGAGGAGAAAAAAAGAAACAACTCAGACTGTGGGAAGGTTGGTGATGCTTTTGATGGAAAAGCCTTAATTTTCCAGTTCATCTCCTAAGATTCTCCCCTACCTCCTCCCTACCCTAGGACATAACCACCTCAGAGGCAGCAGAGGGAGATGCTAATGGACCCTGAGAAGCATGACAAAATGACAAAATTGTACAAAAGGAGAAGCAAGAAAAGGAGAGGAAATTAGCTATAAAGGAAAGAAAGGAAGAGAGAAAGGCACTTGAATGACCCTGGCAACTAATTTATGGGAGAGGCTTCTAAAAGCAAAGCTGTGGGTTCAGGCTGACAGTGGGAATGGAAAGGGATGCAAAAAAATGTGAAGGACTGGATGTCTCCTGAGCAAAAGAGTGATCTGGAGTGTTATAAAACTTGTGTGGCAGAAAGGCTCCTCCATGTAGGACTGCAGAAGGTTCAGCCTTGGAGGTGGCTTCTGTCTGCAGATGTTTATGGGATTATCAAAAAGTCCTCTAAGCTGCAAACCATCTGGAAAGGAGCTGGCTCCAGGAACTGGACTGAAGTATCAGTGCTGAGACCAGGAATAATGGGAAGGAAAAAAAAGAAAAGCAACAGTTTTGCACACTTGAGTGAGTCATCAGGAGTCTGAAGCCACGGAAAGCCTTGGCTGAAGGAGAGACTAAGTAAGTCCAAGTAAGGGAGGAAGATGCTTTATATATTGCCAGRTACTTTTAATTTGGGTCGGTAGGAGCACCTCTCTTTCTCAGCTGTCTCAGAAAGTACATCTCTGCACTGAGGCTGCATTTTTGTCTCTGATACTTGACCTGAGTTAGTATTTTGGAAAGAAATGTTTCTTTCCCCTTCATCCTACTCTGTATCTACTCAGTGAACTTAAAATGTGAGGTTTGCAAAAGAAGAGCTAGATCAGCTAGATCACTTGCTACTAACTGCTAGGAGTAAGGAACAGATTTGATCAAAAATCAGGTAATTTCATTTAGATGATTTTGTGCTTCTCAATCATCTGTTTCAGAATGTCTGAATAATTGAGAGATTTCCATAAGAAACTGGAAAATGCAATTATGTACAGTGTAGAGATGAGAGATTGAGGAGTTATTTTTGCAGGAAAAGCCGAAAGAGTTGAAATCAGGCAGTYTGTAAGCAAAACAAAAATCTGTACTGCAAGTCAGTTGAGCTTCTTTTGGACTTGCCTCAAGGCAATATGAAGGTGTAATGCGTATCTTAAAAATTAGGGGGCAAGTCCAACTGCCAGTCATCTGATTGCTCCTTTTTGAGGCATACTGCTCCTCTGTACTTTATTTTAAATGACACATTGTTTGTAAGATATTTTGTCTCCATTCAGCTTCAGAATGACTGTACAAAATCAGCATAAATGCTTGCATGGTCCATAATAATTCCAGGCCAAAGGCATGTCATCACAARCCAGTGAGACCCAGACCATGAGAGTGGAGGATCCTTGTCCTTCATTTGTCAGGGAGGGAACCATATGTTTTTGGCCAACAAGCAGATGAGCACTTGGACAGATGCTCTGGCTGTGGCTGCTGCTTCGATGCCTTTGAATTAGAGAAGAGGAAGAACCATCCTTGCACTTCTTGGAGGAGGATTTGGAGGAAGGTTCTCATTGCCTGGGGGAACTGTTTAACATTGACCTTTGTGCAAATGTGGCCTCCCTGTTTGCTCTCCAGGAGAGCAGGTAGCTTCAGCAGTTGCTGCAGCTGCAATCTCTGGAAGCTGCAATTCTCAGCAAAGATTTAAGACCCAGCAAGGCTGTTCTTTCAGGAAACTGTGGAGTCATAAAACCTAGTTGCTGCTTCCTCAGGTTACCTATAAAGCAAGCAGTAAAGTAGGCAATTCTTTGAGTTACAGTCTTTCTCCCGGCAGAGATTAGCTAACATATTCAGATTAARTGCATCCTCCAGGATGGAATAATGCTTAAATATAGTTTCTGTTTGCTGGCGTTTCTAAACAGGCACAGAGTGCTGAAGCACCCAAGTTAGAGCTGAGATGCACAGTGTCTTCCCTGTCCTTTCTGATTTGATCAAGGGCTGCCATGGAAGTCCTGATTGCTGTTTTATGGGCAATGTAGTGAGGAAGGAAATGGAGAAAACAGTGCCATGGTAAAAAAGTAATCAGCCTCTTAATCCAGCCTAGTATCTTTTTTATGGGACAGTGGAACAGTGCATTAGTAGGGCTGGAATTTTAGATCTGCATTTGTGTGCCTAAAGATGCAGATAGAAACCTAATGGGATTTTTAGAAATGCAATTTTTCAATGACATTTCGTCTTGCACTTTCCCCTGAAAACCCCATTAGGAGCCAATCTGCATGCTTAAGTGCCCAGCCTAAACTCAGCAATTGCCATTTTATATCTCCTTAAAGTAACCTGCTAAAGAAGAGTGCTTCCAGAAGCGGCATGTAATCCAGATAGTCTTTTCAACCCAGTAGAATTTCTTGAGCTCTGATGAATTTTGAGAGCATGGTGGCATGAAAAAACTGGGGAAAGGGAATTATGTAATTAATTAATAACCTCTTGGGCACATGGTAGTGTCTTTGGCTTTAGTTCGGCACCATTTATTAGAACGTGGTTTGATGTCACTCTCAAGTGGCAGGAACACATTGCTATACACCTGTGTGCCAGGTGTGATCTTCAAGGTAAAAACCTGCTGTTCTGCTAAAGGGACAGCAGTACCACACCTTTAAAACCAGGAAAAGCTTTTGTCCCTGAAGAAGGTGAAAGACTCAGACATGTCCCTAAGTCCAAAGGCTCCGAATTCTGTGCTAATATAGGTGTATTTTAAAAATCTGAGGATGCTTAAAATAATTCAGTATTTCACTTACTTTTATGTAGATAACTGAGTGCAGATGAGAGCTAGTACTGGTGGCCATGCATATCTGCTGGGCCTACTTCTTCATCTACTTTTGAACAATACTGATATGTTAAACTATTTATATATTCATACCTACATTCACATATTTGTGTGTGACAGATACATTTTCATAGATGAACACAATACAGCTATGACATTGATGATGAAAGCTGTCAGACAATTAAAATACACTCTTCAGGAAAATCACGTGGCTCCTAATTTCCTGTGATTTTCATGTTATAATAGTAGATAAAAGCTGAAAAAAAGCAAAAAAGCTGGAAATATAAATCCAGCCTAGTAATAAGAGCCGTATCAAATTTAATTGAACTTTAGACAAATTACATTAAAGGGCAATGTTAGATAAGATACCACTAATGTGAGGATCAGTGTTAACTGGAAATGAAATCCAAGAGAGGAGACCAAAGCAATACCTGTATGCATTTTACACCATCTCTTTGATAACATAAGGGATTCATTTTTCTATCTGATGGATCATAAGGTACTGAATATTTTATCTGGGGTTCTGAGTGGCTCCAGCAATGCTACTAGCATTAATACATGCATTAGCATTAATGCAGTGTCCTCCCCTGGAGCAGGATCTCTTCATTTTTTTTCAAGGGGAAACTCTCCCTCTGTTCTCAGCTTTCCAAGATTTTACGTGCCTACAGACTCCATTGTCTTAGCCCAGCGTGTATCTSAAAACCAGCTCTGTAATTTCGTGGTTGGGATGGGATTGCATCCTAGTTTTACACTAATGTTTCTCTGCTGCAGTCAACAGAGCCCCTAATTTTTACCAGCATGTTACTGGAACACGCAAAGCACAGGCCTCAGCTGAGGGTTTCATTCTGCAGCTGATGCAGGCAGAGTGTATCCAGCGACCTGGCACTTCAGACTACACTGTAAAAGCAAAATTTAAGTGTTTTAGTAAAGGCAATACGTTTCGATTTTGCACCCTGCTTGGATTTATCCAGGATGTGAATAAACAGATGCCACGAGGGAACTCTTCCATCTCATTAGTGATGCCAGTTGAAAATTTATAGTTTCCACAACACATTGTCAACAGGCCTGCTTGCAGGAAAGATGGGAATCATTCATGAAATACATCATAGCCTACCTAAAAATGTCAGGGAATCAGCTGATGCTCCTGGCACAGCGATCTGATCCATGAGTGCATGAGCAAAAGACATTCTAATACTCCTTACTGGAAAAGTTTGAGGAGTCTCAGTAAGGAAGAGGGCAGATTGGGGTGGACAAAGGACAAGAAGCAGAGGTTTGGAAGCCTAAGAGAGAGTGCAGCTGCATATCAACACTGCTGGTCAGCTGCTGTACTCATCTTCAAAGCTTGTTTGGTTTCAAAGGGAACTTCTGAACACTAGGTCCAATTATAACTACTACAAGGAAGAGTCTGCAGAGTTTGGACAACAGCTTTAATATAAGTGTAGATATATAATGATTGGAAAGCATCTTATCCCTTTTCCTACCCAGCTATGACAACCAACTTGGTTCTTATGTATTCTGCCTTAACCTCTGCATAACCCTGTAACTCAGCTTCTCTGGAAGCCTACTCAGAGGGTCCATCACACCCACCAGGATGTTCAAGGGCAAGTAGTGGGGATAGAAGTGTGTTGGAAAGAGAAATTCTGGGCAGAAATGTGGCTCTATTTGTGCTTAATTATTCACTGTTGATTATTATTTTAAAGTTAGCAATTCCTGCAGTATCTGGTGGCATCTACCTGCAAAGTCTTTCACACAGATGTCCACAACTGGACAATGAGGTGATAAAGATGTAAAAGGTAAGGTTTTAGTAAAACAGATAGAGCTGGTCCCTCAAAGCAGCAGAAGTGTAGTGAGATGGCCCTATTCACTGTTACCAATTGACATCCAAATCAAGCTGGTACTCAAGCTCACTAGGCCATGACTGACTTTCCCAACCCATATTTATGCACTCTGAAGCTGTTGTGTTTCCTCTTGGTGGAACAAGTGCCATTCAGGTTCTCTTGGACTTACCCTATAATAGCTTGCTGGAGTCACTCCCTTCATCTCGCTGCCAGCCCAAGTGCTTCTCATATTTTTAGATATTTTTTATCTCAGTTCAGCAATTTGCCTCCCAGCTTCCTCGACTGCTACGACAGCACAGAGGCACTTGGCCTCTGCAGCACCATATGTTTTGCAAGGCTGCCCTCACTTCTGTGACAAAACGAGTGGATTACAGAGAGATTAGCTGCTCCTGATATCACACTGCCATTCCCAATGACCTTCATGCAGTGTCCCTGTCTCAACATTGGGCAATGCTTCTTTCCAAACTTAATTTTTTTTTACCGAGAGACAACTGCAGCAAAATAGCTGCACTGGGCAAGGTGGATGCTGGGCTTTTAAACATTTAATAGCCACAACCGGTGCTTCGTAGTCCCCACATAAGTAGGTCTGTGACCACCAGTTTATGATGTTAAAAAATAAAAAATGCGAATCTGCTGTTGTCCAGGCTGTCCCCAGCCCAAAGATGGCACAAAATATTCCCTTCATAACACTGAGATCCTGGTGGCTCCACTCAAACTTTCTCCTTTGTACAGTAGCTTAGGCCAGGAGGGCTAAGTTAAGGGTGATGAACCAGGGCCWACACCTATCTCACTGGGGCAAACACCAAGGGCTGGTCCCTATTTCAGGCCAGCTTTACATCCTTCAAGAGTTAGAGGGACAGAAAGACAGCAAGAAACAAAGAGCTCCTACAGCTCTCTCCTGTTCAATATCAAAAAAGCACCGCAGACCTGTAGCCCTTGGCAAATCAACCCCATGTCTCCTGGTAGAGCAGGATGACGGCATTGTCATAAGCAGTGTGGACATGTACATTTCAGCAGTAATGACGAAAACATGTGCTTTTTAGGGTAACAGGAATCCAAGACCAGCATGTGGTCAAATAAGACAGTTCTTTCAACTCTCTATTTCCCCTCGATGTTGGATAGCCAGCTCTTTTTATCCCCAAAATGACCTTTAATAATTGCACTTCTGCACTTACTAGAAGTCGTATTAAAAATGGAATTGGTTATAGAAGTAACCTTCTAACATATGCTAATAATGTTGGGGTTTTTAAAAAAAAAAAAAAAAAAAACAGAAAGCAAGAAGTGAATATTTGATTTTTAAGTGGTTTTAATGGCTTCTAACTGCCCTTTAAGCTGGTATTTTTTCCCTCATCTTAATTTAGCTAGTAGACATGATCTATTTATCTTGGCTTTCAGCCCACTGTTTTTTCCTGGAAAAAAAAAAATCAAAAATAATTTTTACCCTCTCAGCTATGGAAAGGGCCTAAAATGATGCATGCGTTTTCTCTGAGGTTCGCCAACATTTTCATCGTATGAGCAGGCAGCTATTTTCCAAAACTGCTCTCTTATTACAAATCCACTTGACAGCACCTGTGAGCTTCAGCTTCCCAGGCAGCAGCCTGCTAGCTCCAAAACTGCTTTCTCAATGAGCTTCTGGGGATGTGACTGCATGGGAGATGCAAAAATGCAGTTCATGAAACCGTGTCTGCAATATTGTGCAGCGTCATACRACAGATGAGATGTTGTCTTGGTTCACACTGACCTGGTGGCTGTGTTAGAAAGAAGGGATTTGGCATTCCTGTGAAGTAGAAGGGCACTCAATATGTGTTTCTGGAGCTCCTGGAATRGGAATTTGGARGTCCTGAGGCTGCATTTTGATGGAKATCTGTGCTTCTTGTGCTGCTATGTCTGTTGATCTGAAAGGATGTTCTGCCTGACTTTCCTTCAAGGCAGCACCCTCATTGCACTGGGGAAAGGGAGACAAATTTTCTGGAATTAGGATGCTTTGCTTTTGCCTGGGGAGCATCACCTCCCTCCTCCTGTGATAGATTCCTATCCAGGCATGCCTTGCAACTGCACAACTGCACAGCACCTTCCTCTTGCCCCTGGAAAATGCTTGGACCAGAAGCTTATCCTGGGGTGTCRTTTCCCTTTTTCACATTGCTTCCCTTTGTCTGTTCCTCTGCTGCTTGCACATACCGAGGTCTGGCATGCAACAGCACTGTGTCTATGTCAGATCCTCTGCGCTATTTAATTTCATCCTTCCTCTCATTGCCTGTCCTCAAGGTTACCCAGTACTTTGCCTTCATGCCTCGCTCTTGCTCTGCACTGACAAAGCCACCTGGCTTTTCATTAAAGGCCTTTTACTTTTTTAGGGGAGTCATTAATGGAAATTGGCCCTAAAAAGTGTTCCTGAGGAGCCTCATTAGGAGCTTCCCTTCAGCCTCAGCCTTCCCCTTTCACCACAAAATACAGCTGTACAGTGTCCCATCTTTTCCTAGTTAAGAGACTCCCATGCGGCACCTATCAAGGGCTTCACAAAAGTCCCAATCAATTAGATTACTGCATTTGCTGCACATAGAGAATAATATTCATAAGAGAGAAATCAGGTTACTCCAATACAAATGCCCTTTGATAATCTTGTGTTACATTTCATTGCATTTTCCATTTATCTCCCTGTAGTTAATGTTTTTTTCTGCTAACATTTGCACTAAAGCTGTGCATACCATGGAGGCCAAACTTACAAGACTGTCATTGCTGAAATTTTTATCTTTTTCTTTTTTTTTTAATTTGTTTTTAATACAGCTATTATGTTTTTTATGAGCTCAATCATCTGCAACCTGTGCTTTTACAATGACTTTATTATTTACTAAAACAACATCTAAAATAATGCTGTTTTATTCCCACTGTTTTTTTTTCTCATCTCCGTTTGCCACTTCTTTATTCACTGCTGTCCTTTAGGCGCTTGCTTTTTCTCCAACTGTGTTTTAAACCCAGGCATCCTCCATGGCATAAAACTTTGGCATGAGCCTCTCGCTCTCTGGTTAAAGCTGGTCCTTCTCCTCTCAGACTTGGGCTTGGGAGGTCTGAATCTCAACTGCAAAATTCTGAGAAGAGCACACGTGAGCTCATATTTCCACCATATGTGGAAAAAGGGAGATTGTTATATGCTGGACCTGTGCAAGAAAGACAACCAATGAAATCTTTCCTTCAGCAACATCCACAAGAGAAACATTTGAATGGAAGTGATTTGGTCTATCATCTTGGAAAGATCATCATGTTTTATTCCTCTTTACGGCACTAGCAAGCCCTTTAGGGAAACAAGACTTGTAGTGTAGAGATGGGAAGATGGTTTCTCCTCTATAGAAGCAATAGAAGACAACTTCATCCACAGTGATGGTCATTTTTGCTAAGATAAACAAGTGCTACCCGCAGACATTCTTGTTTTCCATGGAGTGGCATTTGTCACTTACATGGTTGGCAGCCAATGAGTTGCTAGCCTCCTTTGGAGCCACCCTGTCCTTTGCAAAACTGATGGAGAACATCTAAGCAGCCTGTCAAGCAGCCAACATGGGCACTTGGTGGCATCCCTCCACTGTCAGCTCATGCTGGCGTGGCACGGGCATGTGGCAAGGCAGAGCAAAGGGCTCATTGCCACTGAAGCAGCCCTGCCTGTCAGCTGAAATACTCACCTAAGCTGGATGAACCCACCAGAACCCATCTGCTGAGCCATCTGCAGGCCAGCACACTGAAACAGGAGCCCATCTGCTGTTCCACTGCCACTAAGGCTTGCCTTGTGCCTTGTCCTTACTCCATTATCATGATATTTTTCTCTCCCCATGGGGAGAGCTCTTTCTCTCTGCTCTTCTCTCTCCTGTTCTGCTCTCTTTTATTTTTTCCCTTTTTTAAAAAAAATGATTTGTTATGTTAAGGGATTGCCTTTCTCATCTCTGAATCATAGAAAAGAAGAAAGTTGTATTCCTGCTATTTTCCGCTCCACTGGGACCTCCAAGACTATGCAGTAGCCAAACTTCACATCACTCACAGAGGTCCCCTCTTTCCTCCAATCTATCCTTAATGCTTAGGAATGTCCTAGCTTCAGGCTGGTCACCAGAGGACAGTGTCAGACATGCTGTGACAGCAGGAATGGACAGGAACAGTAACTGTATCCAGAAGAGCAGGTTGAGTTTGGGAGAGCAAGCAGAAGGAAGACCTACCCTGCCGCCGTAGTCCATCCAAAGAGATTTTCATTATTTGTGGTCATCTGGGATGTCTATCCAGCAGCAAGAGTAGAGGTTTGATCCTCTCTCCATCCTTCATGCACCCATCAAGGGCAGACGCACAGCTAAGATCAGCTAAATTAGGTTTATGTCTGCATCATCCTTTCCTTGCATGGCTCTCTCTCCCCACGGCCTTTAGAGGAACCTGCAGACACTAATCCCTTAGTACAGGCAGTTGGATTCCATGCCTAAAATAAAGGGTTTTAGTTCCCAGCCCCCCATATACATACCCACTTTCCCCCATTCTGCATTCAAAATGACAGCAAATTCATATCCCCCCCAGGAGCTGTTGAAATGGTTAATTATCCTCTTTAAAAACAAAACCACAACCTATGTCTTTACATTTAGACTAACTACTTATTGGCTTTGATCTCCTGCCACCAGATCTTGTTAAGACTTTAGTTGGCTAGATTAAATGACCCTCTCCTGAACGATATCCTTTTGCATAGGAATTTATATTTCTGCACTTTGGAGCATCAGAGATAAAGACCAGAGCGTCAGGAGTGCCTAATACTGTTGCATTTTCTTTGGGAGAGGGTAGGCACATAATCCCAGGCAAGCACCAGGGCTTGTCAAGAGAAGACTTAATGAAAATATATGGTAAAATACAGATGTTAAAGTCAATTCATGGAAGAGCCCTGATATAGGATTAACTCAATGCACTTTAAGGCATTTTGGTTTTGCATTTATAGACAGTACTGTTTGAAGGGTACCTGTATACACTTGAAACCCTATGGSTATTGAAAGACACCTTCTAAGACAGGCAAATTCTCTGTGC
Source organism: Eudromia elegans (assembly GCA_003342815.1). NCBI lineage: Eukaryota > Metazoa > Chordata > Aves > Tinamiformes > Tinamidae > Eudromia > Eudromia elegans. The sequence continues at coordinate 862,207 of PTEX01000251.1, forward strand.
TTGATATTTTTGCTTATGGCTTGTCTGACTTGCATCCAGCTAAACAGGTACTTCTTTACTTAGATTTGTAGACCTGTGACTCTGGTGGGCTTGAAGGTCTTTGTCTTGAAAGTAGCAAGAACTGGCTTGGGTTTCTTACTGACTTTCTGAGGTTCCCTATGAAGTGCTCTGCAGGTTCAGGGATGGAAACTGGTTAAGGACAGAAATATGATGCATCTCCATGGTCAATGACATGCAATCCGTGTTCAGCCATCCCTACTCTTAGCCCTGCAGTGTGAGAACTCTCCCTCCGTAACTCAAGACTGCAAAGGGTGTCAGAGGTGGCTTTATTGAGGTTTACTGAGCCTCCAGGTTGGTCCCAGGTGGCTGGTGTCTTGCCAAAGTAGAGTCTAGATGCAGTAGTGGGCAGCTAACCCAAGGAGATGTCTGTTTCTGCCCCAAGGACTCCATCCCACCATAGGAAGTGGGGCCAAAGAGGCAAAGGTGGCTTCTTCTGGTTGCCAACCCACGCACCATCTTGGAAGCCTTGGCTGTTGTGCAGTAATCCCTGAGGCATCTCCTCTCCTTGACAGGATGGAGCTTTTATTTTCTACTAAACCACAGAAAAATAACTTTAAACTACTTGCAAGAGGCTACAAAATGCAATACATAAGAAAGGCTCACTGAGTGCTTTCTTTTTATAGGGGCTACATTAAAAATTCTTTTGGTCTCAGGAATCAAAAGAAGAGGGGTCAGGTGAGTCTCTTGACACTCTGGCTACTCCTCAAAGCTGTCAGGATTTTTACCTAACTGAGGGCTCTGCTCAGAAAAGGGGAGCAGGATTGCACCTTTGTACAATACGAAGATACAACAGTTCTCAGCAAAGAATCTAGGAGAGCAGAGGCAACGGAGGAAATTATAGTCTGGAGAACAGTGATGTTAATACCAGGGGCTGCCAACTGCAAAATGCTCCTCTGAGCCCTTTTTGGGCATACTGAGTGCAGAGGGTGGCAGTGCTGCATGGATAGAGACGAGCTCCCAGGAACAAGCATCCCTTGTATGGAGGTGATTGGGCTTTTATGGCCTTTCTGTATACACTTTTAATGCAAGCAGCATGTTGCTATAGTCTACTCTGAGTTGCCTGCCATCTCCACCTAGGAAAGACGTAGGTGAAGGTAGTTGGTCCTCAAGGGGTGTATGGAATGAACCAGTTGAAGGAATGAACTGGTTGAAGGACGTGGAACAGCAGTTGGCTGTGCTCTATAATAGCAATAATAATAACAACAACAACAATAAGAGTAATGAACAGGTGATAGACCTTGCAGAGATCTGTCTTGGTGGCCCCTGGCCAACTGTGATGCCTCTGGGGCAGAAGCTCACGTTTCTGCATGGCACTGCACTCCACAGACATATTATCTTGCTTGGAGCTAGCTCTGGTATCTCTAACACACTGCTGTGTAGACATGCTGTATATTTAAGATCTTTTTTTTGTTGATGTTGGTTTTTGTGGTTTTTGTTTGTTTGTTTGTTTGTTTGTTTGTTTTGGTTGGATAATTTATAGCTCAGGATGCAAAACTGTCTGAGCAAATGGATCCATGTGCTAACTGTGACAGCCCAGGAAGACCTTCTGGTAGCTGTTTGTTCTTGGCTACTAGGCTTGCTCTAGGCTATTCCTTTGACACGTCTGCAATGTGTCAGACCTGGCTGCATCCATGTGCTTTTAGTTCCCTGTGAGGTGATAAACATAGGTTAGCAGGTCAGTGCAGCCAATAAGGCAATACACCTTCTTCCATTTATATATATACACACATACTCTATGTTTCTGCATTGATTTATCATTTATTATCTGCTATATGTTGAAGAGGCTAAAATCCAAATGTGAGAATTTTCTGTGCAGCACAATATTGCAATCCAGCACAGGAATGTGCATTTGCACTTTCTTTTTGTCTGATAGATGATTATGGATGTATTCCAGAGCAGACAGCAGTAGTTGCTTAGGGAGAGCACTCTGCATTTACTGGGGACAAATGAAGAACTGTCCTAAAAAACTGTCCTTGGTGGGCAGTGAAAGCCATCCTAAGTGTTCAGGACTCTTCTCCATCCTAAACATGTCTTATGCACCCCAGCCCACACATCTTCCATTAAAACAAATATAACCCATGCAACAGTGCAGGAAAAATGACCCAAATTGGAGAGGTTTTTCAAAATTATAAAGATTTTCTGATGTGCTTACCCAATGCATGCGCACCCAGAGACCACACTCCTCCTCTCCAAGGCATGAAAAGCTTGTGGCTTTACAGTCCAGGRACTTATAAGGAACCTGGGGCACCTCCAAGGATCAGAGGAAGATTTCATCACCACCACTACATTCCCGTGGGTTTAGAAAGCAAAAACATTGCAGGGAATTTCTGAGTAGCTCTACTTTGAGCTGATGCGTTTCTCAAAGTCCCGTAAACAGCAACAGTAAATAACCCTGTACAATGTGTCAGCTAATTTGTTTGACAGCTGATGAAGGARGAACAGAGTGAGGAAGGTGGAAAAGAAAATGATACGCTGAAGTGCATTTTCCTTTCCATAGAAGCAGTCATTTAATGATGGATTTGATTCAGAAAAAAAAATCCAACAAATGTGTTCATAAAAACAAGATTCATTGTATAATTTAGTTGAAACAAATAATGTGACCACCTCAACTCCATAGCACTGCAAACAAATTTACCTAATAGCATATGACAGGGCTTCCTTAGGAAAATGTATGACTGTACAGTCAGCATGTACATTTGGAAAAGAACTGGCAGTGGGAACAAGTACCCTTCAAGCACTTAATAAAAAAGATTTTTCTTTATGACTTTCATTTAAAATACATTACAGAAATCACTTGATTCTCCTTAGCTGCTGCCAGATTTTGAATAACTGGCTTTCAAAGCCTTCACAGTGCAGAACTAATTTAATATATTAAGAAGAAACATTGTCAGAGCAGCATGTGGCATCAGCCACACCGGTTTGGACTTTGCCACCATGTAAAAAATTCAGCGTCATCAGCTTGTGAAGGGGTATGTGGAGATCGGCACAGACTGACTGCCACAAAACAGGAAATATTTGTAATTAATTCCTGCAAAAACTCCAGAGAGCAGATTCAGAGAAAGGGATGGGCTGGATGGTTACCAATTAAAAGCAGCACTAACCTCCTCAAATGCTTAGATAAGCTTAGTTAAGTTCATATCTAAGTGAGCTCTAAATTGAAGAGTCCCCTTGCAAACAGTTTGTGGTATTTGTCTTGGAGATCTCCCATTCCTTTCACTGGAGCAAAGTTGGTTCAATATCCTGATCACAGAATCACACAATGGTTGAGGTTGGAAGGACCTCTGGAGGTCTTCTCATCTGACCTCCTTGCTCAAGTAGGGTCACCTAGAGCAAATGGCTTTTGGACATCTCCAAGGATGGAGATTCCACAGCTTCCCTGGACAACCTGTTCCTAAATAAATAAATAAATAAATTCCACAAATCATGTCTAAAGTTTCTGAAAAAAAAATCTGTGACTCTGGGAAAAACTATTTGTAATCATTCAAATGCTGCTGGTGGCAACTGGACATGGTCAAGAGAAAAATGTGCAAGTTCTCATGAACGAGTGTGAAGGAAACTTGCCCCACCTTCCAACCCTGACATGTTAACACATTGCTTAAGCCACAGACAGTGAACAACCTGCCAGCAGAAATGTTCTCAGGGAGATAATTTTACAGGAACAGAAAAATGCCCTTTTTCTGTAGGGAAATAAGATGGCAGAGGATCTTCCTAATTTATTAGAACCAACGTTACTCAAAAAGACCAGAAATTGGCAGAAATYTGCTGCTTTCCTCCTTGATGTCCTGGCATCTCAGGAGAGCACAGTAGCTTGCACAAGGCAGTAGTGCAAGAACATGTGAGCAAGCACAGAAGGTTTGGTGCTCTATGACTATAGCCTTTAAGGGACATTGCATTTATTTTTTTATTCATGAATGCAGATGTTTATTTTTGTGATGCCATAACTGTCATTGGGAGGATGTGTCCATCCCAAGGAAGGGTTTGCTTTGTCTCATGCCAAGAGAGGAAATCTTTGTCAAGAAACTCTGTTAATGCAAACCACTGCGCATTTGTATTAACAGAGTTTCTTGACAAAGATTTCCTCTCTTAGCCACTCACATTAATGTACRCTTATCATAGAAAGAGAGCTTTTTATCAAGCTGTAGAAGGCATCATGAGGATTTGCTGTCTTATATGTGCAGCCAAGTTCATCTAACTCAACCCAATCTCTGGTGGTGATATAGGATCCCACTAGTCAGCAAGGGGGAGATATATTCCTCATGCAGTGTTTCTTCCTGTCTGCAGATATGTATCTAAGGCATGTGGGTTAAGTCCTGCCTATGATATACTGATTTCTCATCCTTTCTTTTTGGTTTGCTAAATCAAAGTGAGATTTTATATGAGATGCTAACTTGAGGGCAACTGGAGCCAGGCAATGCATATCGCCTCCAAAGTCTTGGTCCTGCTCCTCATCAGCTCAAACATGATGCTTCAATTATCTCTTATGCAAAAGTACTTCTGTGTCAGTGGATACAATCCTGGATTATCTGTAAAGCACGATCTCTAAGCTAAATCGAAGCACAATGCCCCTTCACTGCACAGCTGTGGAAAAATTTGTTTCTGCTAGAATATTTTGCTCAGAGCTCCCTAGAAATCCATCTACAATCTGATCCTTGGGGATGCTGATCTTGGGGAGGCTGATCCTTGAGGACGCTGATCTTGGGGATGCTGATCTTCAGGGATGCTGATCCTTGAGGATGCTGATCCTTCCTTCACTCCTGCTTGCAAAGTTTTATTTAGGAAGCAGTGTCCATCTCCTAAGCTCCTGGTGTCCTCCTACAAAATGTTTTGTATATGCTTCAAGTAAGTTTTAGTTCTGCTCTTTCAGACTTGACTCTCTCATCAATTATATCAAAATATACCCTCATCAAATTACGTGTTAATTCAGTGATCTTGTGGAAATACAAACGTGCTCCAGCCTTCAAGGCACTTTTTTAGAGCCAAAGGCTTTTGCCTTGCAGAGGACTGCAGAATCATGGTAGATAACAGGGGGATAATATGAAGCCCTTTAAAAAAAACAGAAATTATTTATGCAAAAGAGTCTTCACTAATTCCTTCTTAAACAGCACAGTTTTGCCAGACATTCAGTACAAGTGAGCTCTTACTAGGCACAAATATTTATACAGTGTCAATGCAGCTATAAAGGCAGAAGTGCTAAGTCAATGATAAAATAGAAAGGTTTTGAGGCAAAAGTATTTGCTCACGGGAAACTGAATCCTCAGGCTTTATCAAAATAAATGACATGATAGAAACACAAATGGCACAGAAACTCTGTTAGGTTTCAGTCCAAGCCTGTTCCTGGTGCACACATGTCCTTGCCTCCTGAGGCACTGTTTGCTTTGCAGAACAGAGCTGTTTTCCTTCACCACCTTTTCTAAATGCTGCAGAAAGATGGCAGGATGAGCTGATTTGGCCCAAAGATTAAGGGCTGCTGCATGCTTAATCCTGCAAAAACACAGCGCTTATTTATGACATTTATTTATGAAAGTAGGTGGGAATTTATTGGTGGGAAACAAAATATATCTCAGCTGCCTCATCTGATAAGATGCTCAAAGCTGAAAATTTCCCGCAGAAACGCAGTTAGAAGCAAAAAGATCCATTTGGATCCAAATATAATATTTCTGTGAATCATGTAGAAAGTTATTCTCCAATTCAATCTGGAAGAAAAAAAAAAACAAACTGAGCAGCAGGTTGCTAGTAGAGATCCATCACCCTTATTGCTCCAGCAAAATAAAAGCCTCTAAGACTGCAATAGAGGCTGGAGGATTTTCTGTAAGTTGGTTTTGTTTTCTTTGTTGTTTTATATATATATATATGTATATATATATATATATCTTTTTAATCCCCAAACCACTACATAATTCTACTGCACAGATTGAATATGTGGCAAAACCCTGCAAGATGTCCAAAATTAAAAGAGAGGGTGAAGAGAGGTTAGGGTGCTTGGAAATCTTAACTGCCTTCATAAGAACAGGAGCAAGTTGCTGCTGGAAGCGGAGTGCAAGAAACAGTTGAAATCCAAAGGAGGCTGAAAGTTCAGAGAAAAGGCAATAGGTGGGAGAGAGAGATGCAGAGACAGAGATGAGCCAGAATGGTTCAGATGAGAAAGCAGATGGAGCAGAGTAAGTGGGCAAATGTGAGCCTGTTTACAGCTTCAAAACTTTCCCAAAGCACCAACTGGGGACAGAGTAGATAGATATCAAATAGTACCATTTGTGCATAGGGCAAAAAAAATAAACCTTGAGAATTTTCCTTTTTCTTTGAGCAGTTTCCTTTTTCCTTCCTTAAAAATAGCAAAAGCACAGAGAAATGTTGAACCCCAGAAAAGTAGCTCATAAAATTCTTTCAGCTTTAAGAGGCTTCAAAATATCATGCGAGTCTTAGGCTTGCAAGACATGCCTTAATATTTTTCTTCTTGCTGTGTCTGCACTCTGCAGAGAGTGCTTGGCTGGTGTCTCTTGCAGATCGATAGTACATAAGCAAATACCTTGTCTGCCTTGTTAATCCCATCAGCTACTCATTTAGCTCTAATTTTAGCTTGTATTTGTTGAAAGGTCCTTGCTGCTTCTGTCGCTACATATGGGTATCTTAGTCCTGAAAAGAAAATAGCTTTGTTTTAATGTGATGTTTTTCTTCCTGTTATTTCTTTCATGGGTCTGCATGGTGAATATCCTTTTCTCATGTTTCACTCTGGGGTTAAGCTTCCAACTTGGTTGTCCATGAGGAGGCCATAGTCAACATGCAACTACCACCACCGAGTGCAAGCTCCACCTTAACATGCCGCTCCCTGACTGTGGGGGTCTCCAGAGCCTGAGGCAAACGCTGGGTCATTCAGATAAAAAACTCTGGGTCRTTGAGATGAAATGAGAAACTAAAAGGGTGGAAATCCCCTTAGGGGATAAACCTGATAGGTTAACAGTTGCCTTTTGATTGGATAAAGGCGTTTGAGGCTTACAATGATTGATTGGAAGTTGCTCATGGAGCTTGTGGTTACTGTGTGAGCCCCTCGTGGGGAGGGTGCAGGGGTCACTTGTGAGTGTCTCATGGAGAGGGACAGGGTTCGTTTGTACCAGGATATATAAGCCGCGGTGTGGCTTCGATAAAGGTCTTTGTTTCACCATCTCAGAGACCCCAGCTCCTGAACACACCCACCAATACAGCCACATCTGACTATTTTATTCCAAATATTTGGTGAAAATCCAACAAATAGTTGAATCAAATCTGTGAATGGTTAGGGCACTTCTAACAGTTGTGCTTCAACTGAGAAGAATATGTTTTTATTCAAAAAATAAGTTATTCAGCAAATGCCATTTGGCTAGCTCCTGTGGTGATGGAGAGGAACCTATAGTAAAATGAGTGATTTTAAGCTATTCTACAAATGTGTCTGGATAGTGCAGGCTATCCCTGCCACACAAAAGTGTTCCACCTTTTTCTAGTTTACCACCAAATGGGGAGAGATGCTTAGAGAAAAGCTTACTCAAATCAGCAAGCAGGCAAAGCCTGGTATGCWTTGCTGCAGACATTGATAATTTATGAGTTTTATAATTACCCCTCCCCCCCTTTTTTTTCTTTTATAATTACTATAGGGAAAAAAATTCCAGTGTTAGCAATGAAAGTGCAATCTGTGACAGCATGTTGTGATTCTCTTTCAGGCTGTCCTAGCCTTGGACACTGTAGGACTCCCCAAAACAACTGCAAATGTTCTATGTTCTTGTTCATTAACTTTCTTTCAAACCTTTGTGGTTCACAGTGGCACATGTCCACTGCTGACAATGAAAGGGAGAAAGCTGTGCTGCAGGAAAAGCATATTGCCTGTCGTTTGGAATTCCAGCTGTCCCGTGCTGCTTGCAGAGCATGAAAACTCAAATCTACTGGGCTCCATCTTCCCAAGCAGCTTCACCTTCTTCCAAGATGTTCCTGCTGTATCCATGCAGCACAGCCACCCAAACTCTCCATTTCCTGTGGGATTTTTAGCATCTAGGTAATCCCATCTAGCTAATCCTATCTGACTCAGTCATCCCATCAAGATGAACCCACTTTTTCAGCCTGGCACACTTGGGCGTTCCTTTTTTCTTCTCCCTAAATGCTCCCCTTGCTCCACCCAGCTCATCCCTCCCCTTGACCCACACAAATCCTTCACCGATATCCACTGGAAGTGCTGAAGTGGAAGTAAACATCCTCTAAAGACAGGAATACAAAGCAGTCTTCTGCTTCTACCACCCTTGCTGCACCACGGGACACCATGAACTGCCCCATGCCTTGCATGCTCTGCATCCAGAGCCATTTTCCCCATCTCCTTCAAGAGCACAATGGCATGCGAGCCTTTTCTGCATGATAAACAAGGACAACATGCTCCACGGGACAGTCTCTGAGATACGCTTCAGATTTATAGGCTGCTCTGTGACATTTATTTCAGTCTTCGATTGGCAGTCACCTACCAGTGAGATGCGAGAAGTTCACCTCCATAATAGATGCATCTCTTTTGTTAAGTAGTTTTTCTTCTGAACAAGAAATTACTTGGCTGTATTTCTCAAGGGAGAAGGGGAAAACTTCCTCCTCACATGCAGAGAAAAAGGGGAAAAAAAAAGAAAAATAGTCTCTTGTATCAGAGGAGGTTTTTTTAATATTCCGATACCGGGAGCTGAGGAGGGGCATAATTTATTACACCCATATGTGATGTCTTAGGAACAAATAAAATAATAATTGGTCTCTATCCCTCAAGGAAAAGCACCTCTGATTTGGGGCCTGGAGAATTATTATTCTGCTTGAGTGAAACCAGCCCAATCTGTATGCGTGTAAAAGACATAAGACTAATTAGGAATTTCTGTRGTTTATAGTGTCTGTGGTGCACAAGTTTGCCAGAGCTGTTGATTTTGTCACTATTTCAGCTTCCTTCTAAACAAACATCAATTTCCCAAATCAGAAAATGGTGTAAACTTTTCTTTTTCTGTGAGTGGATTTTTTTTTACATGCTTTAAAAATTAGTAGTAAGACTTAGAAAGCTCCCCCCCTCCAAAAAAAATAACAACCCAATCATCAGTTCATTCTTGGAGCACAYGAGGGTCTCACTTAGCAACTCCCATGTGATTTTGCAGTGAGAATTAACCTGTCATCCAACATCTGAATTTCTCAACCAGTGACAGAGACCAAGGTAAGGCCCATCTCACTGGCCACGTCTTCATGGCCAGGCATGGAGACAGCTGTTGTTTAAACCATGCAGCAGTTTGTACAGGAAAAAATAATTGAGCCTTTTCAGTGACGAATTTATCATTTGACTTGATATCATGCATTAGACTAGAGGAGAATAATAGGTAGCGTAAAGGGCATGGGGTAGATTTAAAAACAAACAAACAAAAAGATTTCTGTTTCTGCACCTCAGTCAGGAGGCAAGTGATTATTGTATTTTATGTTAATGTGATGCTGTCAAGACTAATGTTTATAGCTCTAGTATATGCATGTGTTAGCAAAATACTAATATATCAAATGCATGTGCTTGAGATAGATAGATACATTTTGTTTTCTCGTACACTTCATTCCATTCCACGGTGAAAAGAAAGTTCCAGCTTCAAATTCTGATAAAAGCATTGTGCCATCACCATAAAAGTGGAAATTAACYTCAGTAGCAATGTGGTAAAACATTTCCCAGAGGAACATGAGAAAACATCTGCTCAGCCATTCAGCTCGACAGGATCATGAGAGAGAAGGAAAAAAAGGGGGAAAAAAATGCATGAAAGTATTTTCGAGCCTGAAGCAATAGATGAATACCAAGAGGTAATACTGTTCAGTTCTGGAAAAAGCCTAATTTGGAGTTCTTCAGTAAGATAATACAGTGCTCTCCACATAACCTAGGAGCTTTTTCCCTGGTGGCAAATTCCCAGGAAATAGAGTCCTCCGTCTATCTCTGCTGCCTGCATTTCATCTGCACTTTGGCAACCAGCTGGATGACGGATGCCATATTCTTCATGCAGAAAAAGGTATTTAATGCACAGCAGACCTCACTTTTTACCTGCCTTGAAGGGCATGTGGCAGAAAATGTTGAAATATCTTGGCCATTTTTCTTTTTTTTTTTTTCACTCCAGAGACACTTAAGGACCTCTTTGTGCAATCAACACTTGCCGTTGCTGCAAAGGGGAAGTCTTCACCCTATGCCGTCAATTTTTGGTCTGTAAGAGGCCACGGGGGACAAAAGAGTGATTAAGCATCAGAAGTGGGAAAATACGTCAGAGGGCTGCTGGGTTTAATGATTTTCTGGGGTTACTTGGGAAGGCAGATGCTCTGTCAATAAGTATAAATTAACTTCAGGCCCAAAGCAGGAGAAGTCAGGAGATGAGAGATGAGACTTCTCTGCAAAGAGATCTTGCAGTTTGGCAGAGGATGAGGCCGGAACGCTGATCTTGACTGATGTTGGGAGGAGAACTTGCCTGGTAAAAATGGGGCACACACAAGGTGATAAATACAAGGTGAAAGCCAAATGTGAACTATGTGAATCTTGYAGGAGCTCTCTGGAATATCCACAAGAAACCAAGCTCCATTTCTTGCTCATGCCTTACTGTGCTTCATAAATATACCCATGAATTACATATGTAGCCCTTGGTAGACCAAATTTGCATAAATGCTTACCTTGGGGGCTATTCTTAAATTTAAGCAGAATTTAAGCAAAGGGTTAAGTGTTCTGCTGTCCCATCGATCTTGCAGAAAGCATATGTCAAAAAAAAAATAGCTTATCCTTGGTTTTGATACTTGCAGAATGAGTTTCATTAAAATATGTATCTGTTCTCTGGTTAAATAGCATGAGTGCATGTCTGGCATCCTTTGCCTTTCCACCACTTCTAATATAGTGAAAAGATRTTTTCCTTTTAGTTTAGGTTGCTGGATACTGCTCTCTCTTCTGTTTCTCATATATACATGTTTGTAGTAGGGAAAATACCAATCAAACTTTCTCAAAGACCTGCTTTTTAATGACTATAATCCAGAAAAACACTTAAATCAGCAGATGCTCAGCTTCAAGTATGCAAACAGTAAAGTTGCAGTGCTCTGGTTAAGAAAAGAGAAATGTTCTGATTTAAAACTGGCCACATGCTGAAGTACTTTGCTGAAAGTGGATCTGCTTATATTTTTTTTTTATGGTTCAGATTTTCAAAAGAAAGAATTCATCCTCTAACACCTCCCGCTTAGGAAGTGAAATGAAACTTCTAGTGAACAACAGCCAGTTTTGGGGAGAGTTGCTAAAATCTTGAAAGTCTTGACAAAACTTTTGTGCTGAGTGAATTTGAAAGTCTGTTCTTAATCTTATATCCCTTGCATGACCACTGGCTAATACTCAGTGAAAAATATTCTTTTTTTTATACCAAAATGTCACAGCTACCCCAAACTAAAACACAACTGTTGTCTCCTCTGCCTAACACTTCTATACTTCAGATCCTCTTTGGAAATCTAAGGTAGCAAGTTGGGTAGCAAGCCTAAATTGACTTTCACAGTAAACAGACTTAAAATCTAGTTAAGGCAGTGTCTGTACAGAGTCCTGACATTCATTATTTGGAATTCTGATGTGGAAAAAAGAAGAATCTGTGAAATTCGGAGGCAGACTGATTGCAGAGATCACCTCAGGTTAGTATTTCCACCAGAAAGTGATTGCACATGAGCAAGTGATGTCAAGATGCACCTCTGAATCTGTACTCTTTCCTAAGGTGGTAGCTGTTGGGATTACAGGATTTAGTGGGAAGTAAGTGGACCTGGGTGAACAGATGAAGGCTGAGATTTTTTTCCTCATATCTTGGATCTCTAGCTCTGATGGTGAGAGATGAAGGCTCCTACCAGCTGGCAACGCTAGTCAAAAAGTCAAGACTGTAAAGCCAATGTTCAACTGCRTTTTCCAGGAAAGAGTAAGAGATTTGGCCTCCTTTAGCATCTCCTCTACTCCCAACTCTCTTTCCTGCAATGTTTGGRTGATAAAATGGCTGAATGATCATTCTGTACAAGAAAACACTGCTGCGTTTTCTTGACTGTCAACCAGCATAACTGCAATTCGCCATCTAGGAATTGATTAACCACCACAGAAGAGGCATTTGCTGCAAACAGTTGTCGCTCCAAGGAACTTGTAGCTTTAAGGGATGGATAATCAGACATGGGGGTAATTTGGAGGCAAGAGGCTTTTTGATCATTATTGCTTGATTTCTGCTTACTGGCCTTTTGGTTGAATTCTCCTCACCATGAACTACTGCCAAATACTCCCTGACTTTGCTGGGATGGAGAGCAGAATCTGGTAGTTTTCCTCGTGCTTTCTACCTTTCACGCCCTACTCTCCCCTTTTTCCTTTGTATGCTGGTTGGTGAGATACCTGTTGTTAACAGCACAAATGATCAGCATCATGTACTTACTAAAGTCAGCCAACAAGCTGTTTATGCCTCAAAAAAAAAAAAAAAAAAAAAAAGCCTTCTGGTTATTTGGCTCAATTGGAGCCATATGGACTATCAATCTCTCAAGAGCACATGGCAAAGAGTCTGAGAAGGAGACTCCCTCCTCTAGCACTGAACAGAAAGCGTTGACCTAATTGACAGCTAAAGGATCTGGCAGGTTAAACGAAACAGAAACCGATACAGCCGTGCCTTAAAATGCCATGTGCATCTAAGCTTAGGCAAAAGAAAAGAAGCCCCAATGAAAAATTAAGCTGTATGAAGCATTAGTATTTCAATTTGTGAAGTGACAGAGATGCTGCAGTTGCTTCTACCTTGGTGCACAGGTGTAGGCCAGTGTAGTTTCCTGTTGCAGAGTATAAATCATTGCAGAAAAAGAATAAAAGCACCTTAATATTAGGCAAGCCTTATAGACAGTGCAGTGTTCGTGCCTAAGTTACTGCAGATGCTGCTGGAGCAAATAGATTTTAACAGCTCGTCTTTCCCTTCCTTAATGTGTGTCTGCTCTCTGCATTTGACTGTGATAGAATTATTGTGGCAGATGCCGTGATAATCTCCTATTGCAGCCTGTTTCCCTTCTGATCCAGCATTAGTATCTTCTCCTTTTTACAGCACTCAAAAAAAAAAAACCTCCTCTCACAAATTACAACATGCATATTTTATAAAGCAACTTAGTATGCTAAAATATGCACAAATCAGCCTGATTTTGCCTGGAGGCATCTGTCCAAGAGGAAATGAACCTTCAGAAGTTCATTATTTGCAGTCTTACAAGCACAGTGCTGTGTGCAGATACAGCTGCTGAAACCGTACGACACCAAGACCACAGAAGGCTTAAGTTTTATGTTTTGTGTTTTGTTGTTTCGTTGTAATCAAATCCTTAATTGGGAAGCCATAATCCCAAACCTGTCCTGTTGCAAAAGTTCTGTATTTTAATATTGGTACTTGTCCTTTTCATTTACATTTCTCCTATTTTCCTCTCAGTGATGAGAAAGTAGAGACATGGAAAGTATCAACTAAAACCAGGAACTGATCAGAAGATAAAAAAGATTACACTTGAAGTATGTTAACATGATACTCTTAATCCCTATGCTTAGATAGGAACAGTTGCTTCTCATATCCTTTGGGCTAGTAAGTTGTGGCCGAGATTCTTCCCCAAAATGCTGTCGCTCGCAATAGGGACATATTCATGGTTTGTGGACAAAATAAACTGGAGAGGAAACAGCACAGGAGAAAGGAGGTAGAGAATGGGAACAAAACTATTAGAAACACCTCTGAGGTAGCTGAGTTCTTGTTATGGGTAAGAGCTCAGCTTCGCTCTATGCAATGGGTGAAAAGAGGCCACATGACAACCGAACTCATCTATACTCTCCCGTAGGATTCATTGGTGGAGAGAGATGTGTCAGCCCTGGCTGCTAATGACCTGTTCAGTTTGGGCTGTGTCCTCTTTTAATTGCTGTACAATCAAGTGTCCCTGATTTGGCAGGTGAGCTCTGCAGCAGATGTCAAAGCAGATGTGCATCATTTCTGAGTGCTGAATCCGGGGGTGGTGGCACATTACCAGTAAATGAAAGCTGGCCGTTGCATGGAGAGCTGGAACTAGCAAACAGATATGCTCAAAACTCTCCCTTTGGTCTACAATTTAAGCTAACAAGAGCTTTGGTAAATTAAGGGCAGGATCCAAAGTGTACTCTTTAATGTTTGCATCATGGAGAAGCTTTGAATGCTGAGCCACAAAGTGATTTGCTATTATACACATTTGTCACATGCACAGCAGCTTCTTAATAGGTATTCAGGGACCATCCTACTCCAAAGTCTGCTCTGAAAGCAAATGGGCAAGTTGTTCTCTTCTAAGTAGTTGTGATGAAGATCCACACAGCATGTCCTTTACCATCACAAGATTATGAATACTTTTTATCACAACTCAACTGTGTCTTGAGATGACTCACCTTTTTTTTTTTTTGAGTATGATAAATGAAGCATTTTTCTACAGTATATTTGCAGTCAAAATTGGCAGATTGGTATCATAGCATGTAAGACAGGATGCTGCTACAGTTGTATGGATAATCCTAATGGCAGACTTTTTATACCATGACTTGTTTATTTCTACTGTATCCCGTAATTTTAATTTTTWWAAAAAAATATTTAGATAAGATTAGTTAATATAGATCAACAGGAATATGACAAATGCATAAAACTAAATAGTGTTGCATTCTCAAAGAGGGCATGCAATCAGAAAACACACAGTGCACTTCAGAGCAAAGTATTTATAAATGTCTACACTTTTGGAAGTATTTCTTTTTCCTGGTGTATGTTGTTAGCTGCATCTTTTCTTGTCATAAGCTTTACATTTCTTTATCACTTAGGCAAAGAGTTATCCTTCACCTGGTATTTTCATAACTACAATCCCATGCATGTACAAATTCAAATTCAGGTTGCACGAAGAGTCTCAGGTTATGCTGGAAGGTGTCCAGTAACGGTGTTTATAAGCCTGTCATCACTATACAGTGCTATTAATTAAACAGAAAATATTTAGATTTTATGTTTTATAGTTGTGTTTTCATTTTGGAACATTACTCAGAGAAAGAAAGTCCTGTAACAGCAAATTCCTGCAAGTGTATAGATTTCTACAGCTTTCTCCTACACCCTGAAGTAAAATTCAAAACCAGCTGGAGCATAAAAACCAATTCCAGATATCTGTGATCAGTCTGAGGTTAATATTCTGTCTTCCAAGACAGGGCTGATTCAGCAGTCTCCTTGTTTTATGCCCCTATAAAAATACTTTGCCTGATTATAGAAGAGCTATGCATGTGATATCCTGTCTTTTTTTCCTTCACTTTTTCAAATTCTTTATAACACAAGGCAAACAAATGGTCCCATCTTTTCCTCAACGCAGCCTGTCACTACCTATTCAGGTCACAGCTCTATGTGAAAAAAAACCCAAAAAACAACAAAAAAAMCCCCCAGTACATTTATTAGGAGGGCTCCAAAAAAAATGACCAAATGCTTGCTCCTTTTTAAATGACAGTGCAGATGCATGTGACAAAGCCATCAGTGGTTAGTGACTTGAAATGCCGTTCAAAAACAGCTTTCCACAATGCTCATAGAGAAGACAGTCTCACAATTAGACAGCATGTATTCTGTAGGCAGCCTAAGTACTGCTCTTGCAAGGTCTGTGTGTTCTTCCTAGCTGCTTTTTTTTTTTTTTTTTTTTTTTTTTTTTTTTTTTTCAGAGAAGCTGTCAGCTTCTGACTCTTTGCTCAATGCATGGCAAATGAGGAAGAAGTCACCTGGAATGTTCTGGAGAGATTGTAGGCTCTTTGTGGGCCATGAGTGCCATGTGTAATAGATAGCCCTAGAAAATCATTTAAAAGAAAGAAAAAAGAAAAAAAGAAAATTTTGAGGCATCTTCCTCTTAAGGACTTATCATTTATTCTCTTCTTTTYCTCATTCCTTTGTAATGACAGTCTTTCCTTATAGATTATTTTAGCAGATGTGTTCAAGATCTTCCTTAATCTTCTAAGTGATGGTAGCGGTAGCTAAGAGTACAGCATGCACAAGCCTCCCGCTTGGCCTAAGAAATTATTTTGTCTTCAAGCAAAACCAACAATGAACAATTTATGAAAGGAACTGTCACGAAGTCCATAAGGCAAGAAAATACTCCCATGAGTCTGTTGCTAAGACAGTGTGGGAGAATTGCTGGAGAACAAGGAAATTAAAGAAAAACAGGGCCTAACAGATGTTTTGGCAATACAGAAGCTTGCTCAGGGTGAGACAGTTACCACTTCCAGGATGGTTGGTATGTACAGAATCTACTCCTCCACAATTCCCTTGGCAACACAATTGCCCTCCTAATACACACTAATAGGAATAAACAACAAGTGGAGCAGAATGGAGATATCATTCTTTGTTGGCTTCCCTGTGGAGGTGGTAATTGGATGGTGCCCTGCAGCTGATGAGTGAATGGGTGGAGTGGAGTGAAGACACTACGGCCAAACTCTGTTGTACTCCCTGCAGAGATGGCAACCTGGCCGTATGATGCAAGTGATAAGCCACATAGTATGATAAGATGTCTGGTGCTGGGCCAACAATGGTGACAGATCAGTCCCTTCCGATGGACTTTGCTCAGACTTCCCGTCATTATAATGCCATTATCATACCAATACACGACCCCATCCAAGAAGTTACCCACTTCCAAGGAATGACCACCCCTCACTGAGCATGCGCTCTAGAGTTTCGATTAACTTGGGAGACCTTTTAGACCAATCAATAATGAAAGTATGTATGACTAGAGTCACTCAAGCTCCACCTGAATGTAAAAGAAAATATATTAAATGTGAATTAAGAAACCAAAAAAAAGGGGGTCAGAACAACAACAGGGGGAACAGAAGAGAAAAACAGAAGAGATGAACGAAAGAACAAAGAAAGAAAGAAGAAAATTGAACACCTTTCCTCCCTTCCGGTCAGGGTGCCAGCTGAGGAGACTCCTTGAGACTGAGAGCCCTCTCCCATCTTCTGAGTGAGCGATGATTGCACATTTGTACACTGGACACTAGCTAGGAAACACACACTGCAGTAGATAATTTCTTGTACTGACATCCAAAACCTGTTCTCTAAAATGTTGCTTTTGAATAAATTGTGCTATTTGTGAACTCGACTACTTGTTTTGAAGGCAACTGGACCTACAGTTGATGCACTGTTGGTGAATCCAGTACTACCGGAGTCAAGCTTATGATTGATCACACTATTTGGGAACTCGATTCACTCGTTKGAAGGCAATCAGACTTTCAGTTGGCACACTGTTGGTGAATCCGATACTGCCAGAGTTGGGCTTATAGTTACCACAGTTTTTGGCGTCCCTATTAAGAGATGAGTCCAGTCACCTCCAGTCCCTCTAACCTTCGAGGATCAGCTGGAATASAAGGAGATTAATTTCATATCAAATTTGCCCCGCTCCTCCATCAAAACACAACAGACAGCATTCAAGAATACAGTGTCAGCATGACTTAAGCACATATTTTATGGAGCTCTTACTTTAGTGATTCAGATAATTTTCTCTTTTCACAAAATCTACTATGACTCACAGTCACCAAGTCCAGGAGGATAAATACATTTATGTACAATGGAATGGAAAGGTTTTTTATCATTTAAATATTCAGAGCAATTTATAAATATTGCTCATCTGCTTCAGTAGATGAGCATTATTACATCTATTTTACAAAATATTAGTCTTAATATTGAATGTACCTATGTAAGGCCTGTGGAGTTTACCTTTTTTTTTTTCTGAATGAGGGCATTGGTTGAAGATAAATCGTTTGGGAAGGAAGGGAAGTTGAACACAGCTGCCTTGATCTATGACATTTTGCAAAATGTTTCCTTTATTCTTGGTACAAATTAAAGATGGGGCCTGATTCTTTCATTAGGAAAGGTGAAAAAAATAACAGCTCTTATTTCAGAGACAAAGAGAGAGAGAGAGAGAAGAATAGCATGTAGCAGTGAATTTTTTGCTTGTGGTTTTTATTTGTCTTAAGCTAGGAATTGTTGTAAGCCTTTGAATGCATCCTTGCATCCACATGTTCCAGCTGCAGTTTGGTCTCTTACCTGCTCATTGCCTATGAAACTGCATATCTATTCTTTTTTCAAATGGAAAGGGTAAAAATGTGTCTCTGTCCCAGCAGTCTGGGTACTGTGTTTGCTCTTCATACAAGTGTTTAGTTGTATGGGAGTGATTGAATCAATGAATCTATTTTAGGTGTCCAAGTTCAGCTGGTGTCTAAGAAGGAAATAAATGTGCAGTATTAGAAAGCCTCATCCCCTCAGAGTAAAGGCCCAGTATGCAGTCTTTATAGGTAAGTTAGCGTGGATAAATGAGAATTTTTGTTTCTGAGCTGAACAGACTGAGCTTTTGGCAGTTTTCCAAGACTGCAAAGTGACTGGGCTTAACCCTTTGACCCCAGGTGGAAACTTGGCATTTGTACTGTCAAAAGAGAGACTGAAAAGCTTGAATTGGTGATCTCATTAGTCCCTCATTAACTGCTGTGTATTAAGTAGTAAATCATTTTGTGTTCTCTTCATTTTTATTTTTCTCACTTGCAGAGTCTTTCTGCACCAGGTAAAAGTTGCTCCAGTTAAGGGACCAAGAGAGGGAAGGTTACAGGCACCAAGCTGATGCTTGTGACTAACACTAGCAAGTCAAATACAATCACAAATCAGTGCTTGCTATTAAGTGGTGTAGTTTATATGCAATGCACCTAGCACACCTGTAGAGATTTACTAATATACAAAAAAAAATAAATTATAAAACTCCTTCAAAGTTTCTCTTTCACTGTAGGTTGGCAAATACGCCAGGGACAGCTTCATTCCTGCATCTCTCCATAGTTAGATTCCATTGTGCAGCTGCTTTTCTCCAACTTTCCCTTCGCTGGAGCTTATGCAAACATGGCAGCAATATTTATGGTGGCGTCAGGTTTTAGTGCAATCTTCTTAAAGTGCTAAGGGGAATCCAATTAGCAGGATCACGATGCCATTGCTGGCACTCAGTGCCAAAAGCAAATAGTTGCAGATTGCACTCACTCAACGGTACCCAAACCTGTATTTTGACTGCTGAGCCAGGCAGCAGCAGGGCTGAAAAAGAGAACTAGGTAAAAACATAGTAGGAGGCCTCCTTTTCCCCCATTTGCGCTGTACAGGAACCAGCAGAATATCTGCCGGTCTGGCCTATGTCATTCACCAGGGGAGGTTCAGRTTATACATTAGGAAGAATTTCTCCATGGAAAGAGCAGTCGAATATTGGAACAGGCTGCCCAGGGAAGTAGTGGAGTCACCTTCCCTGGCAGTGTTGAAGAAATGTGTAGATGAAGCACTTAAGGACATGGATTAGCAAGGTGGTGTGGAAGGCTTATGGATGAACTTGATGATCTTAAAGGACTTTTCCAACCGTAATGATTCTATGATTCTTTTCTGTGATTTCCACCTTGTACTCTGAGAGCAACTGGTTAATCGCAACTTGAGTGAGTTGTCTATTCAATATGTAAAACCTTAGCCAGGGTTTCTCATAACTTTTCTCATTGCAAGGTCTTTAGCAGCAAGCTTGTAATACAGGAAGAGGGAAAGAGAAATGGAGTTTGGGGGAAAAAATATCTTTCCTACATGTACATTCATCCATTCTAGTTTTTGCTTTGCAGCAACTCTTGAACCTAGATCAAATGGAAAAGAAGGTAGGAGCCTAAGTTCTCTGCTTATGGCAGCATAGTGGTCTTGAAGCATATGTACCATCAAATATAGATACATCACTCATGCTATATACATAATATAAGCTGATCTGTGCATGCTTAGTGCACTGACTACTCTGTAGGGATATTTTCCAGCCCAGTGCTGACTCACATAATGACTAGGTTTTCAAAAGTCCACAAAATCCATGGATAATGTTGATCTGAGGAAGCAAATGACCTAATAAGTAGTGTTAGATGACCTAATAAATAGTCTTAGATGACCTAATAAATAGTGATCTGCTACCAAACACTGTGGACTCAGCAGGTGTGCTATGGGAAAGGGCTTACATGAGAAGAGACTCCAAATCACCTTTTCCCATCCACATGGTTGAGGGCCAGGGCTGGATACGTCAGAGGAGACTCTGTGTGCTATCGATCTTGCTATATTTTACAGAATTACTCTAAAAGTAGCAGCAGGTTCCAGGGACAGAGAATGAGCATGTGCACTTTTCATTGAGCAGTCAAAGAAAATAATAATAAAAAAAATATTAGCACAAGTAGCTGTCTGCCCATATGTTGTCCACATTTGGATCATTAAGCTCTATCAAAATTGACTCACTGGAAAAAAAAAAAAAAACCCTTTAAAGCAGAAAACTTGCATTTGCCCTCGGTTCCAGTTGTTATTCCTCCAGCTCCTCTACTAGAGACTATAGAAAATCTTGAGTGACACACTGTCATTCTCCTCTCCATTATCAACTACAGCTACTCCTGCTGCTTGACAGCGGCTGAAAATAAAACCCAGGCTGTCCTTCGCTGACATCTGTGTCGATGGCAAGGCCTCTTTTTGGAGGGCTCCTGGCTGGGCGAGTGACTCTTTTTATGCCTGTGCTTTAATGCTGCTTCCAAGGTGGTGAGGAGCAACACAGTTAAGAAGGCAGGAGCTAGAGCAAGACGTGGGGAAAGTCTACCCCACTCGCTGCCCTTGCCCTCCTCCAGTTAAGTTGTTAGACAAGGGATTCTTCTCTTCTTTAACTGGGGAAAAGTAAAGTACCTCCTTTAAGGTCAAAAACCTTAAGCTAGGTGTTAGAAGAACTTCTTTACTGTGAGGGTGCCAGAGCCCTGGAACAGGCTGCCCAGAGAGGTTTGTGGAGTCTACTTCTCTGGAGATCTTCCAAACCCACCTGGATACCGTCTTGTGCCACATGCTCTGGGTATCCATGATGGAGCAGAGGAATTGGGATTAGATGATCTCTAGGGGTCCCTTCCAACCTCATCCATTCTAGGATTCTTCCTCTTTAGATAATGGAGAAAGTTATGAGCCTTTTGAGAATGGTTCATGCCAACAGTGTTCAGCATTCCCTGCATTAATCCATGATGACTCACCTTACTGAATAGCCTCTCTCCTTTAACTCAGAGAAGACATACTACACTTAGACTTCTTCTGATTTTGCTTGCTAGCCACCAGTGTTTGGCAGTTTTCCATCCATAGTGCTTGTAAGCTTTTCATAGGCATTTCTGGCATTGCACAGCTTCTTGCATCACTGAATCAAAGTGCTCAGCCCCTATTAATTACATCGACCACACTTGGTGTTTCTAAATGAGCAAAAGGGGCATTAATTTCACACCCACAGTCTAGTAGAGTCCCAGTACGCATGGGAAGGCTTTGGTAGACAGACTGCACAAATTTTTATCTATCTGCTCCCAAAACCAGAGCAGCAAACTCTGCAGGACTCCAGAGCTGGTTGAGACAATGAAGTGCTGGACCAGCTTGCCTAGAGAAGCTGTAGATCCAATGTTTATATATATATATATAATTTAATAATAATAATAATAATAATAATAATAATAATAATAATAATAATAATAATAATAATAATAATAATATCTGGCAGATTTTAGTTAAGTCAGGTTGTTCCCACCTTTGGTCGGCAGAGTGGGTCAAGTAATTTCCCTGCAAAATTTCTTCCCAGATCCATTAACACTTCCAACAACAGGTAAACCTTCCTGACATGTCTCACCGTCTCAGGACATTATGGAGAGCTACGGCTGTRCTGACCTATTGGCACTTCCCTTAATTAGGGAAACAGCGTTTATTTGGGCTTGTCATAGAGAAATAACAGTAATGGTGAAACTGTTTCATCAGCAGCTGATAGCTACTTGTACTTGTAGGGATCAATTGGTTGTAATGACAAGACTGTATTATGGCTCTGTACTTGATACACAAAAACATACTATCTCCTAGAGACAGGTAGATGACAGGGAGAGAGACGATTTCTGCATAAACATATATATTCTCCTAATTCAAGTTCTTTACTGCTGTAATTGTGCCCATGAACTTTGATGATGTTGAAATTCATCTGACCAGTTTTGGCTTTCTAAGAGTTATGCAGTTTTCTAGACTCTGAACACACGTAGATATGAATTGTTTTTACCTCTAAGATTCTTGCTTTTTATGGCAGCTTGGGCTTAATTCTAAAAGTATCTCTTAATTGTATTAGAAGGCTGCTCTCATTTTCAACATGTCAAAATCCATGCTTTGAGGTGCAGGTCTTTGCCAAACAAGAGAGGAAGAGCAAAAGAAAGGGACTGAATGAAGGTGCTTCAGGATAGATACATGATGAGATAATCCTCCACTCTTTGTAAAATCTTGTGTATCCGATGTGGGTATTATGCCCCATGCCATCAACATACCTTTAGCCTAGACTCACTTCATACTGGAGAGAGAAGAACTAGTGGTCCAGTCCCGTTACTCAAATCCATGGTAGATTTGAGGAACACTGAACTTCAGCACCACCGGTGGACAGATATGATCTGCTCAAAATATTAGTTTTTGTTTGTTTGTTTTATTTTGTTTTGTTTTGTTTTGCATAGAGAGGTTTCTGGAACCAAAGCCAATGTCTTTCTTCAACTTGTTGCTATTTAGAATTCAATTTTGGTTCCACTAGGCTACAAAAGCTCTAGATAGAGCAGGTAATAACTGTTGTAAAGGAGACAAGGCACCTGCCTTGTAAATACAATTTCACATAATAGCTGTGGAAACATTTGTTGCAWTCAGCCACTTTGTCTCTCTATAAAAGAGCAATGAACTTATAATCCTTCATGCATGAAAATCTCTTTATCTAGGGCCTCCCATTATAGAGCTTTTGTAAGAAAATAATTTATGCTGCTAGCCGGTCTGTTAATCACTAACAAGGAGTCAGTAAAAGACTGTGGATGGTTATAACAGGAAACCACAAGAATTCCTCCCAATCTAAATAGCATCATTAAAAGAAAATAGAAAATAAAGTGGGATCAGGTCCTGCCATGGCCAGTTGTGGCTGCTGTTGCGCTAGGAGCACCTCTTGACCTTCTCAAACAAGGAAGCAATGACTACTGCTTACTTGGACATACTCATAAAGTACAAGTCAGCCATGCTAAGTGTAACCATTTGCAAAGAATGCTTGGTAGCCTTCAACATCAGAGAGGTTCAGAGCAGGGCATACAGAAGTCTAGTCACATCTTCCTTGGAAATCCCTAACCTCCAGACATGTCAAGTATAAGTATGTGCCATGGTAAGAAGACATCAGCAGTGGACCCCTTCAGTAAAGTCCCACAGCTGCCAAGAGTTGAAATTGGGAGTGTTTTTAAAGCTCAAAAGCAACTGTTACATCAAAAAGGCTTAGATTTTTAAAAATCCTACAGGTTTTGTTTGGGAATAATGATAGTTTAAGCGATTGCTAAGCAGCTTGCATGCAAGTCACTTTTGTTTTGGGAATAGGCACTTGATAGAACTAAAGCCCAATGGAAAACAAAAAAAACCCTTCTCCTTCCATTCCCCTTCCCACTCCAAAATCTTTTGAAATGTTGCCCTGCTACTTCTTAAAAGGTGTCCCTAGTGCTGTGAATTTGCATGTCAGCAGATAATTATTGGGTGTAATTACATGCAGAGAGCAAATAGAGCTGAGCAGCTCATAAGCAGCACAGGACTCCCAGTGAGCAAGTCCCTGGTGCACAGAGCTGCCTGCAGATGCTGTGCTAGGCAATGGAGACTGAGTCAGCGACGTCTGCGGGAGGCAGATAAGGACAGCGGGGAGAGCAGAGTGACATAAGTCTACTAAAGAGGAAGGAGAAGGGAGATTCCCCTGACAAAGAAAAGATGTATTGGGAAGCCAGCGTGTTCCTGAGGAGGAAGCTGTGGCCCTTGAGGACTCAGGGCCATCTCTGCTTGCATTGTGGACCATGATCATGGGGAGCTTCTCCACTGAAAGCAGTGCATGACCTGGCAGTTAGTGGTGCTGTCTGCARAGCCTCCCAGGGATACTGAGAATAAACAGGGATTTAGCAACCTGAAGGGCTTTGCCTGGATAACCAAGGTTGTGCATCATGTTTCACCCCTGCATATGAGTGCAAAGCAAATATCTGGTTAGCCAGGAGATCCAGGAGCTGTAAGAAGGATTTCTCCTATGTCCATCCTCTTTTTATCACCATTCTCCTTAAGGTATATGCCCGCTGATGAGTTTAGGCCTGAACCATGCAGACGACTACCAATAAATGGGCAGGAGGTGGCAGATAACATTGGCTCTGCTGCCTGCTTTGCCCACCACATGCACGTCATTGGGTCCTGCTGCATCTCTGTCTCATACCTCTTCTGCTGTGCTCCTGCCATCCGGCGGGAAAACATGAGAAATGGAAATCAGAGGAGTGATCTGGAGGTTGGCCAAGGGCCGCCTTGATGGAGTGTGTTGGAAGAGCTAAGTAAATTGCTCAACAGTGTTTCTATTCAGGGAAAAAAGGAGGTGGAAACACATGGTCACACAAAGTTTTGCTCAATATATTATATGAGCTTGGCAGATCTAATTGGGCACCAGACATCAGAAATCATTAAGCTATTTATTTCTTCCACTGCAGCAGCAGAAGTCCTTTGCCATTTTGGTACTCAGAGATCTTTGGTTGTGTAAAATATAGAGCACATTTAGTTGATATAACATATCTCATAGCCATTAAAATAGGGGCTGAATGGCTTGGAGACTAAAGATGTGAATAGTGGAGCTATTGTAATTTACATAATGGGTGTATAAAAAGATGCGTCGAAAGAATACATCAAATTATGGAAGCTGGAGGGAGAAGAGAGAATACAGGTTGCAGAACATTTTTTTTTTCTTCTGGTTCATTCTTGACAATATTTGAATAAGAAATAAAAACATTTTTTCCTCTCGATAAAAAGCCAAAGGCTTTTTCCTCTCCCATCTTTCACAAGGCTGATTCTTATGGAAAATTACTTATGAAGGAAAGAGGAGTGAGTAGCATCTACAGCCTTTAATAAATAAACATTTGCCAGAGAGGTTAAAGCGCATGAGATTTACCTTTTTTTTTCAAGTAAACCTGTTGAAGACAGTTCAGCTGTTAAGCTGGAGATCAAAAAAATTAAGCAGTTTCAAGTCATGGTAATACATGCATTAAACATCTTAGAGCAGAATTCATAGCTTAGGTATAATTAAATGGACTTTTGGGTTAAATTTTTCTCTATATACATATGTATATGTTTATATGTGATGATATACTCATTATATATGCATACATAAAGACATACATATGTAAGTGAGTTTGAGGGCATTTCGGAGTTTTGAGACTAAAAGGCTCATTTCTTGACATGCATATCCATTCTTCAGTTAAAATCAAGCTTCTGAGTCTTCAAGAATTGGTTGGGAGTCGCTTTTTCTTAAAAAGAAGCTCGCATTGCAATGGGATGCATAAGATGCAGATCTTTGAGAGGACGCCAAACGTTGTCCCTTTATCCCTTGGAATAAAGCTGCAGGTAAAACAAAAATTAATCTCCCATATAAAAGGAGAAGTGAAAAAAAGAAAATTCAAAATAAGCTCAACATCTTTTTATCATTTAGCTTTTTTTTCCCTTCTTCTTCTTCTAGTTGCAATGTAAAGAAGAGATTAGTCTGGGAAAATTTTTTTTTATAAGTGGGGTAAATTCCCAGTTATTTCATTTAATAAGGACAATTTTAAGTAGAGGATGAAATTGTTTAGGTCCAGAGGAAGCTATATGTACGCTCATTCTACATGGCAGTGAATGTAGTGCAAGAAAGGACCACAAGGCCAGGAGGGATCCATTTTCTTTGTAGACATAATGGTTTAGTATTTCATTTCACACATAATTTARTGTTTCCCTGGAAGGAAGAATGAGCCACTCTACACAACCATGAAAAATGAGTGTGTGGACTCACTACACCCTAAGTCATTGCATGTGCTTTGAGCTGCGCTAAAGGAAACAAATCCTGTCCAGAAAGAAAAAAATCATTTTAAACAACTGCATTTTAATAAAATAATTGCTCGGTCCAAGATTTCCAGAACCATGGATTGAAAGTCAACCACAAGAGACAGTTTCTAAGGCCCTCATGAGAATTTAATTAACATTGAATGGCAAATTGCATCCTTGCTAGCCCAGGCAAGCTCAGAGCTCCTGAAATTAATTGCCTACAATTAAAGCCACCTGAGCAATGATCATTTCAGGTGGATGCTGGGATGGAGTCAAGAAAATCTTGCAGTTGTGGTAGGGGCTTCTGTTTTTTTCTGTAACTCCTCTCTTTGGAGTTTGGACTTTTGGAGAGATGGACTTTTGCATGGTGTTGTTAGAAATTTCTGTGTATTAGGAGAATAGATTTTTTTTTCCTATTTTTGCTTTCTTTTTTCCTTGTTTTTCATGGTAGAGCAATAAAGCAGTGGTCCTGTGTCTCATGCTGACCAGCCATGAACTGTTATGTTGATGTTATTTCAAGGACCAAGAGGTTGTTCCCAGCTCTAAGGGCACTGAGTAAGTGGTAGATTAAGCCTTGGAGTTATAGCTCTAGCAAGGAACAGCAGGTCCAATGAGGCATTTCTGTCTGTCCCTAAGTCCAATGTCTTTCCTGGTAAGAGAAAAGCAGCAAGCTTAAATTAGTCATGTCTGTTGATTAGGACTGTTGGAGTCCACTTCAGTGGTGATATTTGTAGGATCAGAGTCTAGGAAGATCTGCTGCACTTAACTTGCAGCTTTATCATAGAAAATACAGCTGGAAAATAGATACTATRGTCTTTTATACACTGCAAAATATTGTCATTGTTTGGCTGTGCTGAAAGTTCACCAATAAGTGTTTTGTTTTTACCGTGAGTTTCATCTGCAGAGGTTTGAGTGCTTTCCTGGGAAAAGGTCCTCTCATTTKCTAGCAATGCTAGGCATACCCAGAATGAGCAAAGAGTGCTCAGCTTGTAATTCAAAGGGAGGAAATTAGTTCTGTTATTCCACCAGTTTTTAATTTAAGCGGCTCAGCAAAAAGTGTAACTTAAGTGACTTTGGGGGTGTTACTCTAAAATCTCTTGGGCTCAGCCCTGCTGTCAGCTCTATCACTATCGTCCACGTCCAACTTTTGCCTAAACTGTAGGAAAATGGCRGAGATCTCTGATATCAGTTTAAAAACAAGGCCTATCCTGTGATGGCTTTCATATATCATATTTTAAAACTGGTTTTCACTGCAGATAACAGGAGAGTTATCCACTACTCTCATAGTCCTTGCAAACAAGCAAATCATTGCAAACTTGCAAATCATAAAGCAAGCTGGACTGGAAGCTGAGTTAGAAAAAAGTATGTCAACAGTGAATGCTATTTTTTTGAAATACAATCAAGCCACAGGCATGCAAAAGTTTCTCTAGCAATTTTGGCCGAATTAAGAAATGCGTTTCTGCATTCTCTTTATGCTTTGATAATGCCAAAGGATTTTGTTTGAAACACTTACAATTGGATTTTTTTATTTAGATGATTGTATGGAAGGATAACTAGAAGACTGACTTGTGTTCTTGAAAATTATTTGGTTATCCTAATTCAAAATTAAATACTTTCACTTGAAGGAAAAATGTTGACATTTGGCTTTTTACTCTGTTCTAGGCTAACAGTGGATTTTGGATTGTGGAATTCTGTGCAGAGTGTCGCTTCCCAGTTTAGCTTCTTCAAAAGTGAGATAAGTAGCAATTGGATTAATTTCCAGCACAGAAAAATGAGGTTGGATATTAGGAAAACCTTCCTTCTGGTACTGCTGGTTGACATGTATGAAAATAACTTTTACAATATCAAGGCTGATTGTCTAGTAAGCAAAACCTGTTGCTCCCCCAAATGAATTTACAATAGCAGGAGGCTGAGAACGTCTCTGCCAGGGTGCAGCTACTGCTCTGCTGAAAGCATAATTACAGCTTTGTTGACTTTCATAGCAAGTTGACATAATGATTAGGGATGCAGCATTCAGTGATGATGCTTCCATCCTCCTGGGGATTTTTGTTTGACCTGGGAAGATCTCACTAGGTCTTTGCTGCCAAAGCATGTTCTCTCTTGACCTAATTAGATTAGGTCAGTCTGGATGCAATGCAGAATAGGCAATTTTAGCCATTTGTCTTGGGGTGAAGCATTTAGGGTTTTTCAGAGATGAAGCCCCACTTCAGCTCCCGCTGATAAGACTGCTCAAGTAGCTGGATAGGACTGGGAAYGAGGGAAGGGTTGTTTGAGCTGCTGTTGGTGCCTGTGGGAGTATTCGGCAGCCCAAGGGACTGATGTAAATGATATCAGATATAAAAGATGTTTTTCTTTCTTCTCCCCATGGAGACACCTGTGAGTTCAGGTAAAGTAGAGGCAGAATTGCAATTTTGAGATGAAGAAACCACCTGGAAGAAAAGGCCACCATGAAAAACATTTCCCCTATGCCTCTATGCTGCATCTCTCAGGGAAGATTTAGAAAGGTAGCTTAAGAGCATTGAGGAAGGAATTGAGTGAAACAGGGTGCTCTCCCTTTACTGGGCTTTACACATCCATATAAACAAGGCCAGGGTGCCTTTATCTTCATTCTGCTCGTCCACATCTCAAGTGCAGCAACTCTGATATGGGGTTTTTCCCACGTACCTCTTCTCCTTGCCATACATGATGCTGAAACCCTTTGTCTGTTTAGCATTGTATATATATATATAAATACTGCATGTTTATATACACATACATAAAATCATTTAAAATTGGAAGCCTTTCTACATAAGCAACTTGGCTGTGTCTTCTACCTTGCAAGGATTGTATATGATGAGAAACTGCAGGACAAACAACTTTAGCTTTGAGTAAATGAGCTATCTATTCGTGTCTTCATTTTTATTTTTGTGCTGGTCCTTCAGGTAAAAGATCCAGGTTAATAAAACTTCCTTTTTAGAAGAAACTTAGAACAGAGCCTTTGCTTCCTGGGCAAGTGGAAATTGAAAGCAGAAGCAGAGCACTGAATCAGAGTTATTTAACAAAAATCTGTATGCGTGCATATGTCAAAATGAGACCCTAGATATCTTCCCTACTCTGGAGATGAGAGTTATAAAAACTGGGTAATGCTTTTGATTAAGAAACTCCAGTTTAGTAAAATAACCTGAAGTTTCTCGTGTAGATTTGTTGGCTGCTTGAAAGTCTTTAGCAATTTAGTGATTGGAGTGTGTTTTTTCACAGTAGGATCTTGTGTTGGACTTGCATTTGTATGCCCAGGCTTCTTTCCAGCACTGTGTTAGAAGGGGATAAAAGCCATGCTGGGTTGGATGCATCTTTTTCATTGTGCTCTCTGCAACTATTGCTAAAAGCTGATACCCAAAAAAGAGCAGAAGAATAAAACTAGGGTGTTATGGTGTGTACCTGGTATARTTTCCTTGCCGAGGTCTTGGCACCCAGATGTGAGGTCTGTGCATTTGATAGMCTTGATGGATCCTGCTAGCTGGTATTTTTTCTGGCTACCTTCCAACCAGCATCCCAGATTCTTGGCCCATTCCACAGATATCAGCTCTAAATTCTGCATTTGAGCAGTTCCCAAATGCTTTTTTAAATCTGAGCCTAGAGAAAATGAGGGACATCCCTGCCATGTGTGCTTAATACCCATCCATGATTTTATATTATGTCTGTGTATCAATAAGCCTGCTTATTGACTGGATGGAGAAGAAACTGTTGCTTGCCCTATAGCATAAATTTTTCACTGARAAGGCAGCACAGTTAGGCACTTCAAAGCTCATTAAATAATTACCATGTTTTAACTGTAGTAAAAATCAGAGCTAATTACCACTATCTGCTTAGTGAACCTTGCACAGCTGGGCAAGGAATCAAGGGCACTGCTTATATTTGCTTATGCTACAAGCACTAATGATTATTTTATAGAAGTCCAGCTTCGAGTAACTAAAAAAACATCAAGAAAGATGCAGTGGTAGATAGACTGAAAGCAAACTAGGCTTAACACCTTTGCCTGCAGGAATGTCCTGCAAGTTTTAACTGCGTTTTTATAGCAGTCTTGGACTGCTTCAGCTCTTTCCTTATTTCTCCTCAGGAAATAAAGGACAGATCCAGTGTCCTCTGGAGTTCCCCAAAGCAGCTTAATTGAGCTTGCCTTGACTCAACAGCAGCTAAAAGTAGTCATCACAATCTGTCCTGCATTTGCCCATACAGAACATGAGCTTTTGCAAGTCCTGTCTAGGAGGAGCTAGAAAGAATGAAGCAAAATCTGCCAGGAGGGCAGGGAGAGCACCTTAGGTGATTGTAAAGGTTGGGGGGGGAGCGGGAAACAGTCTGGATGCTCTAGTATTGAGCAGTGATGCAGTGAGCATTTGGTACCTGTCCAGCGGTTGCTGCCAATGTCAGAGCTTCTATCCAGAAGCCTCAGGGAGAATGAGCAGAGAGGTCTCCCTGCAAGTGTTATAACATAACATGGGCTCAGGTTTCTGTACTGGGAAGCATATCCAGAAGATGCATGCACTGGGCAACTGTTTTTTTTGACAGAAGTATCTATGAATAAATCCTGCATGATGGTGGGTCTTCAAAGCACTCACTGCAATTTCCTCACTGACTCATGTGGATTTTTGAGGGTTTTCAGACCTTGTTGCTTCCAGAGCAATGCAGGAAAATGGAAGAGGTAGCTTTGCCAGTCTCCCTACATCCATGCACTAAGGAAGGTCCATGCTCAATCTATCGGTACAGAATCCTGTTAGCGTTCTCTATATGGTAACACCAACATGGCATGTTTGGGCAAGATGACCAGGCGTAATTGTCTGAGCTGCCCTGGAAATGCTGGTGTTGCAACCCAAAATGGTACAAATCTGCTTTCCTAGGGAAAAAGGAGCCGTCTTGGCTGCAGGCAGGAGTAGCTGGTGGAGGTGCTGCTGGGGTTGTCACCCCACTGTTTAGGTGCAGATTTCCTTCCGGTGGGGCCAGCATCACATCCTCTGGTGTCTGTGCTTGTTTCTTGTCTGTTCTCATAGCTTAAACTTTCCTGCACAAGCAGGTTGTGCCAATTTAAGATGGACACCTGGTCTCATCCCTGCTGCGCTAGGTAGTGCAGGGGGTGTAAGGCTGTGCACTGAAAGGATGACATTTGCAATGATCCTGATTTTCCTCTCTATTATAGCCTGCATCGTCATTTACGTTAGTGTAAACTCTATAGATAATAACATGTTTCAGGTACCGCTTCTGGGGGGGAGGGGAGGTTCAGTAGGAGCTAACTGATGTGCCAGTCCCCCAGGTGACTCAGAAGTGGCTTGAGAGGAAGGGAAGATGTCTAGGCAGGATGCTGCAAACATGTTGGCTGTTTCAAAGCCATCAACAGACAAGGACTCAAAGGTAAAAACACCGGGTTGGYGTGGGAGAGAGCAAAACTTTGTGTTACTGTTTCTTCTCCATAGCGCRTTTCCTTTTGCTGGTCCGAACAGATGAGAGCTGTGATGGCTAGAGCTCCCTGGAGTTGTTGCACGAGGCTGTAAACGCCTCCAGAGCCTCTTTGTGCACCATTGCAGATGGAATAAATAGCCTGTGTTCCCCTCTGGGATGAGCAAGGGAGAGGCAGGACACTTTCCTCGGGACCTCTGGCCATCATCACAGCTCCTATTCAAATAAAGCTGAGCTACAGCAGGATTGATATTGTCTCTGAGAGCTTGGGGAATCGATAAAGGAAGCAGGAAAGGGAAGAGGCAAAAGGCTGTAACTCCTTACATGAGAATTGATTTTGTCTGTTGTTCACTCCCAGGACAAAAAGGAACAAATTCATCACTTAGGCCTGGAAGAGAAGGGAGACTAATTCTCTGATTTGGGAAAAGGATAAGAGCTCAGTGAAAGGTCAGTGAGGGATCAGCACTGTCATAAAGAGATCTTTTTACTGTTTTTGCTGGCGGAGAAAGTGGACACAGGCTACTCAGCTGTATGAGTTTCCTCCAGCAATATTGCCAAGTTGCGAATAAAAACCAGGTTGCACCTCCAAGGAAAAAGCCATGTGGCATCATTCCTCAGAGATTTACTTGCGCGGAGAGGGGTTTACATGTTAAATCCCCTCCAGTGTCCCGAGGTAGACACCTCTGCTTCTAGGAGAAGCCCTGGAAGATGCCACAAGGCTTTGGGCTGAGTGAGTCAAAGCTGTGTGTGGTGGAGCTTTTGCGGGGGGCTCTATGTTGCTCCCCGCCAATGTCTCAGCAGCACCCACGCCAAAGCTCCCTGCTCTGCAGGGATGGGAGGCCTCAGTAGAGGCTGAAGGACCAAGATTAGCTCTGCTGCCCTGTGTCTGTTTGCTGTGGTGTTGAGTGACCCGACACATGTTATGCGGGAAAGTCAACTGTACAGGGCAGCTCTGATAAGGAGCTGAATCTAGGCAAAGTCTTCATAGCCCTCTAAAGACCCACGTGCAATAGATTTCATGCTCTACTTTCTCAGGAAGCCCTGAAAGAGGAGGGGACACTTGGCCAGCAGTCAGGTACTGGAAATTCATAGAGCTTATGGGTTTTGTAGGGTCTTTGGTGTGGGGGCAGAAAGCACCTGGCTGGAGAGGAGAAGCTTGGTTGTACTGAAGGAAATTTCCAAGAGTTTTTATTGCTGATGGTTTGGTCTTAACCAAACCTGAGCATGCCCCTGGCTACTACTTTCTCTCTTCCTTTTTCTTCCTGCCTCAGTTTTTGATCTTTCAGTTGTGAGCAACCAGCAAGCTCTGTTTGACAGAAAGTACTCTGCAGTTTTGCTTGGGAGTTCCCAAATCCCTTTTGTTTATCTCTTTTATTATTATTGTTATTTTCTCTGGTGCTTATTAATTCTTTAGATGGAAAAAAAATGCCAATGTGAACTGTTCTTCCAGTAAATGTTAGAAGAGGAACACTTCAACATTTCTTATGTGTGTGTTTTTCTAGCTAAAGCATGCAAATGTTTTGATGTTCATTTAATTTCTGACCCTTTCCCTGGTGGTTTATGTTTACTGGAAATGGGTGAATTCTCCTTGAATTTGTAGCTGGTTCTGATCTCCCCAAGATGCAGATATGCAACAGGATTATTTGCTGAAAAATTCAGAAAGATTGAAATCCAGCAGGTGCAGCTGGGATTTCACAAGTGGAAGCCATGAACACCATGCCTGTGCTGGGAAGCCTCTGTTGTGAGGGAAAATTCTTCTATAAAGAAACATGGTTTAGAATTGCCTTGCTGAAAACTGTGTTCATTGGAAACCCTTAAGACATGTTCTTCAAAGCCTAGAAATCAAGTGGTCTGCCTGTGCAGTCTATATGTTGGCATACTTTCTTCCTACCACCATGGTAACAGTTTTTATTTGTACTCAAAATTATTGATGGATATTGTAAAAGTTTGAGGGTCCGTCAGAGCAGTCTGCTCAACTGGGCACCAACCTGTCAGAAGAAGTCGCAGTTTGTTGCTACAGTCTTGGGTTTAAGGACAAGAAATGCCTAGTATGAGGGCAGAAAATAGACTGCTGTTGGGCACATGGAGCCCATGCTCAGCTTGTCCTCATCTGCAAGCCTGCTTGTAGCCCTAACAGTGCTTTGGCTGAAGATGAATTATTTTGTACACCAGCCCACACTGTTGCATTTTGTTTCATTTCTTCAAAAAAATTGACCTGACTAGTGGGCTCTTAAAACAGTTCATGGCTAGAAAACTGCAAGCAGATACGGAAGAGTCCTATAACATGCACCACAGTGGACAGTAAGTGAATGATGCTTCCAGCTCATTTGTCGTGGGGAGCTGTCATCTCCTACTTTCTGATTACAAGACCGTATTTTGTGCTGTGTTGGGCATAAAATGGGATTTCTGCACTGAAAGGGGAATTTTAAAGTTGTTAGACCAGACCCACTTTTTCACTGTCCCTGCATGAAAAGAAAGCATGAAGTCTAGTGACTCCCATTCCATGATCTGGAGTATTTCATGGACCTCCAGGTGTATACATGTTTGTAAATATTATTTATAGAGTGACTTTTCTATGTTGCTATGTAGGATCTTTGGGTTAGCTAGATAAATAATGATAGAAATTAAGGTGATCTATCCTGCAGASACCAGTATGCATGTGTAGTGCCAACCCAGAAGAGCAGTCCTCCCAGAACAAATTGGGACCAGGTGCAGCTTATGAAGTTTACTTCATCATGGTCAAATATGGGATTCATGAAGTGAAATCTTTGTGAATATGTATAACATGCATTTATGATGTATAAACTGTCATAGAAATTATGAAAAGATTAAATCTCTGTGTAGTGACAGGGTAATAGAAGGCTATGTGAAATTAAAATTGACATTTGTTTTTTAGCTTACGTTTTCTGCCTGTCTCATAATGTTCCAAATTAAAGAAGTGTCAGCTTAGGCTTCTAAGGTTTGTCCAGGACTTTGGATGCTTTTCCGGGAATTAATTTTTTACTTTAAGTTCAATATGTGCATTTGAACTGTCATATTTATGATAGATGGACGGTTTTGACAGTTCTTCTGCAAAAAGCACAGCCTAAGGAGTCACTGGCAGGGGTGGATCAACTTTCTTCATGTTGTTTGAGAGTCTGGGGGTTTGGAGTTTGGAGAGGTAGGAAGAGTTCAGCAGTTGGGTTCTTATCCCTTGTTAGGAGGAGTGAACCAACTTGACATCCTTTGAACTAACCTGATGCCCTGCCATGAGATGTGATTGCACAGTGCTGCTAATTGATATATTCAGAAGAGCCAGTTTTGTATAATCTGCTGGATAATCAGGCAATTCATTAAAAATCAGCCTGTTTGCCACCGGAAATCGAGAGGCTGGGATCTGTTGCCTAAATTAAACACAACTAGTAATTTGATTAGACAAGCAATTATGTGGAATTGAAAACAAACAGAAAATGAAGCAGCTCCAAGTAAGATATATATATAAGGCCACGAGGAAGAATTTTTATAGTTTAAGGCTAACTGAAAATGAGACTGTTTTAAGGAACATCAATATAACATGATGTAACATTGCAGGGAAGAAATTTGAAGACCTGATGGGAGTAGCCCCATGCTGTTCATGAACAGTGATTTCTTTCTTAACAGGGAAAAGTATTTGAGGTCAATTAACCTCAAATATTTTGTTTGTCATACTGTAGGTTATATTTGTGCCACATCCAAGTGTGCTAAGTTGTATTTTTTTCACCTAGAAACATCCTTTGAATTCAAAATACATTTTATAAAGGCTTTTGCTTGGAGATGTATCTCTAGCGAGAGGAGTTGACACTTTGACACTCAAGGGCCTTGCTGTTCAACCCTTGCCTCCATTTGCCCTTAGTGGGATCTGAACTAAAGCGATGTAGTGTTTCCTTAATGCATGGCGTGCAAGTTTTCATCTCATGTTGATGGCAAACCTTTGACTGTCCTCCCAAGTTAATTGCTTCTGAAGTCCTAATGACAGAGGAAGAGCTCCCAAAGACCTCGAAGGTGATGGTCTTCACCTTGACAAGCCAAAGGTGCTGGGAATGGTGTTTGAGTGGGATTGCTTGTTCATTAGGCAAATCCTGGGTTTCCTTCAATTTGAATGGACCCTCTGGATGCTTAGGAGTGGCTCCCGTGGCTGTGTTATATGAGATGTGAATTCATAAGATGCGGAAACATATTAGCAGTGTTACTGGGTGAGTGACCTGCCTGTTCCTGTAAATGCTTCTGCTGTGCTAATCTCATTTTCAGGATTATCTGGCTTTATCTTCCTCAGCCATCAAACAGGTCTCACTTCACCAACCTGCAAGAGTAACTGTATTCCCTTCACTCAACCATTGCAGTGTCAGTTAGGTACGTGTTGATACTGCAGAGCTGTTTGGCAATGGAAGATGACAGATAGATGATAGATCGCAGTTATGTTTGTTGTCGATATTGGTGCAATTACGCAAAGTAACATTGCTCTGCCCGTGCTGCCCCTTCTCCCTCCTACCCCCCCCCCCAAAAAAAAAATTTGGAGGGATCATAATCATCTGGAGAATGAGATAGGAAGTCTTCATACCTACTCCAATATGCTGATGCAAGAAGTTGGGGGGCCAACGAGTGACCTCATGGGTCTCGTATTTGATGGTGGGAGGAATCATAGAATAGTTAMGGTTGGCAGGGACCTTTAGAGATCATCTGTTCCAACCTCTCTGCTCCAGCAGGGACATCCAGAGCACGTGGCACAGGGTGGCATCCAGGGGAGTTTGGAAGATCTCCAGGGAAGGAGACTCTACAACCTCTCCGGGCAGCCTGTTGCAGGGCTCCATCACCCTCACAGGAAAGAAGTTCCTCCTCTCATGGACATGGAATTGCCTGTGTTTTAATTTGTACCCATTACCTCTTGTCCTATCACTGGCCACCACCAAGAAGAGTTTGGCACCCTCCTCCCTACATTCATTCCTCAGGTACTTATCATTTGCCAACTAGCAAGGGAACCTGAGGGAGACGCAAAACAAAGTAGCAGTTGCAAGGAGACACTTTTCCTTCTTAATTCCTTATTTTGATTCCTTATGCCCTTGATTTCCCACCAGGAACAGGGGCTGGAGGTTGGTAACATGACCACAAAGACTCTTCAGGGTTCAGGTCTGCTAGAAATCAGCTAAGACCTAGGACAGAGGAACATGCTGAGTAGTCTCTGAGTTGCTGCCCTGCTGGTCTGGGGATGCACTGTGAACCACCTGACTTGGTTGGAGAAGAGGATAAGATCGTCTAAAGACCATCTCGCCCACCATCTCCCTTGCAAATGTATGCTAACATATTTCTTCATGGTTTTATCAGTGAGTGCTAGGCACCAAGGCTGTCTGCAAAGGGCTCTTTCTGCAAGTTGACATACATAAGTGGACACTTTCTATTGAAAACTTTGACAGTTTTACTCTTTTACTCTTATAGCAACTGAAAAAGCCATACAGATTTTCTGTGGATATTAATTTGCACAGGAGTTGGATTAATTTTCATATAAACTGTGTTTGTAGCACAATTCAGAACAAGTGAGTTTTTGAGAAATCTGGACAATTAGGGAATGTTGATGTCAAATGATTCTTGATTACTGCAGGAACTCATTAGTGTTCAGATGTGCAAATAGTGGTAAAAAGGAAGGTAAACAGGAGTTGCCTAATAGGGACCAAACAAACTCGGAAATGGAGAAAAAGGTATAAAAAAAGTAGACTCATATACACTGTACAGGAGAGGTGAAAATTGAGCTATCAGAGACATGACGGTAGGGATATTAGAATTCCATTTAGAAGATGATAATTCCTGTTTCTGAACAAGCTTCTCCCTTCAGAAGAAACATATTTGTTTCTGACTCACTCCTAACTATTTTTACATTAAAATGCTTTTTGCAAAGCTAAATTGGGGAAAGATAAGAAATCCTAACAGTTTTTTGACAACTGTTGGAAATTGCATGTTGGCATATGGAATATATGTTTTCCAAATTAAAGCTGTATATGCTCTCGGCTTTCTTCACCAGGCTATTTATTGCAGTCACAGTACACAGCTATGCATGGCTTATATTTAGCCTGTCACTTCAGGACAGTTAGAGCTGCTTAGACAACATAGGTTTATGATTGCTATGCTCAAAATCCGCCCCTGAAAATATTCTTTCCTTTGATGAGAATGCAACTGATGTCACTGAGATGACAAGTAAGGACAGGCCAAAATAGTAGGAAAAGGAAGACTGTTCAAGTTACAAATGCAGTTTTACCACTAGTATTTCTTTACTTTGAGGTAATAACGTTATCTTAAACAAGGGCTTGACTCTGATAGCTTTTCTGCATGCTGGGGAGCACCCTTTCTGTTCAAACACTCTTTGACCTTTGACTTGAGTCTCAGTAGTTTTTAGGGGCCTTTCTCAGGCATACGGAGCGACACTAATTGGTCACCCATGTCCAATGTGTGTCCACCCATGTGGTTATGTTCTGGGTGACCTCAGCTCCCTGGGGTTGTGTGACACCCAAAATCCTTTTTTTTTTTGCCTTCCCTGTATGGGTTTAGCAGGCATAGTGGTGGTGGATTTACAGTTGGGCTCAATGATCTTGAAGACCTTTTCCAACTATAGTGATTTTAATGATTTGATCACTAATTATAATAATGATTCCATGATTTGGGGAGTATTAAGGCTTTGACTCATAGTTTGTTGATGAAGATAGCCCTCAAAAGTCTTTCTGAAGAACTTTATCCATGTCTCTTTTATTTTTTTCTGCTTCATCCAGAAAATACCTGAAGCAAGCCTTTTGCCAGTTGATAATAGATGTTGTCAGATAAACCGAACACCAAACTTTTCCACAATTTTTGCTGCCGCTGTCCTTGCTGGCAAGCACTATGGGGTTTGCAGAGGCAGCCCACTGGCGATGTGCTGCTGAAGAACCTTCTCCCCAGGTGCAGGGTCCTCTGGCCCACTTGTGTGTGGGCATGCAGGAGAAACCACTATGACCCGTGCTTTGCCCTAATCAAGCTGGGGATTAATTGGAYCTTAGTGGTGGTGCATCCAGTCAGCATTATTTTAAAAATGACCTGCAAAAGAGCCAGGTAATTACAGCCTTGTCCTTGAAAATAAGTAGCAAAGATAAATGCATGCATGACATGAGGCCAATTAATTTTTCTTTTTTGTTCAAAGGGGCATGAGTGCTACCTCCATGTATGCAGGCAAGTTTTGTCATGGGCTTGAAATGTGGAAAATGGTACTAAATGCTAAGGAACTTGCAGCAGTGATAATGTTATTACTGTTATCCTACAGTGGCATATGTATAGAGGAGCTGTTGTGTTCTGCATGGTACAAGTGATTTGAGAAGATATACTACCCCTTAAAAAGATAGTACAAGAATAAAAATAGACAAAATAACAAAAAAGCATTGACAGCATTTGTAATCTTGCCAGGGTGTGACATGGCAGAACCTGCTGAGATGGTTGATAAAAAGATGAAAAGAAGACTTCCTTGGTGGTAGCAAAAGGATTGGAGTTTGGATTTTGCTATCCCTAATCCAGAGGAATGAGAGTCTAGAGTCCCAGGTATTCTTCCTGAGGCCAAGGGAAGCTGTAGCAAGTAACTGTGCCATCCGTAGCAGGATGAACCCTTCTCCTTATATCCATCTTATCCGGTTCCTTGAATGGGTTTGTTTATRCATTATTTTTCTTGCAATTCTAGGTGTATTTTGAGGAGCATAAAATCAGAAAAATATCAATGCGACTCAAACTCATAAAGCCCAGAAAATTTAATGTTTTTAAAGTTTCATGTTACACATTCAATCTTAGTATTGCTGATATTCCCTATGCTTAGAGTGGTAAATGTATCTTTTTCCTTGCAATATCTTGTCTTCCAGGGAGGGGAAAGAAAAAAAGGCTTTTAAGTATTCCCCTCTGCATGCTGTGTTAAATCATAAAGACCCCTGAGATTGGCAACTCGTAGCACAGGAAATGCAGGGGCGTTTGCCCTGTGAATGTAGCATTGTTTTTTGTTGGCAGGGGAAATGGCCTTGGATTTGGGGGTTCCAACACTTCTCTGCTTCATCTCTAGAGATAGCACTGGCGATATGATTTGAGTCTTCCATAATAGGAAGATTAATAAAGGTCTAAAAAACACTAAAAGTTGTAATGCCAAGGAAAATTTTGATAGCTGTTGGGTTGGGGGCAACATATTTCTGTATATGCAGCTGATTTCACTTTGTATTGCTCTCTACTTCTGCGGCACTGGAGTTAATGTGCTCCAAGGATTTTTTTTTTWATTTTATTTTTCCCCTCTCTTTGGTTCTCTTCCACTTTGATGAATACTTCATACTGTGGAGTACAATCCCATCCTCTAAATTCAAAGATAAGCTGTGCAGATACTGCTCCTGCGAACAAACACAGTGCAACTCAAGTTGCATCAAGTAAAGCCAACTGAAAAGTTTCTAACTCTGTTTGAATTGGAAAATGCTGATGTTTCACAATGAAAATATCATGTAGATAAATGCTACCTTTGCCCAGACTACCAGTGGGTGGTAATTATTAAGTCTTCCTGACAAAACACTGCATCTCAGAAAGGTCCAACCATTTGTCTTCTAGTCTATACTTTGACCCTATAACATAATAAGACTTTCCCATTGCCAGCTCTGATCTTGACTATATAAGATGCTACATACAGTAAGTAGAAAACACTTTTGCATGTTTTATTTGCAAGAGATTGAGAAATCTTCTGTTTACCTGAACTTAAGACAAAGCACAGCTTCTACATCTTAGCATCTCCTATAGATGTTGCCATTGGAGATTAATAGCAAAGCAGCAGAGATATTGGAGAAGAGGAAATGCAGAGGCTGCTGGCTAGAAACACAAGTTACTAAGAAACAACTACAGCTTTCCTGAAGCACTGGGACCCTAATCAAATGAGAAATAATGTGACAGTGACTTTATTAAATGTAAATTCTGATTTATTGCCTGAGTTGGAAGGCATTACCATGGGATTCTCTGTGTTTTAATGATTTTTTGTGTTATTTTACTTGTTATCCTTTTAATGCACTGAATATTTTTCTATTTAAAAACCCACAAACTTTAATCRAGGAGTTATTTTAACCTTCCACCAACCCTGCTTTGATTTGATTGTCTTTATTTGCCTCGTATTGTAAGTACCAGTACTGTCTCAATGCTGCTGAGCTAGCTGAGGGCTTGTAAGGGCACATCTAGATGCTCTTGTACTTTCTTGCTATCCTTTGCTTTAGAAATGAGGGCAATGGAGTTGATACCATCTCAGAGACTGTTGCAGAATCATGTGAGAAATCTCCTGAGTAACCCTCTTCTCACAAGGTTTTCTGAGCGAGGCCACTGAGAGGGGTTTGCTGTCAYACCTGAAAGCAAAGGGTCTGATGAGGACCTTTAATATATGCTCTTGGTGAGATTCAAGAGGTAAATAATCTCTTTCTTGGAGCTGAGGCTGTAGTTGTCTATGTGTTTGGCCCACTATTTGAACGTAGAGTCTGTGTAAAGTCCCTGTTGGACAGTGGGTTGCTCTTTGCACCAAAGTGCCTAGCTTCATGTTCCTCTTTCTGATGTAACTTCTCCCTCCCTGGGCTAAGTGTGAAGAAGCAGAGACTGAAGGACTTCAGGTGGTCCTAAAAATGTAGAGGTATCAGGTCTAGGTTGAAAGCAGAAAATCTGCCCCAGCTAATTCCTCCAGCAGAACTGCAAATCAGCCTCTTGGAATATATTCCAAATATACTCTGAACCAGAGTATTTAGTGATTAAACTCTGGGGCTAATTGGGTTATTTAATCATCAGGATAGTCCATCTAATTCCAGCAGAGCTGAGTAACTCTATTTAGAGAAAATAAATGAAAGATGCTGCAGTTGTTTTGCTAGAAATGTAAGAAATGAAATTTTCTTGCTAGAGGCAGAGCACACTTGGGATTTACAGCTCTACCATTTGCTTGGTTACTGAAGGGTGAAGAGTGTGTTCAGGTTAAAAAAACAACTTGCCTAATTCCTTATCTGATCTCCCTCATGATCTGGGTCTGATTCTCTAGTCGGGGACCTGCCTCTTCTCCCCCATTTTGCTGATGCAGAACTGGTAGCAGCAGTGCAGGGTGGAATGGCTGCTGCCACTGTTCCCTCCTTTAATAAATAAACACACCTCTCCCATGTCAGAACAAATTAGGAGCTCCTTAGTTGTGCTCACTGAGCCAGCTGGAATCAATGAGCAGCGGAGGAGCTGGCACTGGATTCACGGAGGCACCTCCTGAGGCCTCGGCAGTGGGTGTGAGAAGTGACTCTGGAGCTGGGTGTCCCTGCAGAGAGAAAACTGGGCTAAAACATTTCTCAGCTCGAGTGAAAATAATGGATAATACTCGCTGTACATCTCGCCCTTTTACCATCTGCAGCAGCTGAGGTTTCTCCTAAATAATCCATGAAACACGACTGCAGATCYACCACCTGATAACTGTGCTGAGCATCAGTATGGAAAGATGTCCTTAGCTATCTACTCTCTCATGGTTATTTTTTCCCCTGTCTGAAACACACCAATCCACAATAAATAGATCCTGTTGTAATTGAAAACCACCACCATGTACTGTGTATTGGAAGCACCACAAAGCAAGTAGATCTTCCTTTCTCTCCCTTAATAATGGGGCGATGCCAGCATTTAACATTTATTAGAAATGGCCAATGAATCTTCTGAATCTGCAGTGTTATGGATGTGCTGTATATTAACATGAATGGCAATGAAAGTCCAATATAGTATTGGAGGTGAAATATGGTGGTGCTGTGAAGTGATGAAGAACAGATAGAACCTTTCACTTAATTATGTATATTTTTTCCTTAGTGGGGAAGTCACAAGTCACAAACACATTGAAGTGTCTGTACTGGGTGCCATCCATCCTCTTGCTGGAGAATAGATCTCATTCCCAAATATTTTATAGATGCATGTCCTTGTGAGCATGAGCTTGCTAAGCTTCTCCCTACAGCGACTCTGTTTCTACTCCTGCTTTTACCTCAGTAAGTACTGGGGGTGAATTTTGAGAGGTTGGACCTTAAAAAGATGAAATTGGATCTGGTGAAACCTTTCTCCTATGATCTGCATTCCTAAATCTATTTGATAGTTGGAAATCTCAGGCAGGGAGCACTTCCAACCCCATGTGAAGTTGCTTTCTGTATGCACCCAAGTACATCATCCTCAATAGCACCTTGCCATTGCTGTGGGTGACAACATGACCATGTTCCAAGTGATATATATGTTGATAGTTGAGTACATTGCAGAGGCAAAATGGACTGTGGGCTCCAAATTTTCAGTCTAGCTGCTCAGATGCAAAACCACCCTTCTCTAAGTAGACTAGATTATCTGAATTAATGTGAAACCAGTTATTTTGGGATGGGTCTAGTGATTCACGTTTCTGCAATCCCTCCATGCAAGAAAGGTTCCTAAAGAGGTAAAGAGTAAAGAGACACACAGAAAGAAAATGAGGAAGGGAGAAACAGATGTCTGCAACATGCTCTTTCATACACTTGCAAGAGTTTTCTCCATTGCCCCTATTTTTCACTGGTGTCTGCCTGGTGCAAAGTTTTCTATGCAGAAATACATGGGATAGTGAGTATTAGGCATTAGGTAACAGTCAATGGACTAAAAAGGGTTGACTTGAACATTTCTTTTTATGAATACAGTCTCAGAAAAGAGTGCATTACAAACCACCGCCAGGCAGTTTAGCAAATGCTGCCTTGCTCTTGGAAAATATGCCTCCAAATTTGACTTGTGTAAGGAGGGTCCCAGAGGCGAGACTTTCATAAATTACAGCATAGATTTCAGTGTTGCCTCATTTTGCTATTAAACTCTGGTGTAGCAAGGCTGCATCACTAAACAACATTTTAGTTGCATCACCTTGTAAAGGTTGTACCACCATTAAGCTTCATTGTGCCATCTTCGGAAACATGGGGTTATCTTTCTGGCTCTGGAATTCATACTTATTAAATTTCAGTGTTTTGACTTCATAAGAAAAATGTGAACAGTACTATCTCAGTCTGCCCATTTCACTTCAGATTATGCAATTTTAAGAGAAGTTATGCTTAGCATTTCAATAACTTTCTCTCAATTGCTCAGCGTTTCATGCCACCTACTCTTAAACCTACCAAAACCAATTGTTGTCTTAAACTGATTTGCTCTTACACTCTTCATACTTTATACAGTGCTAAAATTGTCAGTGTTAAAGTCAGAAGAGAGATGATGTGCTCATGTATTTGTTTTGTGTTGTCTTATGTTCATGGGATAGAAACACTGAATAATTTCTCCACAAGCATTTTTTTCTGCAGTTCTTCAAATGTTAGCTATTTGTTTAAAAGGTTTATGTTGGGATACCTGCACTAATTTTCCTCCACAGAGCATTTGGAAATGGGGGGCATCTCATTCCCAAAGTGCAGGGCATGGGGATAGGTCCAAAATTCCCCATATCTCTGGGAAATGCAGTTTCCATTCTCGGAGCAGAATGTCTCTTCTCTCTTTCTGTTGGCTGTTTCACCTGCCCTTTTTCCTGTGAATGCTACAAAAGATGGCTTGCAGTGACATCCCAGTGGGATAGGTTGATGGTGGTGGGGAATTTCCATATCTCATGGAGCAGCTTAGGTGACAAGGGACCCCTGAAGGTGTGTGGTCCAACCCTCTTACACCAAATTGGGCCAAATTCAGTGTCAGATAGTTCCCTTCGGGTCTTGTGTAGTTGAATGCTGAAGATCCCCTGGGATGCGGATACCAGTTGTATTAACACCTTTCTGTGCCTCGGCAGTGCTCCCTGCATGAAAGCTACCTGTTACCAAAGGATGGAAAATGGGAGCGTTTTGTAAAGCTTTTGCTAAAGTGAACTAAGAGATGTTTTTCAGGAACTCACATTGCTGCCCATAGCCAGGGTGGATAGGTGGGGCTCAAAATATTTTAAAAGACAAATTGGAGTCATTTGAACTAAGGAGCTTTGAGGTTTTCAGTAAAGACTTCTAATGTTTTCTGTGTGGGTATGCCTCATCCTCAACAAAAGTGTCTAAAATTTGCTAAAATTCATGGCTCAGTGAGCCCAGATACCATAATGTCCTATTCAAATTCTTGCTCTTTTGTATAATTCATGTTTTGAAGTAGTGAATGGTTGCACTTACCTACTCACTGATTTTTTTTTTTCTTCCCCTATGAATTTTCATTTGCAGTAACTGATGCACTCTGGTCCCTGTGGCCTTCAAGATCATGGAGCTAAGAGATCTYATCCTCTCAAATACCT
The DNA here is from genome assembly GCA_003342815.1 of Eudromia elegans. Lineage (NCBI taxonomy): Eukaryota > Metazoa > Chordata > Aves > Tinamiformes > Tinamidae > Eudromia > Eudromia elegans. The sequence continues at coordinate 906,868 of PTEX01000251.1, forward strand.
GTTTATTTGAAATTTAGAGAGGAAAACGACTTGCCCTGTAATTCTCAACCAGTTTCTCATCACAGAATGAATCATTCATCAGTCCAACTCATTTAAATAAACCTCCCTGTGTAGCTGCTATGCWAAGATGCCTTGGCATTTCAGCAAACTTTTTCTCCTGTGCTTAGCAAGGAGTTTCTAATTGGTGCTGTGACCTTAAAAACCTATGTCAGCAAATAGGTATTACAGCCTTAAACATTATTTTAGGGAAATACAAATTGTTAGGTTGTTCTTGCAGAATCATTGCTCTGACTAGTTTCTGATGGTTTAAGAAAATAATTAATGCAAAATCAAAATACACTTAAGTACAAGATCTCTTCCAGATAAAATCCAATTTCTGCATGTACTTTGATTTCCTTTCTGGATACAATTTAATTGTGTTTACTTTATCAAATGGCTTTGAAAAGCCAAGCAGATAATGTCACCTTTACGTCTTAGCAAGGAGTTCAGCACCAAAAGCAAAACTTTACATTTGCCTTGTTACTTCTTTTAGATGGCTTATTCCAGCCCAGCTACCTTTGCGCTTCCTGCTATGGAATTTGCAAAGAATTTGCAAACCTCATGTTCAACCTGTGACAAGATGTTGGACAGAGTTGGATAAACAAAAGAAAGCAGAAAACTCCAGTTTGCAACAGATCTCAAGCTCTCCTGAGCTTAAGCACAGATCCTGCAAACTACCCAAAGTTTGGTGCTTGCACATTGCCTATTTCAAACTTTAGGCAGTTGCATTAACCCTGTTTTAATCCAGAAAAGCAGAGCAAGTTTTCTGTGACTTAGCTCTCTGCAAATCAAACTACTTGGTTTTGCCATTCTTTTCCTTGCCCAAAGAGAGAATACACATGTAAAACCTGTGAGGTGTTTTGAATTAAACTAACTTAATTTCTCTCTAAAGAGAGATGTTTAAAGGAGTTCTAGGTTCCTCATCTCAGAAAACATGGGTTCTAATCTGTAAAATGGAAATTTACTCTAGGAGACAGAACAGCAAAACACGGAAGAACAAGCTCTTTTGTTGGATATTTCGTAATATTTGCAGATACTTTCACTTTTGTTTTGCTTCTCTGTTGCCTCTGCAAGAACGAATCATTGGTCCATTCCCTCATGTACTTTCTATGCAGTATCCTCTTCAGAAACAGTGTAGTGAGGACTTGGCCTGAACTGGTCTTTGTCTTCCAGCTGATAAATAGAGGATATTTAAGCCTTTTTTACCCACAAAATTGCAGCAATGCTAGCTATGATTCAAAGTTAAGGCTGTTTTCAAGCAATTTCCTTGATATTTTCTCCTCTGTTGTTCCCTCACACTTGAGCAGCAGTGGCCTCCCAAGAAAATGTCATCACTGATCCCTTGCTCCTACTGCCTTTCCAAAGCTTTCTCTAATCTTGATGCCCATGAACTAATCTGACAGCAATGCTAAACTGAGTCCCCTGCTTACGCTGATCCTTTCTCAACATTTCCTTGTATTGTCCCGTCAATCTGCATTTGCCTGTTATCTGCCTTGTATGATAAAGTAATTGGAGGAGATGATTCTTTTTCCAAAGTGTTTTCCAGTCCTGGGMACTCCTAGGCACCCTATCCTAAAAATGCCTATGAGTCTTTATAATATTGAATAATACTAATGGTAATAGGAGTAACTCTGCAGACGCATTTTTGTGGTAGATCTGGAAGAAAAAAAAAATGTGATTATAAGGAAGAGTAAAAAATGAGGGGAAAAAATTCTCTACCTCGTCTATACTGTTACTCATGGCAGGTAGCAAGCAATGGGTCAAGTTAGGAAGAAAAAGCTCCTATTTTGCATTTGCTTTTCCTCCTGACATTGAAATCAAGAACCACTGCTCTCGGGTTTGTCTGAGACAGCTGAGATGGCCAGGACCAGAGTAATGCAACATATTTTAACATGCCTGATCTCATGCATGCATCCCATGCAGTCAAACTGCTCACATTCGATACCTTCTGGTCTTAGATTTCTGCTGTTCCTGCTCCAGCTGGACCATCAGACAACTGGAAAGTCCAGACTGCTGCGCTGTGTTGATCGTAGAAGGATTATATTGAAGCCCAGTAGTCCTTCTTCACGAAGCTTGTGCTTGAGTAGTGTTTGGAAGTGGCAAAAGTCAAGCTTTACATGTTTCTCCGCTCCACAGATAAATCCATCAGATCCCTAGAGAGTATAACCCTTTCTGTGTTTGTTTTCTCGGGGGAGAATCGACAGGAAGATCAAAGGCACAATGGTGCAGACTTGTTCTGCTAATGGAGAGACAAGCTCTACTAACATTTGTGTTAGGTCTTTGCCATTGCTTGAAATTGTTTGGGAGAGAAAAGAAAAAGTAGTTCTCTCAGTCTAGAGTTAAAAAAAAAAAAAAAAAAAAAAAAAAAAAGTTAGCCACAAGGTCAGACAAAATTTCCAAGGATAAAGTTTCTATTGGCAAAAATAGTAGAGCTAGTCAAAGAAAAGAAGCAGAGATTTCCTTTTCCCTTTATAAGAATATGATGCAGTAGAGTCTGCAAATGTTTGAATTTGTGAGAAACAGAATGAATCTATTTTTAATAGAGTTTTATTTAAAAAAATAAGAGGTCTTTGAGCTGTTTACATCTTAACTTTGCTAGAGGTGTTGTGGTTGCTGATCCAGACTGAACATGTATTTCCAGTCATATGTTTTCAGATAGCTATCACCTCACAGAAGCCTTACACTTGGTAGTGTTCTGGAATCTGAAGCGTAGCACAAAACACATGGAAAAGCTTTGAAAGCGAATGTGATTTTTGTAGGTAAGCCTGGTTGGACATCATAAGAAGGCAAATCACATGACTGTCCAATTCTTTACTCTTTATTGTTGTATAAAAACTTACTTGGTTGTCACTGTCTGAGCACCCTAAGCCCTCCTTTTGCGTAGAATATTTCCAATCTTTAAGGAGAAAATACTTGAAAACACTTCAGATCTTCAGGAGAAAACCCGTGGCAAAGGAGCCCGTCTTTAGTGTCTGGAAGTCTCCTGAAATGTTGACTTGAGTCATAGCTTGGTCTTTGTCATCTCAGCTGGGTTGCTGCAGAGCCTCCCATGCAACTCCCGCACGTCCCACTTGCCATGAGGGGTGAGGTGGGATAAGCTCAGAGACGATTTTTGCATTTTTTCTCTCCTGTCTGGAAACCTATTATGTTCTGTGAAAGCAAAAGCCTTTAAACGTGTACAGCTTTTTCATCAAAAACGACAGTTTCTGCAAAAATGCTATTTCAAGTGCTCTTTCTCATTGCTTGGGATAGTATTGGTGCTCTGTCTTGTTTTTCCCCAGACATAAAGAACATAGTCTTGTTACTAGCTTTTTATTTATTTATTTGGTGTGGAGGAGAGGAAAAAAAAGAAACTAAGCATCTGCTAAAATTTGGTCTTCTAAAGAGATGTTTTATTGTGGCTGATCTAATCGGCAGCTGGAGAGCAGGGTTTGGGGTCAGCAGGTCCTGGGCCATCATTTTGGAGGCTTTTGATGCAGAGTCAGCCTGAAAATTGGCCTTGGGTTGTCTCATTGGGCAGGAGGGTGACCTGTCTTGGAGAAGCCCTGTATTTAGCCAAGAGCATCAAACAGTGGGGTGAAGCTGCTGGACCAGGTAGCTGTTGAGTGAGCAGCACTTTTGCAAAATGCATTCAAGTGTTGGGCTATTTGAGCCTGACAGCTGATTTTTTTTATTTTCCTATTTCTTCCCCACTCCCTACCCTATGAAATTTTGACAGACACATTTCAAGGAAAAGCATCTGTGACCTTCATCACAGAGCCATAGAGAAAGATGGTGACTGCTATTCTGTGCCCATGGAAAGGTATTTCTGTGGTTATCTGCCATTTTTATGAGCCTGGATAAGGGGCTTGCTACAGCCCAGCTGTTCACAAGACTTCTCTTTCTTCTGCTGGGAGATTAATTGAAATAACATCAACTTAAAACAAACCCAGCCTGCCTGCAGAGGAAGGCACGTGGCAGAATTGAGAGCTGCGGTGTCATGAAAAGCCTGATGGTTTGCTATATCATTTCTCATGGTGGAGGTAATTAACTGGGAAGATGCTGAAATGTTGGTAGGGCTAGAGGAGGTGAGATCATTAAAATAATTTTGGTTTATAAAGTGAGTGAAGACATGAATGCTGGCACATTGCCCTTCTGGAAATCACTCTAGAAATTCTGGAAGTTTTGCATGGTTTTAAAGGGAGCTAGGTATGCTAAAGAGAAAATCCAGGCAACATATCCTACTCCTCTAAGTTGCGAAGAGAAAATGAAGATGGAGAAAGAAACAGGGCAAAGCAACAGTGACATTTCATATTTTGATTGCATGTTTACACGTATCAAATTTGTCACTTGGCTTGAAACAAAAAGAATCAATTGGCTTTGCAATTTCCCATACTGAAACTGAAACGGGTTTTATATTTTGTGCTTAGATGCAGAGAAATTCTAGCCGTGCTTCTGGCATTGCCTTGCCAATGTGTGGAGAGTATCAGATTTATGTGTTGCAGTAAACAGAGCAGTAGGAAGGGCATCCCACTACTAGTACTGTTACCCATTTTCCTGCCCATGCCTAAAATTCTGGCCCATTTAACAGTGAGTAATTTTCAGCTCAATTTCTAATCTGTTTTGACTAGTACCAGCAGTATTAAGCTTACCTTCAAGGTAGAAATGAGCAACATTTCATTAAAAATGAAGAGGTTGATGACAATTCCTCTTCTCCCCAAATGGAACCACCTGAGCTTTCCTAATAGCTGGTGACATCCATTAGCAGTTCTCTCTGAGATGGAAAACATTTTCCATCTGCTCATATGCGCTCATTACAAAGTAGTTAAGAGCCTCTGGGATCATGCGGGTGCATTTTTGTAAATTACAAAATATCAAAATGAGTTATTGAAGGAGTAAGGTTGACTTTGTAATAAGCAGCTCAAAGCCTCAACTTTTTCTCTTCTCCAATACTGAAGATGTCCTATTAGTTGAAACCTGCCTGGCCTGAAGTCTTCAAGATCATGATATTTTGAAACTTCTTCAAGGACCAGAACTTGCTCTGCCAGCTTATGTTTCTCTAACAAAGAGCAGAAACCAACCTTATTCCTTGGCAGGTGATGTTGCTGAGGTCAAGTGCTTATGAGATTTCAAATGAAGAAGAAACATTAATGTAGATAATGAGAGCAGCCAGTGTTACCTTAATAATAGTGTTATCTTCAGTTTTAAAATCCCTAAATTTCACAAATTATCATCAGCTTTTGCATCTGAAATGGTCTCAGTTTCCTGTGGGCAAGCCTGTTGGATGTGGGTGTTGCTACTAACAACAGTTCTTCCAGCCATCAGCTGGAAATAGCTTGCCTGGAAATGGATAAGCAAGGGAAACTAAGCAAGCCTAGTGCCTTCTTGCAACTTAAATCCTGTGTGGAGGTCTTCCTTATAAGTCAGTCTTGGTTTCAGCAGCATGGAACCATCTGCATGTCACTTCACATAACTAATCCCTTGGTCAGTGACCGTTCTTGTGCTAGTTTTAAAGCAATAACCACAAAACACACATTAAGCTTCTCAAAAGCTAAACAGAGAAAGAACCCCTCCAATTGCAATCAGTCACTGTAGTTCATTCACTGGAGCTATGTAATATAATAAGAAATAGATGACTGAAGAATAGATCAGTCATGAATGACTTAACTGCTCAGTTGCTTGATTTCTGGAGGCCTACAATGCAAATACAATACAAAAGCCATGTGGCAACTATTTGCCCTGTGCTCCAGTCCTTGCATTGGTGCCAGTGGTTCCCCAACATGTTACTTGTTCTTCTCTGCTTCTTTCCTCTGAAAACTTTTTACTTTCCCAACCTCTGTAATGGGCGAAGAAGAGATTTTGCTTCAAAGGGAGGTGGCTTCAAAGGTGGCTTGAGTCAGGAAGCCTTAGCAGATGTCATCAAAGGATGACCTGTGACAGCAGAAGCAAAAAGGTAAAGGGAGTTTGTGGCTATGATGCTGAGGAACGACTGAAAGAATCAAGCTTCACTATGGCTTTGATGTTATATCCATGTGCAGTGTGAGCAGCAACAGATATTTTAAAAAAGCTTTTTATAGGATTGTGAAAATAGGGTTCTTTCTGACTATCTAGCCTTTTAAATACAGATATGTATACATATCTGCATTTATTTATATAATTTATATAAGTCCATAGCCTTTAGATGCCAGAGTGGTGCAAATAATAAATAGGCTCAATTTCTACTGGCTTAGAATTCTCTGAATAATTTATTTTATAGTGTTTTCCTTTTTAAGAGGTTATGCAGTAGTAATAACTTGGTTTTCTTTTTTTTCACCCCTTTTGAGTCTTTGTACTCTGCTAGTATTTTTTACTGTCAAAGACTCTATGCAGCATAAGGAAGAGTAGGAATTACTCTGAGCTGTGCTGAAAATGAGCATGCRGGTATCATGACAGCAGATCCAGAGCGGCATAAACAGTTATAACTAAATTGCTTGTGTTTGGAGGGAGTGCAGCAGAAAGATCAGAGATAAGAAAATATGACTGATAAAGAAAAAATGGACTKTTTTATCAGAGAATGCTAAGAGAGGTTTTTAGGTTCAGGATGGGACAATTCAGCGCATCAAAAGTTTGAAAGGCCTTTCTAATAGTTCCTGTCTTGGAGTGGGTTTTCTTCAGGTACTGTTGAGTTTCTGCTACTGGAAATCATACACAGCCAGAGCACGCATTGTTCAAGCCTGCTTGGTGTGTATTGGATCTCCTCTTGCTGGAGGCTGAGATCAAGCAGGGAGTCCTCTAGCAGTCTCTTCTAGCCCTGTTTTCGGCAGTTGTATAATGACTACGATGTCTATGGCATACTGGAGGGAGAAGATAGATGGCAAGTGATAGACCTCTTAGAAAAGCTGGCCTGAAGATGGATTTGTTGGGTAGCTCTTAGCTCCTACAGGATTTTTTTTTTTTTAAATATCATACCATACACCTTTTGGGAAGCGATTGCCTCATGTTATGTGAGCACTGAGAACCAAATGTTAACTTGAGCCAACATCAAAGAAGCGAATTACCTACCTCCCATTTTGGATTCCCTCAGACTATTATAAATAAAGAGCTGGCATTGTCAGGATACTCTTTTCTTTAAAAAACACTTACAGCATTTCCTCTCAGTGGCCCACAGAGAATGCAAGGAATTAGGATTTACCAAAAAAACAGAGTCGTAAAAGGTGGCTATGCCAAAAGACTAAATCCTTGTCACATGTTGATGTATTGCCTGTGGCATATGGAAACAATGGAAAGAGTTGGAATTAAGGACACAGCAGGGCAGCGTGTGAAAATGAACGGGACTTTGCGCTGTTGGAGGATATTGTCTTTCAGTGGATTAGCTCCAAGTGGGCAGAGTGAAGACTGAATGATGGGGGGACATGACAGCCCTCCAGCTGAGCTTGATGTATGAAGGAATCGGCCTCAGCTGAACACTTCAAAATGTTCCTCAAGCATTACACTGTTAGCAAGTAAGGTGAGCAGAGTCCACGGGAGGTGATGTCACCCATTACAGAAACGGTAATGTAATATATTGCTTTGTGGGATTATAGCCAACATTTTCCAAAAGCTACTCCYACTACTTTATATTCAGTTTTCCAAGTGATCTCGGGCAATACTGTTAACCTGAGATAGACCCTGAGCTTTTAGAGGCGAGGCTTTCCAAAGTGCCTGAGACACTAGAAGCTATTTCACTTACAGGGGAGATTTTTACTTTGATTGCCTTTTAAAGCATCATTTTAAAGCCTGTGACGGACTATTTTGAGGCAGGTTTGTTTTCTCTTTGAGGAAAAAATGAAGTTCTCCTTAGCTTCTGGCACTATGTTTGTTGGGGGTTGCTTAAGGGGAAAGAATCTAGAAGAGCAAAACTCTTTAACAGAATTTCTAATTAGGGCATAATTATATCAGAGATCTTTGAATCTGAAAGAAGAGGACCACTGCAGGAATAGGACAGAAGCTATAATCCATCTGCTTGACCTCTTGGCCCCTGTTTCCTGTTATATCTCTCATTTGGCTTTGAAAGAGGCCTCACCAAGAGATGGGTCAAATCTATTGCTTCTCTCCAATTGCTCCTCTCTGCAAATGCTTTTTGAAAAGGTTGCTTGTYGCTGCTAGTGGGATCATAGACTGGTGTGTTTGGAGCTGGCTTTGCAGAGTCTGAAATGAGGATGGGTGCTGCCCCTCTGTGCAGGATACAGTGGCTTTTTCACAGCAGAAAAGCAAGGTATCTCCAGGATAGGTGGCTCTTGATCAATCATCCTTAAAAATCAGACTGGTAGCTGCAGAGTTTGTGCCTCTGTAGCTGTTTATCTCCTAGACAGGTCCCTTCTTGCACAGTTCAGGAAGGGGAAGCGGGTCAGTAATGTCCACGGTGGCCTTGATGGAGCAGTGGGCGCAGTTGGGTACTGTGCTGGCTCTGCAAGAGCTTGCAACACGCGCTCAGAGCACTTCCTCGGGCACATTTCGCATCGCCTCCATCAAGTGTGTTGGCAGCAGGGCATGGAGCGAAAAGGCATCTCGTCTTGTCTACACTACGTGGAAGGTTGCGTACTGGCCCACTGAGCAGGTCACCTGCACGTCTCTTTCCTTGATGTCTTGACCTGCAGGCGTGCCGAATTCCACACGTTCCCTGCTGCATTTGTGTGCAGCTCTTGAGTGCCGCAGCTCCAACTTGAGAAAGTGCTCATCAGGCAGGGTTTGATGACAGTTTCCTTCACTGAAGCTGAGAAATTAAGCTCCCAGGAGTGGGACATCTAGGATCCATGTAGTATTCTTCACTTGGAAACCTCTGAGGATGATGGTGAAGGATGCTCAGATTGTTTTGCACCTCCAAAAGCCTTCTGTTCCCATCTGCCCTCTCCAGAAGAGCAGATATTTTCTGCTGGAACACAGGTCCCAAATTCAAGTCATGTTCAAGTCGCTTGGATTTCTGCTTACATCACCCCCTCAACCCCAGTAATTTATCTTGAACCTCCTCAGAAGTGACCTGTTGTAGCAATTTCAGAGGAAGAAAGATGCTTTAAGAGATCCTGACCAGCTTACCAAAAGCCACTCATGGCCCACCTGGAAGCTGTGCCATCAAGAAGGACAAAGAACCACAAAGCATGGCATGGAGCTACTCAGAGGAACTGTGTTCATTTTATAATTTTTTTATTAAAAGTGGAGGAAAAAAAATGAAAGCAGCTACTTCAGGGACATTAGAGCTGTCATTTTAGCGTGACCACCCTGCCAAATTAATTTCAAGATGATGTATTTGCTCATTAATTATCATGTTTTTAGGTAAATGTCATATTTTATCTGCATGCTTAATAGGGCTTTGACCTTTTCGGCAATTTTGCCGTTGAATCCTTTCCTTGCATAGAAATGTTGGAGGCTTGGGGCATCGCATTTTGAGAGAAAGCCTCTGTTTTGAAGTGGAGTTAGTATCCCAGTGTGGTCTATCAGAAGCCACAGTCAAGTGCCAGGACCACAGGGTAGTAGGAGATGCATGTGCAAAACACACAGATGTTTTCAGCCTCCTAGGGAACAGTTAAGTGTTGAATTTGCCTTGATCTTTTTAATTCTTGTCCTTTCTCCTGCCTCTGAAATCATGCTTTCTCCCAACCTGAGCATCCAGCAGCATGTGTTGCAGACAAGGGAACCAGCAGCTATGAATCATGTCCCAGTATCCCACCTATCCTTTTGCAAGTGCAGGGACAAAACACTCCTCCTGAGTTTTATAATTCATTTTTATTGCTGTTTTTGCAATGCTACAATTAACTAATTACTTTTGCTTGTATGTATAGTAAAAGCAAAGCGAAGCAGAAGGTTGACTTGAGCTTATGTGGATATGTGTTTATGCCTTTGCTGGGAACAGCATGTTAAATCTGTGCTCTTTTCCATTTTAAATGTCAACTTTTACTGAGCAATCTATTCTGCTGTTGCAATGACTTATTAAAAAGAGAGATACGGTGAAATGCTAAGCAAGCCCAACAACCCAGACAACTGCTTGTATCTCCTTATTTATTTATTTTGCATTTGCCTTGGCCCAGCAAGCTTAACTCTTGCCCTGGAGACAAAATGAACTGCAAATGCATAACTGATGAAATTGCACCTACCAGGGCAAAATCAAAGCTCATTCACCCAAAGTGCAAGTCAGTTTTGTCCACCATCCACCAATAACCCTATTTCTGTTATCTGCAAAAGTTTTGGCCTTAAACTTTATGTAGTTACATAGGGGATTATTTTCAATTTCATACTGTTACAGTTTACTGAGAACAGTCTTGATGATGTATGCTCACTAATGATGGGCACGAGTTCCCTGTTTAACTTGCAGATTAGGAACACAAATCTCCATCTAAAAGGGTTTAGGTATCACTGTGCTTTTTTTCTGCTCTCTTTCTTTATAGGGTCTTATCAAGGCACAAACATCATCTTCCTTTTCTGGAATTTCTTTTTTACAAGCCTGAACTCAACTTGAAAATAAAAGCTTTATATAATTTTGAGATGGAATACAAGAGAATTCCATCAAAATACTAAAGTCACAGCCATTTGGGTTCTCTTTTTTAATGAAAACCTATTTTTAAGGGGAAGAAAACCAAGCTGCAATGTTTCTGCCAGGTCTAATGATTTCATTATGGCTTTATGTTTTTTTCCATGCAGCTAATTTCCCTCACTTTAAATTAGCTGTTATGCAATGGGACTTTTGCGTGRATAAATATGTCAGTGCTCTTACCACTAATAAGCATTTCTCAAGTTTAGGCGGAGCAGCTCAGATACCACCGTGGTAAATTCAGCAGGAATGTGGGAGAAGCCAGCGATGATTGGAGGCTTTCGCCTACAAACTGAGCTGACAAACAGCAGTGGTCCTGCTGATCTCCCAAACATTAACTCCAAGGAGCACAAACAAGGGGATTAATGACATGTTGCTAAAAGCAATTAGGTCTATGCACCGCATAGCCCAGGGAGCATTATTTTCTTAGACATTGACCAAAAGCAGAGTTGCATCTTTAAGGTGCGTTCAATTAGCAGCTGCCATTGGGAAGAAAAAAAGTGGATTATGATGCGGGGGGAAGTATTTGACATATAGTGTGGCCTTCCCTGTCCAAATATGATGTCATTTAGTCCCAAATTATGTGTTCTAGACAGGCAAGCATTGCTATTATGAAGTGCTGGATGCACATTCTACATTATACCATGCTGAGCTGAGATGGCTATGTTGTCCCAACAAGTGTTTGCATTCTAGCATGACTATCACAATGCCTGGATTTATATGTGGTGCTTATTATCTTGTGTCCAATGGAAGCAATTCCCCAAAGTGTACTGAAGGTCCCGTTTCAGCCTTGGGTAGGGCATGATGATTTAATTGCTTTGAAGTAACTCTCAGATTGCTTGAGGCCTGTGTCCCAAATCTTTCTAGGTGGACAGGAGCAGAGAAACAGGACATCCTTCTGCATCTACACTGGGTTTGTGGCTCCAGGCCCTGGGGCAGCTGATGCAGTCTAGTTTAGCTTGGATCAGATTGGCACTATTTGGCACCAAGCAGCATCTAAGATCTTATGGGGTCTCCTCAGGTTTAAGAATTGACATTTTTACTTTTTTCTTATTGAACTTTAGCAAAGCCAAAGTTTGCAGAAGTGAAGGTGACTCTGTAGGCTGTACTCTAAGTCAAAGCAGGTAGCTACAAAACAGATTTTGTATCCTCACCATCCTGTCTCAAATTTCTCAAGCTAYTCTTAGCTAGTTTCAGTTAAATCAAATGATGGTGTCATTCATGAATTCTAGCCACTGCTTTTTTTTTTTTTTTCCAAATTCCAGAATCAAGGCCCGTGATGGTAGCCTCTTCTTTGCTGGAGCAAGGGAAATTTAAGGAACCACTTCAGCCCTTCTTCACACTGTCCTTGAATCATTTTAAGATTTGAAACATTGCAAATAGAGGCATTCTTAACAGTTTGTCTGGATGACCAGGAATGCCCTGGTTAATGAGATCTATTCAGCTGTGGTTGAGATATGCAGCGTATGAATATCTGCCTTTGCAAGATGATATCTCCCTGCCGCATGTCAAAGTTAAGGGAGGCTTGCCTTAATGATATAAAATGGTAATTAATCCACAGTCCCAAATTCAACAAGTCTTGGAAAAAAAGGAGGGCTTAAGTCAGAGCAGGAATTCAACCTTGACTATACTCTTTGCTCAGTCTACCACAGCAATATCTCACTCCCAAGTCTTAGACATTGGCCTTAGACTGATTAAAACAAGAACTCCTGCTGGGCCCATGAGGGTCACTGGGATGCACGGTGATAAATTAAAATGTTTTGCTTCTACCAGCTGTGATGGAATAAGAAGTGAGGTTATGTCCTATATGCTGTAGTTATTAAGCTCATATTTGTTATGGAAAAATAGGACTGGGAAAAGAACAGATTGAGGACAGAAAGAGTAGCAGTAAACCAATAGATCTAGATCAGTCATTTTTATCTATAGTGTGGATCAAAAAGAGGATAATCAACAGAGGGTCCTCTGTTGCCTTTGGCTAGGAGGAAATGAAATAGCACTAGTGGAAGAACCAGTACAAGTTTGTGCCATTACCTGCCCTCTCCTAGTCCAGTAGCTTCTTGTCATACTGGGACCTGCTCCAAGGACAGCTCCAAACAGTTGTGGGCAGTCATAGTCTGGCTATGTCTCCCAACAAGCTCCTCGGGGATCAGTTGGGAGCGGGGCTGAAAACTGTCCTTTCCCACAAGCATTGGTAGTAATTGCTAAATTTTTCAAGTCAGAATGGTGTGTTGGGTATTTTTACGTGGATTTAGGATACTGGCTTTAAGTGGGTTCGATATAAGGATACTTGGAAGAAAAGAAGGTGGCTCCTTTCTTATGGAAAGTGAGAACCACTCTTTAGACCTTGCTCTGCTGGTAGCTCAGATGGAGGCACATGCCCTGAACTCCTAGAGTCAGGAGGGAGAGTTCTCACCACGACTGTATCCACAGGGCTTTCCATGCTGTCTGCTCAGACTCTTTTCCCCCCTAAGTCATCAGAGCATCCTGACCCAAAAAAGGAACCAGAGTGAGGGTGCGTAACACTCCTTAGGATCCCTGCGACCTGGAATGAGGGATATCACTGCACATCAAAAGTAGCTAACCCCTCTCAGAAGCACGGCATATATTCTTAGCCACACTCGGGCAGCAAAGTTTGAAGTCTCACTTCTTATTCAGACCATGCACAAAGAGCTGGAGCAGACACCAATCTCCTTTCTGTGGGGTCAGTGCCAGGGGGGACGAGTGGTAGTCGTGGCACCTCATGTCTCCCTCGGCACCATGATGAGAGCATTGCTCTCGCCCACGTACGGCCTCTGACACTGTGATTATTCATATCCATAAAGCAGTGCCCCCACAGGTCAATGCAAAAACAGCCTCCTCCCATAAATTTCTCCTCTCTCACACAGCTCACTGAAGGGAGAGGAAAGAACAGAGGGGTTTGATGTGTTTTTGTTCACAGCAAGGACCATAAGTTCAGGGGGGAACTGTGACCTGTTGGTTTAGTGGAGTTTGACAAGTGGCTGTTGCTTTCTCCAAAAGAGATTAAACTCTTCAGCCTGGGCAGCATGACTTTCAGGAGGAGAGTCTGTTATGTTTAAAAACACGCTAGGCTGCTTCTGCATCACTCTTGTGGCTCTGAGCTGGTAATGTTTGTGCAGACAGAGCATTGGGAGCTCTTTGGTCTTTAGCTGGGCTCTACATTGCAGCCTCTGTGCAGGAGTGAATCATGTTATGTATCCTTCTGCCTGGTTTCCCAGCCCTGCTTCTCAGGTAGCCTCACAAATCTCAACACGGCGAACCTCCCTGCATGGGTGCTATAGACAGCAAGGTGATGAACTGGTGTCATTTCGGAGAATAAACCTGTCTGTTTAGCTTCCAAAGCTCCTCCTTTAAGGGAGAACATTGCTGGGGATCTGGCAGCAGAAGCAAAGTTATGCCCAAGCCTTCACTGGGGTAGTAGTGAAAGACGCTATAATTTCCCTGTGGTAATAAGATGCCTTTGGGGAGAAAAAATAGCATTAGCCACTCATGCCTCTAAATGAAAATGTGATATAGGAAGAACAAATTCTTGATGAGCACTGAGCATGAGTGGAGCAAGCGTGTTTAATACAAGAGGCCCCTCCTGAACGTGAAAGAAGAAGGAATCAGCTCTTCATGCACAACCCGAAAGTTCAAGCAGCCCCCACTTCTTGCTCATAATTCTCCACTTCCCCAAACAGAGATGTTATATGGATTTTGTGGTGCTCATGCCTTTTGTCTGGTTGTTTGGAACTAGTTTTGGGTGTTATTGTGGATCTCACGCAGATACAGTGAACTCCTCTGAATTAGTACAGATGCACAGGGTGGATGGGAGGCACGGGAAAGCTTCATCCTTCTGAAAGGTGGTGATGCAGAGATCTACAGGAGCAATCCTGCTGCGGTATTGCCACGGCTTTTGATGATACGGGCTGCTAAAACCTCTACATCAGCTTCAGTGGAGGTACACTATGTTAATAATACATTTTGTGAATCTATCTGTCACCTTGCACACGCTCCTTGGGCTCAGGAGAAGGAGTGACTCCACTGACAGTTACAAACTGCTCTACTGAACTCGTTCATAGCTGTAATATTAGTTGCTTGACCTTGATACATCTCCTAATATCATTTCCATCTACTCCTCACTTCCTATCACTTGAATGTCTCTATTTAGCCTCTGGTATACCTTTTTTTGTTTGAATCGTAAATCCTTCCTGTTGATTCAGAAATCAAGTGCATCTTGGTGTCTCATTTTAGTAGCAGTGTCATACTTGCACTTTATAAAGGATACACCATCATAAATTTTCTGCCTGAGATTTTTGGGGGGTAAGGTATATCTCTTTTTCTATGTCCATCCAGATATTCACTGTTATAAAAGGCACATAAATATTTGATTTATGGGTGATCCATCTGCAGCACCTCAAGTACTGTATGTCATTGAGGACACTGACCTTAAATCTGTCACGTTGGAGCTCTCTGCTACGGAGCACAGTGGGATGGAAATGAGATAAAGAGGGTGCAACTTGAGTGCAAGTTTATCTCAGTGTCTATTTGGCCCCCTTCCTCCTGTTATTGCCAATGGTATTTTTACATGGATACATCAGGCAGTAAGGTCACCTAATAATGGCTTTGGTACAAGAGAAGGCTGAAATTTCACTGAAGGGGAGGCAGGCCCCATGGTGTACATAGCCTATCCTGTCTTGCTATTCTAGTTCTCTCTCCTTTTGCATATTAACTTTGCTTGCCTCATCCATCCCATCAAAAAAAAAAATGTTTTCTTCCTACTTTCAGGAAAGTTGAAGTGAAATAGGCACCCTTTCATGTAAGTAGTTTTGAAAGTACTAACCTTGACAGTGCATCTCTTAGCCTAGAGTGAAGTGTTATCAGGAAGATCTTCAATCTGCAGGATACATACTTAATAATGTCAATAAGCTTAGCAGGGTTCCTGCCAGACTCTCATTTTTGTGTGGTAAATTGTAATTTGCTATTGTGGAATAAGTCTATTCAAATAATTGTGTTTGTGTTGTGAGTCTTGGTTGGTTTTGTTTGTTTGTTTGTTTGTTTGTTTGTTTGTTTGTTTCCCTGGCATGACGATCCATATAATGGAGATGGAGCTGTGACTTGTGAAATAGAAGTCTGCTGGTCAAAATGTCTGTGATAACTGCATTAATGGATGTAGCAGTAAGAATATCTGAATGTCCTCACAGAAAAATAAACACATGGCCAAAATTAAAACTGTGGAGCTATCTCAGGATTTTAGGCTTGCCTTAAGGGTTCTCCAAAACAGAATGAAGCCAAAGAATAAACCTACTTGAACTTAAATGGTTTCCAGATCAAGCTATTAGTGCCTCTGTTAAGTAATGTCAAGAGTTAGAGCTGATTATGATAATGTGGCAAAGTCTGCAGTTGTGCTTTATATAACATGCTTCTTCCATGGATTACTGGGCATGTTGTTGTATAAATCCTCACCATCCTGATGGGGAAACTATTCTTGTGGCCCTCTCCTTGATGAGGGATATGCTGAAGCATGTTGATGCTCACTTGACCTACCTAAGGTCAGGTGATCGAAAGGCAAGAATGAGATGGCAAAGATTGGTGGAAAAAACTCCAGGATTTCCACAATACAGAACTGTTTTCTCTGCAGTTCAGATTTGCCCCCTCTTTGAAGACTGTTCCCATTAGAAACAGAGGAGCTAAAAGGGGAAGAAGTGTGACAGTGATCACATTGACAGTGCAACATTGACGTTACGTCAATTAAATCTGTTGTGGAAGGTAACTCTTCTGGCACTCAGCTGTCTCAGAGTTGTTCATGCAAGTCCTATGACAAAACACTTCTCTCTTGCCCTAAAATCCTATTTTGTGCTGATAAATATGTGTGTGGAGGAACTTTCRATGGATATTGCAGTGTTCCTATATATCAGTCCTCATGACTGTATTTACTTATAGCATTTTTAGCAACCCAAAAGCGTCCTCTTAAGACCACATATAGTAACTTTTTAAGTGACCTGATTGTCAAACAGCTTTGCAGGGTGTTGGAGCTTTCCCTTGTTGTTTATGCATTATCTTCACATGAATCCAAGGAAAGCTGATTATAAGGCAGGAGGGAAAAGACAGAGCAGAAGAGAGGAGTCCAAACAATTAGAATCACAAATGTGGATTTTCATGGGATACTTTTATCCCAGTGAGGCAAGAGCCTTTTTAAATTTAAAGCTGCATGTTAGTTTCTATTAGAAGTTGGACATAATTTTCTGATTTTATTATGTAAAGCATTGATAACGTTGAAAATTAGATTTAAATCAAGGGAAGCTTACTGCAGGGCACCAGATCTTGACTAATACACCAATCCAGGGAAGCATTGGAGCATGTAATTTTATCCCTACTTGGCAATATACATGAAGTCATGCTTAATTTTAAGCATGCAAAAAGTCTCCTTGGCTGTTAAATTAATCCTGCATCTAGGTGCTCTGCTTGTGCAAAGGATCCAGAAGAATCCACACACAAATTCAGCAGCGAAGAATGCGATGGCAAGTATGGAAAGCCGTACAAGTTCCTAGTTTATTCTCTGCCGGGCTTCTGGAGCCGTCTGGGAGGCACATAGCTCTGTAGTTAATATCTCATGATTTGTCCAGGAGGAGTCAAACTTTTGGACTAAGCCCTCTCTCATGTCCAAGATGCTCTGCAATCCTCAATGAGAAAACCCACCCTGGGCGGTTCGTGGCCCAGCCCTGCATGGTGCTGAAACGTTGATCATCATCTTTCTCTCTGGGCAAGCGGAGAAATGAATGAGATGGCAGGTGCTGAGACCCCTCTCTGAACTTCCTACCTCCCTAGCAAGGACGGCGTGAAGCTCGTGCCACTCACTCCAAGCATTCCCAATTCCTTCTAATGTAGGGAGAGGCCTTGAATGCAGACACTGCGGAGGAGGCTGCAGGGGCTTGGAGGGGGATCCCTGCAAGCAACTACTTGCAAAATCGGGGTGTGTTTTGCCCAAGTGGCATTTGCTTCCCTAGCCTAAAGCCTGCAGAAATCAATGAGGGCCCTTCTATTGACTCCTTCGARTGCTTTGTTTAAGTCTTTTCCTGGCTGAGAATTGCACAGGGCCAAAATGATGTGCCTCTCCTTTCAAAGCACTGCTGCCTGAAAGCCTGCTGATTGAAATAATTCTTTTTTATAGTATTATAATGAGCAATGATATTCAGCAAATATTGTACTGAGCCAAAAAGCAGAGTTACAAAACTAAAAACAGTATAGTTTGTTTTAATTAATGGATAACAGAAAATATCTTTGAGGGCTCTCTCTCCTGCACATCTGTATTTTGGTTAATAGCCTACAGTTTTTGTAACAAAAAAGTGAATTTAAATGCCATGCTTTGCTCTTAGTATTGCTGGAAACCTAAACATGAAGCTAAACTTGCACACAGTGTCTTACAAAACTGATTAAAAAAATTAACATGAAATTGCTAAGTACTGCCCAAATTAACACAAATCAGAGTTCATTACATGGCATTAGGAGCCAATTTATTGCAATCATTATGCCTGCTGTTAGAGAGAACCATATGCCAACTCCAGAAATAACAAGCATTCTGAATCAGGGTCATTGCAGTACTATTTGCATATGAAATGCATTAATTGATCTCCTGTGCATATTAAAATTAAACCCCCACTTTTTTTCCTTTTTTTTCCTGCTGCTGAATGCTATCTCCAAAGTTTGTTGTGCAAAGGGAAACATTGAGTGGTGGGGAAGCAGAAGGCTTTATTAAGAGGAGTATTTATTTCCCAGCCATGGCATATTCCTAGCACAAAGTAATTGAACTTGGTCCACTTAACTAATTGAGGTCCTAAGTATCCTTATGGTTTTTCCCAGGAGGAAGATACGTCATCCTACGAGTCAAATAGTTGAAATACCATGCTCTTGTCTGTCGTCCTTTTTGCATGCTGGAAGTCTTCCAAGAAACATCCTTGCTGGTCTACAGCTCTACAAGCTTATGGGAGGAGTTTGTGTTTGGGGAAGTTGGCCTTTCCCTGGAGGTTTGCTACATCATGGAAAATGGGGGATTTTTTTGTTTTCTTCAGGCCCCTGAAAAGAATGGCAGCACTGTGCCATTCAACTGCACCTCCCATAGGATGCTTCTCTGATGAGTCCACATTCACACTTCAGTAATCAAGACAAGCATTTTGATATTCCACTTTTTGTAAAGAACTTCCATATCCCCTGTAGACAAATGAAAGGTGAAAAGATGACGATTTTTTCAGCCATCTGAGGCAGCATCTTATATGGCAGGAGAAATTATCACATCCCATGTCCTGAGCAATCTTGAAAGCTTTGTGTATGGAAAAAAGAGGAGCTCATTCTGAGCCGAGGGAAGGTTGTAAGAGAGAGGACAAATATGAAGTAATGTGAGAGAAGTGTCGTTGAACGTTCACTTCAGTGAGGTAGATTATGGAGCTGATGATGGGGAGATGAAGTAGGATAGGAGTAAAGAGGGCAGTTGCCTCATCATTTCTCATGTAGTTGCTGTCCATCATTCAAGCATCAAACATCTCTTCCTGCTTCAGAAGATGTGTCTCAAGTTGGCAGTAAAGCCTCCAAGAGGGTCCTTCTAAGGACTCCTGAGCAGATTTGTCAAGTCCTATGGCTTGCTCTAATCCAGAGTGGATTAAGTGGAAACCTTTCATTCCTTTTAAGTGGAAACCTTTCATTCCTCCAGAGAGGGTAGTTGGAAAACAGAACTCATGTTCCTCTCTGCTTGTGTGAGGGCAGATATTGAGGCACACTCCCCCAGCTTTGCAAATGATATAGGACTTATAGCACCAGCCTTACCACTGCAGACAAGTCTACGTCTTTCTCTATGTTGTTTAACGAGTGAAAACAGCATTTCTGCTGCGAGCATCCGACATTTGAGTGGCTGTCACCTTCAGCAACAAAACTGGAAGCAAATTATAAATAAGGATCCCGGGCAGAAAAAGTCATTATAGCAGAGTGAACAAAATAGTCCAGGAAAGCCTTAAACTTTTTAAAATATCAATTAATGTGCAAATGATTGCAGTTCCTAGCCGAGTGAACAGCTGTTGTGCTTACCTAGACAAGAGGCTAACTTCTCCATAATGCTGTGGTTTATTAAAATCTTTGGAGATAACGTTATCAGCAGCAGCACACAGTGCTACAGTGTTTATTGTCCACCTACTCTCTTCTTGTTAGTGCAGAAAACATAAACACCTTGCTCCCAATGTGGGAAGCCAGATAGGCTCAAACAAGAATTTGAGAATCAGGTGCTATTGACCTTCAGCAAACTTAATAATACCAGGTGAACTTGGGGAACTGCATGAGGGAAACAAGTCTATGCTTGCATACCTATTGTTTTCCACTTCTGATGAGCAAATTTAGCTTCTAATTGTCAAGTTTAGTCACCGCACTCAGCACCACACAGATACCAGCCACACCAGTCAGGAAGGAAGTGCAGAGGTGGCACTGATAGCATCATTTTTCCAGTTTGGGAAGGAAGTTGGGAACTGAGTCCAAGGGATTAAGTATTAGAGTCAGTAAAGTATATGGATACCATCCAGATAGGAGTGTCCAGGCTCCCTGCCCTATGCATGGGGGATGTAGGGAGCGCTGAATGGGGTGCATGTAAGTTGACATGTGGAGCAGGAGGTTACCCGTGGCCAGTTAAAATGAATTGCAGCAGGAAACCCATGGCCAGCTAAAAGGAAACTCTGTGGCTGAAGCCCTGGAGCTAGGATGACAAATAGACTAGTACTACCATAGCTTCTGGTGAAGCATTTAAACAATGAGAAACCTTCACTTGGCGTCTGCTTTAGGCTGAGATGGGACAAGTTTAGGTAGGACAGCTCAGAGGTTATGGTCAAAAATAACTCTTCCAGGGTTTTTTTAAAAAATTCAAGAAGGAGATGCTGAGTACCAGCTGCTTTGARCAGTGCCTGAAATCTGGGAGATGTAGTGAGGCAGCCTGACAGCAGATACCCCAGGTGCTGGAAGGATGTAGTGCTGCCCTAGAAGCATGGAACAGGGTACTTGGGAGTCTTGGTTTATTAGCAAGGAGCTACATTAGCTCTGTGAGCAAAGTCATCAGGAGACATCGTGACAACACTTCTTATCCTACCTAATTTCTAAAGATGAATAATAAAGGTCTGAGAGAGAAGCTAGTTTTAATATTTATGGGAGAACTGCTTAGCGTAGCAGGGGATTTGCTTCTCCTCGCTTTCACCAGCCAGATGAGTGTACTGGTGTATTCGTTTTACATCCATTTTTATGTTGCTCTTCCCTCCTGGCAAGATTTCACACGTTCCTGTCTCTTGCTAGGTGAATGAAATACGGGCCTGAGCACTTATCATATTGGTTGCAAGCTCTGTGCTTCTTGCATGCAGCCCTGGGTTTATGCCAAAGCTCAGGTCCCTCTTAAGAGTTGTTTCCTTCTCATATTCTTTCAGAAGACCAAAAGGCTAAAGTGATGCGATACTGTTGCCTGAGTGGTGGGCATCTTCTCCAGGACCTAACCCTCCCCACGGAGAGGGTTTTAGCATGGTCACGTTGGAGGTGGTGGAGGTCAAGGTCGAGCTTTGGCTTGCCTGGCCAGCTGTGCTTAGTGGTAAAGACAACATCTTTCCCCAGAGACTATCTAGCCAACTAAAGGAGGATGCCTTAAACAGGGGAGATACTCAGTGGAGGCCCCACAACACTGCAAACAGCAAAGTTGAGAGTGGTTTTTCCTCTTTTCTCCATGCCTTCTGCATCCCTTGGAGGATATCCATGTCGGGAGCATGCTCTTGCAGGTTGCTTAGGAGAATGTCACGTGAGAGCGTGTCAAAAGCTGTGCAAAAGTTCAAGTAAATAATTTCTACTGCTTTCCTCTGTGCTCGCTAGGCCAGTTGCCCTGCCAAAGAAGAAATTTTTTTCTGTCCATTACACAGGCAAAGTGGCAGCAATGCATGGTAAAATGTCTTGTTATCCTCATTAGAAACTTACAATGCCTACACAGCTAGATAGATATGCATCCTACCCCTTACTCAACTCCCTGGTGCTGTTTAGTACGTATGAAGGAGCAGGTGTTCTTAAGGAAAAAAAAGCACAAATTTCTCTCTCAAGTTTTCTTTGATGTTTTGATTTCTAAAAAATATTTGGAGTTATTTCACCAAGCGTCGGAGGCTGTTTGTTTTATGATTTCTAGAGATTTATTCTCCTTCTGTGGCACTCATCAAATATTTTCTGTGGCAGCACAAATTACGTCTTATAAAATTGCATTCTCTTATCAAATGGCATTAATCTAGGGTTGGGATTTACCTGGAGGTGAGGAATAAATTGAAACCGGCAGTGTTTAACATGGCATATAGTGCAGTCCTCCGCACCAAATTAATACTAAATCCATCTTTGACGTTATTTATGCTGTTTGGAGCACTGAGCAGCTCTGTTTGCTTTTAACTAAGAAACAGTCCCTGCAGTTCAATATTTAATGTTACCTATGATTCCAGAATGCGTAAAATAAGAATTACTTCTTTACTCTTTAGCTGGAAGGAAAAAAATAAACACAATGGAAATCACTTTGGGACACAAATGTCTTGCATAGCAATGAGGGAAGGAAAAGTGATTCTTTGATTTGTGCAGCTCCTTAATTTTTGTGGTTTTGTATATTAAAATAAGGCTAATATCTGATTGTTTAAATGATTCGGAAAAATCCTTACTGAGCAAGACAGCTATATATATTTTTTATAAATAAAAATATATACAAATATATATATAAAAAACTTTTTAAAAGTTTATATAAAAGTTTATTTTAAAAGTTTATATAAGAGTTTGCATATATATAAACTTTTTCCCCTGATGGATATCTTTAAAGAAAGGGAGAAAAATTGCATAGGCCAGTTTGCCACCACTGTACGCATCCTTGGGGGGAAATGGAGACAGCAACTTGTGGCAGTGCTGTTCACCCAATAGATGGTTTTGAGTTATTTTTAAAGTCCCCCCCAAAGAGAGAGGGACTTACTTCTGCAACTCCTTCAACTGTAGTATGGGACTTCAAAGCAAGTCCTGTCGGTCCCTTGTGCAAAACCCTCAAGCATGGATGGGGTCTGAATCCAAGTGAGATGAAGGTTCGGACTCTCAAAGACTTTTAGCAGGTATTTGCACCTCTTTCCTCCTAAGTGGAAACTGTCTTTGCACCTAAATGTGTTGGTGATTCTTGCTCCAGCATGCCCAGACCACGAAGGAAGTGGGGAAAACACTGAGAACAAAGACAAAAGGTACTCAATAGTTTCTTGTGAACCTCAAATCTTTCTGGATATCCTCAAAAATGCTTTTTTATATGTGCATTCCAGTGACTTTATTTTGTCCGGTGAGGGTATGGAAAACTCTTCACTTGCCGATAAGGAGAAAGCCTGTTCCATAGAGCTGCAGTGCTATGAGTGGTAGAGACCTTGGAATGATCATTGCCTGAAAGGGCTGTAGATCTTTGACAGAACAAAGATGATGCCATTCTCCTCAGCTTCAAAGTGTTTAGCTATTCCACACTGCGCAAGGATTGAGAAATAATCTTTGAAGGAAGATAAGAAGGGACTGTGCCTCTGTCAGGTAGGCTTTTGAAAGCTATGAAATTTCTCCTAACACCTAGGACCTATTTAAACTTTTGTAGTAGCAACAATTAGGCAGCTATATGAAGGACCCCGGTAGATTTATTGTTCAGTAAGTTCTCCTTGAAGCTATTCAGGATATTCCAAATACCACGTATTGTATTTTCTTTGTTAAATTTTGCAGCTTTATAGTGACTGCAGAAGGGTAATATCTATTTGTCAGTATTTTACAGGGTTCCAAAAAAGCAGAGAGTTGTACTGGGATGTGCGGAAAGTGTAACACACTGCTGCTTGCTTGATTTTATTGCTTTAAGATTTCCTTGCTTGTCCCAAACACTGAAGTGTCCTGCTTATGTATGTGATGAGGGTTGACTCTGCTTGGAAGTTTAGCCTGTTCCCAGGATGATTCTCTTGGATCCTCCTAATTAAAAAAAAAAAAAAAAAAAAAAAAAAAGGAAAATTAGCAAGGGGCTCTCAGGGCAAATTCAAACTGTTCTGCTTCAACCAGAGCCAAATACATTACTCTTGTTTTTGGACCTTCAGTCTATGCAAGTGTCATCTGAGGGGCTACATTCAGGCTGTTTTGGGGTACAGTGACATCACTCAGCTCAGTGTTTCAGGGGTAGGACATGAGTCAAACATGCCATGAAGGTCTAGCATAGGGTTGTGTGGGAGTGTGCGGTCAGGAGGCCTGGCTGGCAGCAGATGTGCCTCCCACTGGGAGGATCCCCTGGCTGTCTGCCAGCCTCTGGGCTATATAACAAATTGTACCTGCGTAATAAAGTCAGACCTGCGCCATCAGCCTTGTCCTTGGAGTTTCTCTCCATCGCCACCCTCACCGGGGCGCAGGACACCCCACAGGGTTGAAGCTTGGTCTCTCCTGTGGTCCTCATTGTGGTCCTGCCTTACTGCCTGTACAACCCTGGCAGKGCCAAGTTGGCTGTACATTGCCCACTCCTGGCTGCTAAGGCTTTTTTTTTCTATTTTTAAGAGTTATCCCTGGAATAAATGTGTAATAATGGAAGCAGAGCAAGGAAAGTACTTTAGATAAGGCTTTACGTGATTTGGTATTTTGTAGCTGAGAGCAGGGGGAAAAACAGACGCATGCTGCAATGCACAGTGACATTTGGAGCCTGATGTGAGGATTGTGAAATAGAAAGGAACGGATGAAACTATTGGGAAGCCCAAAGTTCAGTTTCACATCGCACGACTGCTGCTTGAACTGTGGTCATCTGCAACCTCCCATCTCAGCTCTTGCATTTGGACTTGGGGCCGTTCCTTAAAAAAAAAAATGTGACCAAGCAATGAACCAAGCTTTGGGTGCTGAGCCTGGCTGTGTTTTGCCCTACACAGRAGCAATAATTTGAGAAACTGGGTAGAGGCCGAGATGAAATGTGAGGTGTTTGCACACAACCCAAGATGTTCAGGCCTGTGATTTAAGCACTCAGTTAACATTGGTGCCACTGCCATGCTGTAAAATGCAGTAAATCCTCATCTCCCACTCACAGTGCCTCACTGTCCATTGCAAAATGCCAGTGTGGAAGCTCAGCATCCAGGCACACACTTGCTTTCCAGATAGATATTGCTATCCGTAGGAAGAGGATTCTCAGGGCTAAATGGAGGCATTTAAATTCTAGTATTATTTGACTTATTATTTTAACAGCCTTTTTGTCATCTGAGCCCATGCACTGGCTCCTCTTTTGCCTTTGCATCTCAAAGACACAGTAGAAAAATAGTAGCAGTTTTGTATAACACAATTGCAGTAAAGTGCCACAGGGACAGAATATATTTTGTTTTGCTTCTTGCTTGGAGGAACGGTGAACAACAGCCTTTTTAAGGCATGGTCAGACCTTTGCTATCCTCCCTTTACTTGGCTGCTAGAGTGGAGCACGCAGCTTCTTTCTGAAGAGGTTTATAATGGAAATGATGAGACATCCTTAACTGCAGCAGATCAAGTGATTGCCCTCACAATGTGGCCCAGCATGAGAAAAGTAACAGCGGTTTAGGAGACCAGAGGAAAGCATGAACTGTCCCCAGAAGCTATTACCTTAGCGGAGTTTATCTTAGCCAGGTAATTCACATAAGTCAAGTGCTGAATGGAGTTTACTGTGGAGGCAGCAGTGCTATTTGTACACCCCATGTCTAAGCTGCTGTATTGTGCTCAGGCACAAAGTAGTCCTGTTTTCTGCAGCCAGGTTAGATGCTAGCAATCAGGAATAACTGTTTCCCTCATGCAGATCACTTTTTGCTCTCCTCTTGGCATTTATTCCTCTCTATTTCTTCCAGCAGCACTCCCAGGTTCAGCAGAAGCTGGCTGAGGGACCTCTGGCCGCTCCTATGAAGCCCTCAGTCTTTACCTCTAGCTCTTAATTGCTAGCAGTGACAATTTGAGTTCCTTTAATTGTGATTTTTTAGGTTTTTTTTCTTTAACCTGTATATCCAAGCAGTTGTCATTGACCTAGATGAACAGAAAGAGGATACAGTGGAAAGATTTGCACAAGTGATGGCAAAAATGAATTTCTTCTAGCTGTCCAACACATAGTAATCGGTATCTGGGGCACAGCTGCAAAGTGCCACATAATAGCTGCCAGTGTCATGTGCAGGCAGATGGTCTCAATGTTTTGGAGGGGAGATAACACTGAATTTTAACAGGTGACAAGATGATTGCCGTGGTGTGAACAGAACATCGTGCTTCTTGGCTGCCAACCAGAGCTGCTCTGTCGTGTTGTCCTACCTACAAGATGTCTATGGACGGTTCCTACATCTGGAAAGATGCTTATGCCTCTGAAAAAAAAAAAGAAAATGAGATTCAAGACAGTAGTTTTTCTTTTTTGAAATTCAACATTCAATTAAAACAAAGGAGTTAGATTCAGATCTGCTAGCAAGGAAGAAGCTATTGATCATAACTCAACTGCTCCTTAATGACTAGGAGTCATTAAGTCCCTCCTGATCTGTTCCTTCCGCTACCTGCTCCATCGCTTGCATGGGCTCTATGTTGTGAGTGTCTCAGGTGGGACAATTCATCCTTTCTTCCCACGCCTATAGATGTAGTTCTTAAAATGCTAATTATTACAGGGGTCTTGCTGGTATGAACCCAACCTCACACTCCTGCTCACCCTAGAGATGTATTTTGTTGCAGTTTTTGAAAATGTTCCACACAGCTGCAACACAAATGGAGATTTGATTTCTGGAGATGGAAGTTGGATTAAAACAGAAGTTTATATTAATTCTGGCCTAATTCCTCCTGCTTAAACATTCAAACAATGTTTGAATAAGACCTAGCAAAATAGTGTTTCCAAAACAAAATAACATGTCTACCTTTGAATGAAGTTAGTTTGCTCGTAGTACAAGATCTACCTTTCCAACTCACCCAGTTAGAGTTGATTTGGTATTATAAGCAGCCTTGAGTGGGAAAAGCAGAGCTGTCAGATACCCAGACCTGCAAGCTGCTTTTCGGGAGGGCTGGTCATAAGGACTATGTAGAGTCAGTTCCCCAGCCGGCATTTCCCACTGTGAGGCTGAAATCCACAAAGTTGTAAGAGTTTGCACAAAGCAAAACCTTGGCTCTGAGGTATCTCCTGCCTCAGAAGAAGTGGAAGAAGAGTCTAGAGCTGGACGTTCCCAAAATGAGTTGAAAGATTTATTTCCTTGTTCATTTCAGGGCACTCTCATGTCTTCTACCACCATCCCTGAGCGGATTCCAGTAGAAATGTGTGCCCATCCAAATGGTGCATCTCCAAATGCTCCACTGGGAAGTCCTTCCATCACTTTTAAAGTTTCTGTCATTCACCTATTTATTCCTTGCTAAAACTGCCAGTGAGTGGCCTAAGAATATACCAGAGATGCCAGRGATATGTTCAGGGTTAATCAGGATGAAGATTTTTGCTTTCTTAAGAAAACAATCAATGCATAATGGATCAAAATGTAAATAAGCAGCTACTGAAAAATTTCTTCTGCTACCTTGGTGATTGCATAACTTTGGCTTAAAACCAGAGTATTTGGGGCTGATGTCTGTGTAGCCAAATTAGGTTGCTACTGCACTAAAAGGCAAGTGTGACTAATTCTTTCAGATGGCATTGACAAGGATGCTGCAAGATTGGGTCTTAGGTCTCCCAGGCAAGACAGGCCTGCCTGCCTTCCTTCACAAGTGAACCTTGGTGAGTTTTCTTTAATGTCAGGCAAATTTTACTGAGAGACAAAAACCAGGCCRATTATATTTTAGTAGATAATTTAACATATCCTTCACCCTTTTTTTTTCTTCATATCTCACGCATTAAAATGCCAGAGACTTGTTACATCTATGATCTCACATTTCAAAATACAGAAACTGCTCAGTGGTTTGAGTAGTGGGTGATATTAGAGGAACATTGTGAAACACATCAATTAAACTAAATTATATTTCACAAAATCTGTTTCAGTACCTCGACTTTGCTTCTGAATTTAAAAAGAGCTGTTCTTCTATTAGAAACAGCTGGGGGAAAAAAATTGGGAAATAGATTACTCAATAGGTACATTTTGCAGAAAACTTAATTAAAGATGACAGCATCCAAATAATAATAGTCCATGATTCAGCATATTAACAAATGTGATCAATAAATTTGTGTTCAGCTTTCATTATATTTCTCTTCTGGAACAAAGCTGCTCTCCTCCTGCTCTGTGCAAGAGTGCCGTGGCCACGATCTGATAAATGTCTCTCCTACCCGCTTTTTGTCAGGGAGGAAGAAGGGGCTCAGAGCAGGTTGTGGGAAACTCATTCCCTCTGCTGCACCCAAAACTTGTCCTGGGAAGTTTGAAGCAGAGAACTAGGACCCCCACGCTGAATCACAACAAGTCCCTTCTAGCTCAGCATCCTGCCAGGCTATGGCCAGGAGAATTACTGTTTATTCCCACCTTCCTACATGTAAGCATATAGATTTATGCCAAACTGAATAGGGATTTACAGAAAAGCATATGGAAATGTATATAGAAAGTATACAGAAGAAAGGTCTATGGATAATTTTTTGGCACTGTCCTTGGTATTATATATTTATAGGAAATATTAGACTGCTGAAGAGTGTGGGACGGTTGTGCCTGTTAAGCTGGAAAAAAAAAAAATCTTAATGAGTCAAGGAGTGGTAAGCATCATCTATAAGAAGATAGGAGGAAATATAGAATGATACATGAGATAAAGGTTTCACTTTTGAGCTTTTAGTAGCCAGTGGTTATGGATATCTGCTTTTGAGTCATCTTCCAAAAGTATCTTGTACGCCTCCCTTGAGGTTGAGGATGGGGAGGTTAGGAGCAAAGCTCCTTTATAGGCCATTTGGAGGAATTCACTACTCATCAACTGGCTTTACTCATGTAGTTTCCAGAAGGCTGTTTGTTATACCGGAAGAGTCTTCTGGATAAGCATGTCTGGTTCTTGGGATTTTGGAGGGTTTGGATATATATTGTAGCTGCAAAACTTTTGAAGCTGCAAAGACGATTGCTGGCATTGCAGACAGAATTGTGCTAGCCTGCAGGTTTTTGTATTCAATAATTTATAGATTTCCTGTTCTATTAAGTCAGCTATTGAGTCTTAAACGTCGATAYTAATGTACAGTATTCTGGAGACAGTTTGTTTGTTTGTTTGTTTTAAGTTATTATTAAATCTGTAGTAGAAATTAGTGAAGTAGAAATTGTGTTCCTCTATAAGAGTTATTTGATGGAGAGACACTAAATGGCAATTGAGCTTCCTGATCCAGTCTCTCTAGCAGTTCTCATGATACCAAGATGAGGCTGTGGCACTTGGCATCATCTTGGCATTTTGCAGAAGCAGGACACTAGCTGTTTGGACAAAGTGAAATAGTGAGGTGTTAAGTGACATGGCTAGTCACTTCCTCCTCTTCCTCAATGACCATTCCATGTCTAGAACATTTTGTAGAGTGTTTACATGCATTGCGCTGTTGTTTTCCTTTAATTCTTGGAGCAAGTTCTTTTGCAGTAGTCAAGTGAAGCAAATGAATCTACAAGTTTTCTGACATTCTCTTGCATAATTCAATGCAATGTATGTGATGACCATAGGGTGAGTCAAAGACTCAGTGAGCTGGATTGACCATATGGAAGTGTACAGGTCCTGAGGTAGGTTTTTCGGAGAAAATCAGCATCTGTGAAAGTTGGTCTTGTCCAGAAGTGACCTGTACAGTTTATTCCTTATATCTCCGTGCTACTGTGTTGGTCCTTAATAAAAGAAAAAAAGGACAGTAGTTGAGCTCAAGCGTACAATGACTACAACCTACCCTCAGGGTTTGTTTATTTTAATCAGTATGAGCAGTAGCCCTCTCTTGCTGTCTGCTTAGAAAAGCATCTTGCAGTTATTACTTTCACCACGGAGACCTGACCCCTTGGATAGCCTAAATGGGACAGATGGAGCTTGTCTGAGGCTGCATTTCATCATTCCTGTCCTTGGCAGCCCTCCTGTAGAAAACAGAGCAGACAGTCTGATGCTCTGTGTTTTTGTAAAGGGAAAAAAAAAGAGTGAATATTGAATTTCATGAAAATGATATTGACATGTTTACACATAGAAAATAGACTGTCAGATTCAGTAACAAAGAAGAGTCTCCAACCTTATAAACCTTTTGCCTGCCAGGCTATGAGAGGTTTCAGGAGCATACAAGACCAAAATGCAACTTTCAATGCCAAGACACAGCGAAAGTAGGCAAAATCTAAAGTAATCACTGGCACTGATTTGAGTCAACACTTTGTCTTCATTTTTAGACTTCTTGCCTGATGCTAAGCTGCAGTTTCCAATGTAGGTATTGATAATGGAAGTCTACAACTTGTACATCCAACTTTCTGTAACGCAGACCAGCAGAAGTTGGTCAAAAAACTAATGCTCCAGCCCTGATGCAATTTTCCTTGAAAGCACCAAGACCTAAGCAAAATTGAGAATATAGGATCTTTTTAGTTCATCCTAGCATACATAAATAGCTACAGCCTTGAGAAATGTGTGGCCTTCATCCAAAGTGATGGAAAGGAATTACATGTTTTAATAAAGCCATAGTTCTGCTTTCTACCATCTTTACAAGCCATCTTAATGGTTTTAAGGAGATTAAATATGGATGAGCAAACTTGATTCTTGTGTAAGAATTTAGAGAATTGTAACAAATTGTTGCAATGAAGAGAGCAGTGGTGAAAGATGAGGTGATCCTTTTGGAAGCTGTCCTCAACATATGTGTAGATTTTCCAAAACACCCGTGCAAATTCTTGGTCCAAAAAGACCTTCGGAGACCTCGTGGGAGGTGTCTATGCCTTATCTGGAAAACGGGGCTAGGTCCGTAGACATTTTCTGGCTTTACTTTTTATTTCTTCAAAGGGATAGAAAATTTTAATACAAGAATCTCTGATTTTGTATGCTTAAATATACAAGCTATTTGACCAACAATGAAAGCTGGTGTGATAGATCCTGATGGAAGGGAAACAGTCATTTCCACTCCACTCTCTCCCACCTAACAAGCAAACAAATAAAGGAAAAAAGGACTGTTACAGATTTCAGCATCTCTCTGCATCTGCAGAAAGGTACATAATGTCGCTGCTGTGCAGGGAATGATGAAGCGCAGGCTCAAGGTATTAAAGTGCTGTGATACACCAGATGCTGCAGATCACTGGAGCTCTTCCAATGTCGTTAGCCATGGGGACAATTTTGTAAGGGCTATGGCATGTCTTCCATCACCAGAAATGTTTGCAGTCGTTACCTTGGATGAATTTCTTTGCCTTAAATGATGCTTTTATCCAAAGAAAAATGAAGTCAGGGTAAAGTTATGGCTTCTGTTATGTAAGAGGTGAAGCTAAAGAGTTGGTCTCTTTTTCTTATTTTTTTGTTTCTTATTTTTTGTTTGCTCTCTATGAAACAACTCACAAGTCAGGTTTTTTTTCATCCTTTCACTTTTTTTTTTTTATTTAAGATTCTTCCATATTTTTTTTCTACTGGCTTTTTTTCAGCTCCCGTTCTGTTCACCTCTTCCAAACTCAAAATAACTCATACTGCCAGTTTCACACAGATATTTTGAATTAGCTTTTTCTTTGCAAATAGCAAAGCACTCCTGCACCCTATGACTTTAGTATTTAGGACTGGATGTTCAATACAACATAGGAAAGAGAAGCTCTTCTGGCTCTCCTCTACTAGGGAAGAAATTTTTGCCTAAACTGTTTAAGTTTGGGCAATGATAAGGTGTTTTCCACTCAAGTGTCCATCTCAATCTATATGTCACTTCTAAACAGATACTGTAATTTATTTTCCAAAATTCAATGCAACATTCAGTTTCTGCTTGTATTTGGTGGATGTCTCATAATGGCTTAGAAAATTTAAGTTTAGAGGTGTCTTTCCAGTGTAATTTTTTTTTAAGTGCATTTCAAATCTTTCTGTTGGGAATATGGTTTTCTTGGGTTGGAGCTCCTCGCTGCATGGTGGCATCCCTTTTGGAGACATTTTGGCAGATTTTAATGAGTGAAATAAAACAAAAAAAAATTACTATCAGAAGGATATGTCTGCTCATTGCTGTTTCACCTCAGTGGCTCAAATTCAAGATTTCAAATTTCCAATTCAAGATTCAAATTCAAAATTGAAGTTCTTTGTTTCCAAGTAGTGGTGGATTTCAGTGAAGAGTTAAATCAAAAACATGTGGTAGCAAGGGGGAAAACCAGAAACAGCTGTTTGAGAGAAGGCTGTTTCATGTAGGATGTAAAATGGCATTTTATTGCTAGTTCTCATGCACCAGGAGACCTGAATGTCCACTTGCTTCAGTGGAAGTCAAGGCCATGAATATGTCAGTGAGTTGCACTAACATGAAACATCTGCCTGAAAATATCTCCATATATTTGTCTATTCGTCTATCTCTTCCTGGTGGTTTTTAGCTCTAAATTGTCTGTGTTTCCTACATGAGATGTTGTTTTCTCTATGTAGCCTTGTCTAATCTTTTTTTTCCAGGGAATGGAGTAGCAAGTGCGTTTGCTGGCTGGTTGACAACAGCAATCACAAAGGGAATTTTTTAGTTGTCTCATGGTTTTATCTAGTATTCTTTTTTCTTTTTTTTTTTCTTTTTTTTTGGCCATTTTCTGTTCTTCTTGGATGCCTTCTGTTGACGATAGATGAAGTGCAGAATATGGCCCTTAGGCTTCATAACTGCATTTGAAAACAGGAGAAAAAAAATGATGCAGTTAAACCTCTTAAGATCACAGTGTAACGATATGCTATAACACTGGGTTTAGTTCATCTCTATCTTTTGAAGCATCTTCCAAATGAGTGACCAGATTCTTCCAGGATGAAGAGCTCTTGTATACCAGCATTAGCAGTAACCTGGGAAGCTTAAAATTCCCATAAAGGGATTTTTCCTTCCTCCTAATGCATGTCTCCATAGGCCCTTTTCAGCTTTTCCGAATTTGTACAATGTATATGACATGGGAGGACAGTTACAATGCTGTTGGTGCTAAAAAACTGAGGGTGTTTAATTTTCAGTGGCTCTGTGAGACAACGGCATTTTTTTTGCATCATTAAAAGGATGCTGGGGAATAATCAGAAAAGAT
The DNA here is from genome assembly GCA_003342815.1 of Eudromia elegans. Classification (NCBI taxonomy): domain Eukaryota; kingdom Metazoa; phylum Chordata; class Aves; order Tinamiformes; family Tinamidae; genus Eudromia; species Eudromia elegans. The sequence continues at coordinate 939,541 of PTEX01000251.1, forward strand.
TAAATTATTAATAGTGTGTTTGTTAGGAAATGCTGGCATGAATTTTATACTATGTGCATTTGTTTCTTTTTTTTAAAAAAGGCAGTTTAACTTTTTGCTTTAATGTTCATGAATGGAGTATGTTTTACCCATACCGCCAGAGCTGGATGATACACGGATTGCAGCTTGCTGGGGTCAGCATTTCGATGATACAACTTTTTCCCTTTTATACCCACTTTTCTAGCTCAAATGCCTCGCCTGGCACAAGTATCAGATCAGGAAGACGTGCTGCCTGGTATCTAAAGGCTCTTAGTGTGGTTTAAGAAGGCCTGGACAAGTCCATTTTTCCTTCTGATATCCCCCCATCATTTTCTTTTTTGCTTTTTTTTCCCCTCCTCTGTCTCTAAACATATCAATAAAAGGTCCTTAAGTGCCCAAAGAAACCATTCACATTCTCTTTTTGTAAAAGGAGGAGGAAAAAATGATGAGTTTCCTGGAACAGCACGATGAAGAGGAGCACCCTTAGCATTGGTGAATGACTTCTGCCTGCTCATCAACATTGTTCAGCCAGACTTTATCCTTTTATTTTTTTTCCTAAAAACTGCCTCTTCAATGTACATCCTGTGAGCTAGTTACAAGTAATCTTGAAAGGAAAAGGATTCCCAGTCTGCTGTATTGTTATCTGCAGCTTCACTTTACTGTTTTCTTTAACCAATTTTCAGCCCGTGGAAGTTACAGAAGCAGCACATAGGCAACAGCATGATTTTAAAGCACACAGGTGGAGTGTGAACCTGAAGGTCAGTGAGTTTATTATAATATGAATGAAAACTGGAAGAAAAAAAAAGAATAATAATAATCAAGGCTGCTACTTGATTTTCAAAAATAAAATCAAATGGCACACAAGTATTTCTTCAATAGAACCCTGCCTTGAAAGCACAAAGCCTTTTGTAGCCGCATGATAAGACAGCTCTGGTAATAAAAGCAGGAACCGCACTGATTTTGCAGATGACTTTTAACTGTGGCCACCAGATATTAAAAATAACAAAACTCTGAAAATCCCCTATTGTGCTGACAAGTGGTGATTCATACAAAACCCACATTGTTCGCTGTTATCCAAGACCATTTCATTTTCCCCGAGCTAGCAGGCAGTGTGTCTACGTAGGAGATTGTCAATGCCATTATGAAGTTATGCAAGGCTGTGACTCACTTCCTAATTCGTGTCTCGGTACACAAAAGATACTTCACCACATACTTAAAAAATAATAGCGGCAGAGCCAACACAGAGTGCAGTGTCTGCCCAATCGCATATTGTGTGCCGTCCTCCACCCAGAGCAAAATCTACTGCTGTCTGGTTCAGAAGAACCATTAGACTGAATAGCTTGTGGAAAACTTTTGTTATAAACCTCCCAAACACAGCCAGAGGCCTGGGCATGTCGTGCAAGAACTTTTGTTTATGTATCTGGTGTGGAAAATTTGTGCTCTTGAGAAAGTAGATTGGTGATGAGATGAGCAGGTCCAGGGTTTCTGGATGTGCACAACATCCAGTTTCCTCTCAAAAGTTGGGAGTGCTTCTAGGTTGTTTGGAGAACCTTGTTCTTGCAAGGTTATTTGCAATCAGGAGTGGGGATACAAAAAAAAAAAAAAAAAAAAAAAGCCATTTTGATTTGGGCAAAAACTTCTATAATACTAAATTGTCCTAAGTTGTTCAGATGTGCAAGCCACTATATCCTCGTTTTGTCAGCCTCCAGCTCACACACATGGCAAGAAGGACTTAATGAATGTAGTTCTAAAGGCTAGCATTAATTCTATCTCACAGGAAAAAGCATCTTCATTTCATTTGGCAAGTCTGTGTTTCCTGGATATTAAATAATCTGTGAAGAGCTAGTCGTTAGCCAGGAGAAATGAATGAACAGGGCCTGTCTTACAGCAAAATATATCTCATGCAACCGTTCTTTCTATTTTTGCTGCTTCTCCTGTCTACTGCATCTCTGGTTCAGGTAGATGTATGGCCTGCACGGAGGCTTGTAGTAGAGATTTCTTTAAATCTTGGCAGAGGCAAACAAGGGAAATAGAGAAGTTCACTTGCCTGAAGTAAATTGAATTTGGAACAGAACTATATAGGGACAATACTACTAGCCAAAAAGGTAGTTATGACCTTATTTACTTTTGAGAATAGGAAGAAAGAGGTTACAGTGTCTTTGTGAAGGCAGGTGGCTTGGCCTTGGTTGTACCATAAAGTAGGTTAAGTGTGGTAGTCATGTAAAGGCTATGACTTTGAGGCAAGCAAATGGGTGGATTTTGTTATTGCTAATCCTGTAATGCAGTAAGTGACTGAAAGTAAAAACTAATGCTTGAGAATGCGCTGCTAGACCTGATACTAGACCAACAGAGATGGTCTAGTGGGAAACGTGAGGGTTGGTGGCAGTCTTGGATGCAGTGACCATGCGATGTTGGAATTCACGATCCTGCGTGAAGGGAGCTGGGCAAGAAGTAGGGTTGCTACCCTGGACTTCAAGAGAGCCAACTTTGACCTCCTCAGGGAGCTCCTTGAAGAAATCCCCTGGACCAGGGTCCTARAAGGAAAGGGCCTCCAGTAGAGCTGGCTTATCTTCAAGCACCACTTTCTCCAAGCCCAGAATCGGCACATTCTTGCCAGTAGAAAGTCAAGCAAGACGGGCAAGAGACCTGTGTGGATGGGAAAGGAGCTGCTAGGCAAACTTAATGAGAAGGAGAAAACATACGTTAGGTGGAAGAAGGGCCAGGCCACGTGGGAACAATATAGGAACATTGTCAGGGAATGCAGGGGTGCCACGAGGAAGGCCAAGGCCCGCTTGGAATTAGAATTAGCGAGGGACATCAAGGATAACAGGAAGGGATTCTACAAATACATCAGCAGCAAGAGGAAGACTAGAGAAAATGTCAGTCCATTGCTGAATGGGGAGGGTGCATTGGTAACGGAGGATGTGGCGAAGGCAGAGTTACTAAATGCCTTCTTTGCCTCAGTCTTCTCTGCTAACGCTGGTCCCCAGGAACTACAGAGCCCAGATAGGGCTGACAACTCTCAAGAGCAGCCATTTAGCATCCCAGACCCTAGGGAAACGAGAAGGGGCTGGAGAGATGAAGACTTGCTCGAAGTAGAGGAAGATTTGGTTAGAGAGCACCTCCACACCCACAAATCCATTTACCCTGATGGGATGCACCCCAGAGTGCTATGTAAACTGGCAGATGTCATAGCCAAGCCACTCTGCATCATCTTTGAAAGGTCCTGGAGAACGGGAGAGGTACCGGAGGACTGGAGGAAAGCCAATGTCACCCTGGTCTTCAAAAAAGGCAAGAAAGAGGAGCCGGGCAACTACAGGCCGGTGAGCCTGACCTCTGTCCCTGGAAAGGTGATGGAGCAGSTCATCCTGGCTGCTGTCTCCAGGCACATGGAGGAGAAGGTGCTCAGGAGTAGCCAGCATGGGTTCACCAAGGGGAGATCATGCTTGACTAACCTGATAGCCTTCTACGATGAGGTGACTAGATGGATAGATGAGGGCAGAGCGGTGGATGTCATCTATCTATCTGTGTTGCAGGACGCAGTCCTGCCTCTTGATTTTGTGCACAAGAGAGGATCAGGGCAGGTAGCCTCCATTTGTATATATTTGTAAATAGTGTAAATAGTTATGGGAAGCTATAGGAATGTATGGGTGAGCTGGCCCGATGGGTGAGCTCCCGATGACCTTGGCGAGGTGGGGGCTGAGTGCTCCTGGGCTTGACCAGCGTTGCTGGGCAGCCCGGGAGCCTCTGGCTGATCAAGGCCACAGAACCTCCCGCCACGGGGATTAGCTAATGACGGGAAGAATCCTGAGGTACCCAATTGTAGCTGGCTGGGGCACCACCTGCCAATTAGTGGTGCCAGGGTGGTTGTGGCACCACCGAGCAGGAGGCTCAGAACRGCTCAGCTCCCCTATATATTCTGCTCAGCCTCCCCAATAACCAGATGTCCTACTGCTGACCCCTGCGTATGTGTGTTCTGTGTGTGTGTGTGTGTGTGTGTGTGTGTGTGTGTGTGTGTGTGTGTAAGGATTGGGCCCATGAGTGGTGTGTGCGTGTGACGGGGGGTCGTAAGCGGGTGTCCCCCGCTCCCACATGAAGCCTCCTTGGAGCAGCGCCTTGGCCAGGCTCCTGCCGCGTGACGCCCCACGAGCCTCTTCCAGGCTATTCAGAGGAGGGCAGGTGTTGATGGACCGACTGCGAGCTGCAGCGGTGACTGGCATCCAGCCGCTGCGGTGGAGCAAACTCTGTCATATCTGGACTTCAGCAAGGCTTTTGACACTGTCCCTCACAGCATTCTCCTGGGCAAGCTCCAGAAGAGTGGCAGTGGCATAGATGAGTGGACAGTGAGGTGGATTAGGAACTGGCTGAATGACAGGGCCCAGAGAGTGGTAATCAGTGGTGCCGAGTCCAGCTGGAGGCCTATGGTTAGTGGTGTCCCCCAGGGCTCAGTCCTTAGCCTGGTCCTGTTCAATTTATTCATTAATGACCTGGATGAAGGGATGGAGTGCCCTCTCAGTAAGTTTGCTGATGATACAAAACTGGGAGGAATAGCTGATAGCCCTGAGGGCTGCGCTGCCATCCAGAGGGACCTGGGCAGACTGAACAACTAGYGAGAGTAACCTCATGAAGTTCAACAGGGGCAAGTGTAGGGTCCTGCACCTGGGGAGGAATAACCCCAGACACGACTACAGGCTGGGGACCGACCTCCTGGAGAGCAGCCTCGCAGAGAGGGACCTGGGCATCATGGTGGATGACAAGTGGACCATGAGGCAGCAGTGAGCCCTTGTGGCCAGGAGGGCCAATGGGATCCTGGGGTGCATTAAGAAGAGCATCTCCAGCAGGTCGAGGAAGGTGATTCTGCCCCTCAGCCCTGGTGAGGCCGCACCTCAAGTACTGCATGCAGTTCTGGGCTCCCCAGTGCAGGAGGAACGTGGAGCTGCTAGAGAGAGTCCAGCGCAGGGCTACAAAGATGATTAGGGGCCTGGAACATCTGCCCTGTGAGCAAAGGCTGAGAGAGCTGAGCCTCTTCAGCCTGGGGAAGAGAAGACTGAGAGGGGACCTGATTAATGTATATAAATACCTCAAGACAGGGAGTGAGGAGAATGGGGCTGGCCTCTTCTCAGTGGYTGCCAGTGACAGAACTAGAGGAAATGGCCACAAATTGAGGCACCAAAAGTTCCACAGGAACTTGAGAAAGAATTTCTTAGCAGTGAGGGTGACAGAGCACTGGAACAGGCTGCCCAGAGAGGTGGTGGAATCTCCTTCTCTGGAGATCTTCAAAACCCGCCTGGACACCACCCTGTGCCACATGCTGTAGGTGACCCTGCATGTGCAGGGGGGTAGGACTAGATGACCTCTAGAGGTCCCTTCCAACCTTAACCATTCTATGATTCTATGATTCCATGAAATGACTTATAAAGCAGATTGCAGGAAGAAAAAAAATAATAGTTTCAAGACAGACTGTAGAGCACATTATGGCCGACAGGACGATACGAAAAAAAAAGGAAACTTCAACTCTTAGTTTGCCAAAACAAGGTATATAGAAGGGAAGAGCCACCTGCTGCCTCCCGAGTCTGCTTGAGAGGCTAGAGGATAAACCAATTACTCAAACATCCTGCTTATGATGCTTATCTTAGAGAGGTAGAGAAACAACCTCTCTGCTGCTAGTGTGCTTGTTTATTTCAGCATGCTGGATCTCCCCAGCAGAGTTGCAATGAAATCCTTGGCCAGGGCCMTCTTTGGGTTCTATTTTACTCTTCTTCCTGGAGGTTGGGCCCATGGAACTGGGCTTCCTAAGAGGGACCAACAGAGGTGGATGATGATGAAGAAACTACTCTAGGGGCGTGAGACTTTGCATGGTGCCAAACCAAGCATGCACTGGCTAAGCACAGCTTTTCTACGCAAACAACCCATCTGAAGCTACATCAACTAATTCAGCTTATTGTAGTCTCAGAACCGATCAGGGTGGCTGCTCAAATTGAATACCATCTGTCTATTAAGTAGCTCATGACGGACTCCTGACTCTTGTGTAAAGCAAAGCCTATATCTGCAGGAGTTCATGCACATTTATTAGGAAAGTAAGCTTGTAAATAAGATATTCCAGTCTTCAAACTGGGGATTTCTCTGCCTCCATATCATTACTCTCCTAGGAAAGTCCAGGAAACCAGCATATGCAGGGTCTTGGGCCTATGTGTTGGATATTCCACCATGCAGTCTTACAGGATGTTGCATCATCAGAGCATTCACCCTGCTGTAAAATAGGGGTGAAGAATGGTATTCCTAAAGCTCCCAGCTACTTTTGGTCCCACAAAAGCAGTAAAGCTCTCACTGACAGCAAAAGATATTAAGTTTGGCTATTACCAAGCAGTAGTAAATATTTCTTTCATGATACCAAGCTGTATCAACAAATGGGAAGAGCTCAGTGATGTTTAATTCATTAGCTTTAAATAAATAAACAAATAAATAAAAATCTTACCTCAGATGAGAATACCAATCTACCACATGTTTCTATAAGATGAGACCTGCGCATGGGTTWTGTTTTTTTGTTTTCTTTTTTTGGCATCATGCCTTCCCACTTGGGTCTAGTCCAACTGTTCATTTCCTKGCTGCTGGAATCAACTGTTTTGAAAGGAATACACATTCCCTCTCAGTCCATCTTAATGATAAATCCATTCAAAGTGTCAATTTGTTTGGAGACTGGCTGGAGGATACCACATCCCTGGTGCAACCTACAGAGCAATCCAYCAGTGGAGAAACTGGCGGATATAAGGTCTCCGGATAAGGAAGGGGAGCTTACGCAAGAATTTATAGCTTAAGGAGGGTTACTGGTTAGTTGTTCATATGGGGTCTCAGTGAAGTAGCTGTGATGACTGGCCATAAATCAGGATATATAATGAGTCAGAAATAAGCCATTGACAGATAGCAGCTGCTTCTATGCTTTTCTGAAGCCCTGGCAATGCTGCCACTGTGTTTGCTGGGATTTACCAAATGCAGAGGTTTTTGAGGGTGCTTCTCACCTCAGTGTGGCCAGCAAAGTGTAATCCAAAGAAAGAGTGCAAAAATATAAAATCTGACCTTCATCAGGTATCTCGGGAGGGAGAGGAGCACATAGCTGGACCTGGTCAAGAGGGAGACATTTCTCAGGCGAGTCTGTACATCTGTGATTCGTATAATGTATAAAGCCTTTAATTTCCTTCCTTTAGGAGAGGGAAAAGAAAAATCCTCCTCTGCAAAGAAGCTAAATAATTTTCTTTTTTTGACCACAACAAATCACCTTCCCCCCACTGTCAACTTTTTAACAGCAGTAAAATCACTGAAAGGTTGAAGTTGAGGAGAAAGGCAGTCGGATCAATTTCGTCTCCTTTCGGCAACCTGTTTAAGCATATGCTTAACTAGAAGTGAAACCGCAGATTTCTGTGGAGCGAACAAGTTGTTTTTGCCGGAGTAGGGCCTTAATTTCTTCTCCTTAATGATTTTTCTCGCAGTTAAGCCTCAACAATTAATGGGCAGGAGGGCAGATGCCACGTGTTTTCCTCACTAGACAAAGTGAATGCCATGGAATAAGGAGACAATGCTTCAAGTTTGCATGGAGAAGTAAGATGAGGGTGTGATGAGAGTCAAAGACTGTAGCAGAAAGCTGACAATATTGGACATGTTTTGTGTCTCTCTTGCTTAAGCTTCAACCCTTGCCTTAATATGTAAAGAGCTGAKTACCACATAGAGATAGGAGCAAAACAGGAGCTATGGCCTGTAGGAGTGTCTATAGCAAAGATTTTGTTGTGGGTTTAGGATTGTGGCGTTAAATCTGCAACTAAATCTCTGGACAGCAATGCTTTGAAGAGGAAATGATGGGCATGTATTTGTGTTAAATGGCTACCCATGAAGAAGAAGCTAAAAAAGAAGCTTTCCTATTGAATTCTGTACAGTTAACCTTAAACATTGCTAGTTTTATCAGTATAAGTCACTGAAGGCTTTTGCTGATTTCTCGGAACTGGAAGGAATATCAGCAGATCTCACCAAACATGGAGCATCCTGGGGGCTGTCTGGCTAGAAATAAGAAGTGACTGAAGAAAGAATACTTTTAATAAGGAAATCACTCAGAGAAGTCACATATGGTCTCTTCACCACTATGAATGAACAAAAACTGCTTCTTTCTATTCATGCATTGGATGAACTCATGTTATTAGCCCAGGAGCAACTAAGCTCCCTGTATGTGACTCTTGCATCGATAGATATGCAGTGGCGTCTGTTGCAGGGCACTGCCCTGCAATTCCTCTTATAAGGTGCTCAAAGAGGGCAAGCAGTGTGGCAACCCCATTATTGATCCCTATAATGTAAATAGTTGAGGGTTTATTGGGATCGGGCTCCTTGTCCCCTGGATGACCCCAAGGGCAGCGGGGGCTGGTTTGCTCTCCTGCCTGCCTGGGGGTTGCCCGGCAACCCTGGCTGTCACCAATGGGGCGCTGGGATTCTCCCGCCTTGGTCAGTGGGCCAATCGGCGGCAGTATCCTGAGTGCCCCAATCAGGGGCTGCCTCGGAGAGAGGATTGAGAAGGGTCCAATCATGGGCGGAGGGGTGCGCCAACCCGCCGCCAATTATTTTTCCTCCACGTACACCCTGAGGATATAAGAGTCCTGTGTTCACCTCAATAAATGGTTTGCTGTTTCCTGACCCACTGCGTGTCTGAGCGTGTGCGTGGTAGGCCGCGATTGTGTGCGTGTGTGGTACTGGGGGTTTGGGAGCATCTGGCCCCTGGCCGCAGCGAGACCTTGGACCAGAGGAACGCCGCCAGACCGCCGACTTCGCCGCCACGTGGCACCCCACGGATCCCCCGCAGTTTGAGAGCTGAGCGGGGGAGCCGACTTCTTACGGGGCTGGTCGCCGGAGGCAGCCGCTAGCAAGATCCAGCGGCTGCAAAGCCCCTTCTGCTGCTCACGGTGGCGGAGACAGGGGCAGAACCCGTCAGGCGTCTCTTTGGTCTTGATTTTGGAAGGGAAATCCAGTTTTATGAGCCCAAGGTGGACGCATGAGTACATGCGAATCTCAATTTAGACCCTGCATGGAAATGAATCTCYGAATAACCTTGCGAAGATGTGCTCATCAGTCTTGGTACTGATAACTTATCTCATATTCTCACCTTTTTTCTCCTTTTACTCACGTTTCTCCTGCCTCTCACTTGTTAATTCATTGTAGCCATGCAGGTCRGTTTTCCATTAGAGGAGAAACTAAAGTCTGATTGCAATTTTATCATGATCTGTTTATCTGCAACACACGTGCAGGTTCTGGTACTGGGCACTGGAGTAAACCCAGCCCAGATACTAAACCCAGCCTGCTTCTCCAGGAGACATTCTGTCCCCTTATAGGAAGCAAGCTGGACAGATTAAGGCATGAGCCGCAGGGGCCTGGAAATTTCCATCATGCTTGCTTACAAGATTACTTTTTTTTTTTTCCCTAACAGGTAACTCACTGTCACCTCCTACAGAACCTGCTTTTTCTTATTTCTTAAAAGACCCTTCCTTCCATTCTGTAACAAACCACTTTCTCTTTCCCTGCATGTTGCCTCCTCTGTTAAGCAGATATCACATGGGTTGATTTATGGGTTGTTTTTTCTCCTATCTTGGATACTAAAATGGAGAGACCACATGTTGATCAATAGTCCTTCTTAAAATTCTGTATTTTCCCAGAAGCCCCCTGCATTCTCTGTGGCATGTTGGCTGTTCTGGATGCATACATGATTTTACTAATAATGCACTCACTGCTGTAATTATTGATGGCAATGCTAATGTGATAGTGGCTATGGTACAGCAATTTTAAAGTATTAATTAAAAATAATCTGTAGAGTTTGACACAGGCATTTTTGTATAGTCATATAACACTGCAGAACTGTATATATATGTGTGTTTCAGAATAACAACCTTAAGCATATGTTCTTCTAGACAAGAGCATAGACATGTATAGATTCTCAGACTTCCCATCCWTGAAGGAACTTGAAGAATATAAAAAGAATGAGAGGTAAAAATGTTTTATACAGATTGCATTTCATCTTACCGGGGCAAATACCATCTCAGCTCTTGACCAGTGTCTAGCAGAGAGCAGTGTGAGGTCATGGACAGAAGCAGGCCACTAAATGCAAGCAACCATGTCATGAGGAACATCAAGTAAGGAAGCAGTTGAGAATGGGAGAGGATCCTCAATACTTTTGGCTGGCATTGTGTCTGCCAAGAATTAATGTGCTTCAAACTATGAGATCAGGTCATTCTGAAACCCATCCATTGTTGTGGTGTCTTTGTTGTCTCACAAAGCCCTTCTTGAGCCCTGAGCTGAAGGTGACAGGAGAGAGCTGTCACTGGCTGTTCATGCTACAGTTAATTTTCCAATAAGTATTTTTGGTGTAAAAAGCTATCATAAAATATTGTTTCATTCTTCCAAATGCTTTTGATGACTGTGATGCTTGCACAGAGGGGTCTGTAGTAGCCAAAGGAAAGAGCAAGCAGCTGAAGAAGATACATTAGTCAAAACTACTTCCTTATCTAACAGTACTGTCACCGCTGTCATGCCTTTAGAGACCATCTTGAGTTGCTATTGTTGAGAGCACAGGGGAGAGGAGAGAAATGGCACCAATGTCCTAAGGTGAGGACAATGTGACTTGACTCAGAAGATGACACATACAAAACTATTATGCTGTGTCAATCCTTTTTTATTAAAAAAAAAAAAAAAAAAAAAAAAAAAAAAAAAACCAACCACTCAAAACCACCAGTGCAGGAAGTGTGGATAAAATAAGTTGTCCGTTTGGTTATTCCCTGCAAAGGAATGTGCTTAGGCTTCAAGGTAGCAAATCTATAGGCTAAACTTGCACCCTGTGGTCAGCATTTCCATTTTTCTCTGATAGCACAAACAACCAATCAATGTTTTTTTACCGAATTCATGATTTTGCACAGAACTGTTGCTTTGGAGCTAAGTTTGTAATGAAAACACGGATCCTTGGGTGAAAGCACTGTGTCATCATCAGGCTCAAAATTTTGAACACTTTTATATGGCTTTCAGATGTGGGAAATTGTGAGTACAATGTTCTTTACCACAGAATTGTTCTCTTTTACCCAATGTCCACTGCTTCTGATTRTGCTGAAATGGGGCTTTAGATTCAATTTACCCTGATAGGGGAATACTTGGAGAAGCAGTAAGCAATGTGCCTTTCCCTTGCAGGTGTTAAAATAACCATTGAGGGATTCATGAAAGCGGCTTCAAAGCATCTCCCTTCACTGAGAATTTGCAATAGCTGTTCTGAATATTTATTTTCTGTTCTATTGGGTTAGATTATGTGTCCCCCCGGAAAATGAAGAATCTGTTACATGCCCCTGCGTAAGTAACTGAGCTTTCCAAAGCATCCAGTAAAATCTACTTTGAAGTCTTTATAATCAAATGCCTAGAAACCTTACCAGCATTTCCATGGTAAAAACTGTGGGTTATCAGCTCTGTAGTGACACTATGAACCATAATCCATATACATCATGTTCTGCTGTCCTCTTAGCCTGGGCTCTCCCATGATATTTCTCTCCTTTGACCAAGAGGTTAAGCTATGAGATGTCATCTGTTAGGACTAAAGCTATCGAGAGCCACATGGTAGAACTTCAAAAAAAGACCTACATGGAAAATAGTTGAACAGTCAATGTTTTCTTTTTTTTTCCACCTTATGAGTTGGTGGCTGGTGATTAGCAGCCAGAGGGTCTAGGAGCAAAGTTTGCTGAGTGCTTGAACCATCTTGTTRTAACAACGAGAGAGGATCTCCAATATGCTGGGCTCACAGACAGAACTTACTTGAGCAGTCAGGAGACAACTTCACTTGTTAGAGTTTAGATCCTTCCATCACAGTCATAATTGCCAACGTTGTGGAAATTGCCCTAGTTCTATTTAATCTTGATAGATTTTCCCAATCCTTATCTTTAAATTACCATTTCTGCCTTTTAGACTAAATTTAAAGGCAGTTGGAACTTTGCACTTTACACAGTGTGCTCTGAAGTGGCTTATTTTGGAGTATATTAAGGAGTATTTACCTCTGGATTTCACAGTTTTGGCCTGAGATTTGTTCCTTAGGCTGTAGCAGGTTTGCAGCTTAAAAGTACAGAGTTGTATTTATGTTCTAGTGCATCCTCAGCTGTAACAGAGAAACATTTTATTTCTAGCACTTGCACTCTGCTCTGAGATTTGCACCTTATAAAGGAGACTGAATTTGCTCTACATGTGTAGCTTTTCTCTCTCTGATAAATAGCTTGAGTTTCTGCAGTCTTAGCTAGGTACCACAGTAAGATTCTAAAAATTAATAGTACGTGACACTCTGAGGACTGAATCAGATGAGATAATCTCTTTCTACTCTACATGCACTATTAGAAAGAGTCATTTGCAAAGGGAAATGCAGAACAACCTTAATTTCATCAGTCTCTACCTTTGCAAAGTGCAGAGCTTGTTTATGATCCCACAATTGCTTTTAAAAGACAAAGAATGGTATTAAATCAAAATGAATCGAATGTCATGATAATGCTACTATAATAAATCAAGATATGCTGGTCAATATTTCAGGAGCTGTATGTCTCAGTTTAGCTTGTAAATGTACACTGAGGAAATGAAAACATGGTCCATAGAAGGTGATAAATGGCTCAGACAAAATGTTGATGTAATTCTGCCACAACACTGAAAGACTAGGACACAGGAAGGATTTTCTTCTCACTCAGTCTGCATGTGCTAATGAATGTGTCTTATTGTTTTGCACAAGACACAACATGCAACATTTGGAGAGAATAGTGCAGTGTTTAATGGATGGGATAATTAAAGATACATCAAGTAATTCAGCAGCGTTAGTAGCTTTTGTGCACCTTGAAACTCTGGAGAGAATGCACAGATAAAACACAACTTGCTTCTCCCTGTAGTGATTTCAGGAATCAAAAATAGCTCTGAGTGACATTTCAGGACCTAAGTGACACTGCAGAGAAGCACATAAGTGTCTTACAGTCCACACTTCTGATCACCAATTTTAAGCAACCTGCAATTACAGCAGTGAAATAATTGGCACCTGTTAGCAGCAAACAGTGGACCTCTTGCTTTGCTGAAAGCTGTTGGTGTAATTCAGAGAACCTGTTTTGGCAGGTGTGCATGGTAATTGTCCTAAGGTCCTTTTCTGTTTCTGCCACTTGCCCCTGTTAGATTTCTGTGTTCAAGAAAATGCCAAAAGTGGCTGATAATTAGATGTCTCATCCTTGTTAATACTGTAAGTCTGGGTTAACAGGGTACATGGGGTAATAGACCATTATTCGCTTGTTAATGTCCTAATTATTTCAAGGAGATTAAAAAAAAAAAAAAAACCACCTGAGGAAAGAAGTTTCACAAAGCACAAAGGAAGAGACTGAGGTAGAAGCTATGTGAGAATCTGTAGTATAGCTTRGGTGCATTAGGATATTAAATAACCTCCATTGGAAACATAATGAAAAGACAAGCTGTTCAAATCTAGGGGTTTTCAGGTTTCTTTGGATGTAAAGAGTTTTTTGGTAAGGATTATCACCTTTTGAGGTATTGCCACGCTGTCCCCCAAATTCATCGTGGGCAATTTGGGAGTTCCTTATATGTTTTGCTAGAGTGATATTGAGGGTTCATATAAGCTTTAAGCAGACAGTCCCAAAAATTTGATGGGAAGTTTTACTCTCTGAGAAGTGATCAGAATCTCCCAAATATCCTGTTTTGCTCATAGAACAGAAAAAACATACAAAATACTTGCTTGAAGCTATTTATTCTTTTGGATCAATCAACAGGCTGCTTAAATGAAATAAACTGCCAAGATGATGCATTTAGAAAGGAGAAAGCAAAGAGATAAGTGTCCATCCCACCTAACTCTTTCTTTTTGCTCAGAGCAATTGCCATTGAGGTGTTTTCTTTCAGGTGTTTTCTTGCTGCATTTTGAAAGGTGAGCTCTCATAGGGATCGAGTGGGATCTGATCAATTATGGCTGATAGTATGGGTCTAAGTGGAATTTTGGATCTAAGGACCTTAAACCAAGGACTTGGCAGGGATTTGGGACTTTCTAAGGATGTTGTGCCATGACAGGATGTCTATTATGACTTCTTGGAGGGTGCTGGAGAGAACTTGTATTTTGGGAAGGTAAAAGTTTGTGCCGAAGACTGTGACTATGCCTGGCTTGAACTTGTAGTGGGAGAAAGCACCTGCCGCAGAATTTACTCTTGCAGAGCTTTCTGCAGCATTTGACGTTTTCCATGTTCTCCTTTAGCAAACAACTTTTCTTGAATAGAAATAGCCACTGGGCTGTCTTTTACGTGGTATGTCAGTTTTCAGTAAGCTGTATTGTAGTAGATTGGGTCTGTACCTGCCTTCCTCTTGTGAGAGAATTGCTTGAGAAAGGGGAAATGAGAGGAAAAACTAGGGCTTAACAGAAGTTATGGCATTATAGAGGCTGGCTTGAGGTGAGAGACAGTTASCACTTCCAGGATGGTTGGTATGTACAGAATCTACTTCTCCACAATTCCCTTGGCAAAAAATCTGCCCTCCTAGCACACACTAATAAGAGTGGAGAGTGGAGCTGAATGGAGACACCACAGTAAAACTTTGGTGGCCTCCTTGCCACCTTCCTTGCAGAGGTGGCAACCTGGTCCGACCATGTAGTTGTTAAACCACATAGTACAATAAAATGTCTGATGCTGGGCCAACAATGGTGGCAGATCAGTTCCTTCYCATGGACTTTGCTCAACTTCTCCTCATTCTAATCTCATTATAATACCAATACACAACCCCATCTTTGAAGTTACCCACTTCCAAGGAATGACCACTCCTCATGGAGCATGCTCTAGGTTTTCAATTAACTCAGGAGAACTTTTAAACCAAGCAATAACAAGAGTAMGTATGACTAGAGTCACTCAAATTCCACCTAAATATAAAAGGAAAATACATAATAGAAAGAAGAGGGAAGACTCCATCATAACTTCTGGATCAGTCCTTGGGCTGACCCCCTTTCCTGCCCTCAGGTCAGGACACCACCTGAAGAGACTCCTTGAGGTTGAAAGCCCTCTACCATCATCTGGATCATGATTGAGCATTTGTACATTAGCTAAGAATCCCTCTTTTTTTCCTTGAATGTATCTGTATATTTGAGTTGCAAAGTGCAGGAAGATTGCACTATTCTACACTGTTAAGGTAATTTGAATAAAAGAAAAGGCAGAAAATACATTACCAGAAAGATATTTCATGTATTTTAGCTTAGAGTCTAATTAGCAGATTTACTAGGAAATGCTCAGAAAATTAATTTTGTCCTTAGAGAACTAGTTCTGCTAAGCTGAAGGAGATGCACTTCTTTAGCTATCAGAAGAGCAGTGGTGTATTCCCTAGGGCAAAAACAAAACCAAGATCAAGCTCCACTAGGGAGCTGTTGCAAGGACCTTCATAGTGAAACCTTCTTAAGTGTAGATTGAATTAGGAGAGACTTTTTCCCTTGTGAGTTTCCATTGGTTTCTGTCCTCACAATTAATGAAGGGTTGACTCACACTTTGAATGGCCTGTATTCTGTACACTCTATTTCTGTACACTCACACTTTGAATGGCCTGTATGGCCTGTACTCTCTGTATTTTGTGTCCAGTTGTTCCAGGTGCTCAGATGTTCCCATCTCTGGAATGATTTTATAAATGCTCTTCCCGACAGCTACTTCTGCAAAATTTGGCTTCTCCTTGTAGCTTTTCTCCTACAGTTTGGCAGCTTCTTCCTTTATAATCAACCCATGCTCTGATTTCTGTGAGCGTCTAATTGATTTTTTTTCTTTTTAATAACTCTTCCCAAATGCCTTTAATCCCAAGCACTACTTGGTCTAGAATTATTGCTACTACTTTTTTCTTTTTTTCTTTTTTTTTTCCTCCCAAACATTTAGCCTTTCTATTGCTGCAACTTTGGCCAAACCCTTGCAGAGGCCAAGACTTTTTCGATGATGGCTTTTCAACCTTCCTGATCTCTGGAAGGTGCCACCAAAATGTCTCTTTAAAGGTTCCCCAGTTGTCAGCCRTACATGTTGCAATTTTCATCCAAGTAGGAGGCACCACTTAACCCGTAGCAACACAACTCTTTAACTTCAGGTTCTGATGAGTCCTTTAAGAGGTATTTTTTGGTGTCTGGTGAGCCAACAGTGTTTCTAGTTGAGTTCTGTAGAGCAATACTCAAAATAGGCCTGTCCAAAGGAGCATGAGGAAGGTATTATGCTTGTTCTTCACAGTATTCGTGTCACTGCAGTTGGGGTTTTGTTCAAAGGCAGCTGGTGATAAAAGGCCCTTTGACTATAGATTACAGGGGCCTTTTGATGAGGCCTTTGACATGTATTTGTGACCTGCATTATGACTAAACCCTTGAATTAAAGCAACCTCTTTGTGTCTTCTGGAAGTATAAATGCCATGCATTAGAGTAATTAACGCAAAAAGAAAAAAAGGTAACTTTTATCAGAGGCACAGAGGTTGCAAACAGTGACTGCCAGTCACAGTGACAGGCATTTGTACCACATTTTATGCCAGTGACTTGCGTCTATCTCTTTCAGCTCATTATGGATTTTTAATGTTGAACTAGGCTAGTGAGTAATTATTCATTACAGATAAGTGAAATTCTGAATTTCTACTCTGTAAAAAAATCTAATATTTCAACTCATCTTTTTGTGCCACATTGTCATGAAAGAGTTGTAGCATAAAACCAAATTTAAGGTATCTAAGCAAAGGGGGACCAGAGTTGTGAGATGAGTCCTTGGCCATCAGTCATAGTAGCATGTCCGAATCCGTGTCCAGCATTTGAATACAGAGTGGACATTTGCTACTCTATTAATCTCATCCTTCAGAGCTCATTAGCTGCAGAAGCCAGAAAGGAATTTTTTGCCTGGTCTAAGCAACAACTTAAATTCTAATTTGGTTTTATTTTTATCTCCCTTTGAAGCAGAATGGAAACTTTTAAACCAAAAAGGGCCACTGGTCCTTCTGCCCTCCTTACTAATAGGAAGTTCAATCCATTTCGTGAGTCTCTAGGACTTGTTATAACATCTTCTGAGCTGGTGACTTTTTCTTCTGGTGTGTTCCGGACATGGTTATTGCTGTAATGAGCTGCTTACGTCTTTGACATGGCATCTTGCTTGCCAGTGCTTATGCATCTCTTGCAGTCCAAAGGAGAGGGTCCAGGGGAGTTTGTTTTCAGTGTGGGAACCAAGGGCATTTCAAGAGGGAATGCCCGCAGCGAGAGAGACCACCAGCTGTCCCCGATCCCTGCATGCAGTGTGACAAAGGATGACGTTATGCGAACCASTGCCGCTCCACTACCCATGGGGATGGGCACCCGCTTCCCAAGTCGGGAAACAAGAGGCGGAGCATGGTCARTACTCACTCACAGACACAAGTGATGCATGTAAAGAGAATGGAAGACACGGCAGCGAGTCCAATAGACCTTTGCTGGGAGTGGCTGCCACAGCAAAACAAGCAGCAAGGTGGGTCACAGTGGACCCACAGGAAGAGCCCCTGCAGGTTGAACAGGACTCAGGTTCAGCACTGGTTATGGAACCTGCAGGCAAAGACTTTTGGGTAACACCCATAACACCAACCACGATAATGGCAAACTGAGAAAACATGCAAGCATTATTGAGGCAACGGCCCACGCAGGAGAAGACGACATTTCCTCACAGCGTTTGCCATGCTTGGCATTCCTGAGCAAGTCAAGACGGACAGTGGACCAGCCTACATCTCCTGAGCATTTGCAATGTTTCTCCAAACCTGGAGGGTTAGACATGTGACAGGTATCCCACACTCTCCTATGGGACAAGCTATAATAGAATGAGCACATAGCATGTTGACAAACATGCTCAACAAACAAAAAAGGGGGAGTGAGGGACACACGCCTCAAGACAGGTCAAATAAGGTTTATGTTTTAAATATGTTTTAAATTTCTTAAATTGTGAGGAGCACGGGATGATGCCAATCCAGTGGAATCACCCAGAAGAGATTCAAAGTATGAGGCAGGCTCTGGTAAAATACAAAAATCTGGACACCCGGAAGTGGGAAGGACCAGTACCATTAATAACATCAGATTGAGGSTATGCTTGTGTTTCCACAGGAACGGGATCACGATGGCTACCTGCAAAATGGTCCGTCCAGCGACAGAGGCGGATGAAAAGGAACCCTGAAGGTGATGTTCTGCATCTTAAACCTTGCCTCTGTGATGGGAACGCTGACTGCACCTCCGCGACAGTCCAGAGCAAACATGTCGGTAACTTTGACCAAGGTGTTGGGACAAGACTCATTGTCATGATTACTCCGAGCCACAATCCCAAGTCCTCGGAGGAGAATGCTATCCGGATTCTCGGCACTCCCCATCCTTTTATATTTGAGAGTTGGGGACTTTGACTTGTTAAGTGGTTTGGGAAAATTATAGTTGTAAGTTTTGTAGTCCTGTTAGTTTGTGTGGCAATTTTGATTCCTGTTTGAGAAGGTTCATAYAGAGTATGATAAACCACACTTTGTGAGCTGTCACCACCGATGCAATGACAATCCAGATGCAGACCTGACTCCCTGATGAAGACAGCAAAGCAGACACAGATGCACTACTAAGAGGAGTTTCCACCTGGAGGACATCCATGGACATGTCTCCTATTGTCTTGGAACACCCCATCAATTGATAAACAAAAAAGGGGGAGATGTGGGGGTCTGCAGAGCCAGGGACAAACTCGGGGTCATTGAAATGTAAAACTCCGGGTCGTTAGGACATTTTGAATTCATTGTATAAAGGTGTTTGGGGCTTGTGAGAATTGGTTGGAGGCAGCTCAGGGAGCTCGTGGTTCCCATGTGAGCGCCTCATGGAGAGGGTGTGGGGGTGCTTTGTGAGCCCCTCATGGAAGAGGGCAGGGTTTGTTTGTACAAGGGTATACAAGCCACAGTGTGGCTTCGAGAAAGGTCTTTGTTTCACCACCTCGGAGACCCCTGCTCCTCAATACACCCACAAATTGGGCCAACAGATTCCAAAATTGCAAGGGAGGGATGCCATGGATTAGCTAAATCACTTGGTTGGTTGTGTCTGAAAAGTAGTGGTGTCTGTGATTACTCTTAACCCCTTGCTCTGCCCCTTCTTCTCCAGCAGAGAGGCAGTGTTCCCTTGCCTGAGACTTCCAATGCCCCCAGCTCTAAATGGATTCCCCTGAATATATCTGATGGTGCCATGGACTCTTACTTGCAAGACGAGGGCAGGACCACATGTCGTTTCACGACGCTTTTCTAGGACCAGCATTTGGCAGTTCTTTCCCCATTTTTTTCAGATGTGCTGGGATTGTTCATTTGAACCAGCTACCTGAAAACTGAAAAATCCAGAAAAAAAAAAAAAAATCTGTCTGCCTTTGTAGGTCTATCAAAGTTCAACTCTTAAAGGTAATACTGCTCAGAAGGGTGAAAATTTTAAGATATCGAAGGGGGGAAAATAAACAGACCAGAGGACAAACTTGGCCTGAATTATCTCCGTATTTTAACCTGCTGTTTCACAGCTGCCAGCAGCCTCTTGCTGAGAGCAGCAGACCTTATGCATCTGATGGAGGTGTTCAGCTGCAGCTCTGTTGAATTGCTCCCAGCAAATAGCCAGCATTGTATTTAAATCTCCACTGAAAATGAGTTTCTTCCTCTTTCCTTGCTCCCTCTTGCCTCAGAGAAGATTTAGCATGCTTTGAGAGAGAGGGAAGAAATTAAATTACTTCAAGAAACAAGATTGATGGGCCTGAGGTTAAAGAGAAAAAATGGCAAAAAAGAAAAAAAAAACCTCTGTTCTTCCCTAGGGTGCTTAAATTCTAATTGCAGGAAGTACCTTGTGTTGAACCTGTGGACTGCACTAAGATGGGTCTGTAAGCTTCAGAGAGGATCTGTGTAGTTGTAGCACATATATTTATTGCTCAAGGCAGCCTCGTATTGAGTCATCACAATTGAATAATGGGAAGAGTCAACATGGTAATGATTCCTGCTCCCTCTTGTTATCCTAAAGCCATAGGAGACACCCTTGAGGTATGTGACGTACTGGTTCCTGCAATCTTACTTATTGTTGGAGAAGCCATGGTGGTCACAGCCATGGTGGGGGTCTTCAGATAATATATAAAATATCAAGGGACAATATATGCCAGATCTTTTTTTTTTCCCAACCAATTAGAAAAATTCACCCATAAATTTGGAATTTTCTTGCTTGGTGCCATTGCTGGAATTAAATTGCCTATATAGGCAAAGGATGCATGCCTCTTAAAAGAGCACRCAGAGAACATGAGACAAGCACAGGCATGCAGAGAAGGAAGGTAGAATAGCTGGTTATCAAGCTTAATTTTATGGAAAGATCAACAGTTGTATCAAGAGTTGTTGTTTTTTTAATTTCACATAATTCTACTAAGAATTACAATGTTGTTAAACCAGCAGTGCCTATGAAAAAATAACAGTCCTGCCAAAATATAGAGGTATAACACATGGATATCAGCTGGCCTGCAGAAAAGGGAACTCACGTGTCCAGACTGCCGTTTAGAGTCAGGGGGGTGAGCATTGGTTTAATTCTTTTTGCCAAGTACTTGAACCTTAAATCTTCATGTTTTTTCTTTTTTTTTTCTTTTTAATGCATACCTCTTAAAAAAAATCTTGAGTTATAACTTGCAATAAACCTAGGGCTTAAAGGGCAAAACCACAGTATTTTTTATAATTTCTGATTTTTTTTCTGCAAGGATTCCTCAGAAGCCTATAAAAGAAATTGCATTTTTTTATGGGATATTTTGCCTTCCCTCACAGGCAAATGGATACCCTTGGAGTCACAGGAGTGTTTGTGAATACCAATATTGCAATCTTTTTTTTTTTTTTTTAATTCTAGAGACGATATTTTGAACAAGTAAATCATGGATTTATGTTGGGAATAAAAACATGTTTTTTTTTTTTTTATAGTACCCTAAACTAGATTTTCAGATACCTGACATTCTGCCTGAAAAGGACTTTCTTAAGGAAAACTTCAGTGCTATTTTATTTGAGTTTTCATCAAACCAACCACTGAAAATGTAAGTACCCACTTTGGCAATGCTATACAAAGCCATAGGATCAGGTACAGAGTCCTGCCCATGTTAGCATCCCATACACAAGAAGAATTTTTTCTTGTGGTTTTCATGGGAAAAATCCCCATTTTCCAAAATGTCGAAGCTGTCCTTTTATTTCTGTTATATTGGCTTCAAAACTGAAGTTCCTGTGCTAAGTGCTGTGCATTTTGATGCTGTGGGCCAAAAGAGCGTAGATCCTATTTCTAGGTCTGGTTCAAGAGAAAGGAATTTACCAGGTTACCCGTGCAGTTCAGCAGCAGAGCAAGAACCATCCAGCAAAACTTGCATTTCCCAGCTCAATATCTTCTCAAATACCTGACCATGTCATCAGGACTTCCACAGGGCCACCAACATGGAGAGCAGAGAGTTGCCATTTGCAACTGTCGGTTTTAATGGGACTGTCCCTTGAGCCACTGGGGATCAAGAGGCCACTGTGCCCCAAGCTTCTACCCCAAGTGTTGTTGAAGAAGACCACAATCAGGATGGGGCATGGATTTGGTTTCTTCACCTACATTCAAGTCCCAAGCCTTGCCTTGCAGCTGATGCCTACCGGCTCATCCATACAAGCCAACAGTCCGTAACCACATTGGTGAACCCACTTGCAATCCACTGCGCTCTGCTTGTGTCATCCATCAGATGCTGCCAATGTTTTGAGGGACCAAAGCACATGACTTCCATGGATGAGGGGATAGGTGGCAGCTTGGTTGACGACGTGTTGCACTAAACAGACTTGATGGATTGGGATGGCAGCATTTAATTTAAGGGCAGACCTAGAAAGGTGTACAATTATTAGTCAATTACTCATCCATTAATAGGCTTCCACGCTGCATTATTAATCATTCATGAACTTCTTCCTCCTCCTGTTCCTTATAGGGCAGCTAACCCTGCTGAAGAGGGGGAGATGCAGGTAGCTGCGCACAGTGTTGGAGATGTCATTGTTAGGGTTGTCACGTCTTCAGCTGCTGCATGCAGAACCGTTTGTGCCTTACAGCTTCTGGAGACAGAAACCCGGGCTGAGATGCCCTGCACTGCGTATTTATTGTGTTTACACCGTAAAGCTTCAGTCAAATGTGGGGACTGTCAGGTAGTCATAGGGAGGACTCGATCTGGGCTTTGGATAAACGCAGTCTGAGAGCTCTTGGACTGCTTGGGATTGCCTGTTTTGGGGGTGCGCAGTGGATGTGTTTCCATGGCTATCTGGCTTTATTCCTTAGCCATGCTCTCCTGTTTTTATTCTATAAATCTTTGCATTTCAGCCTTAACAAGCCCTCATCAATTCATTTTAAGCCTGCATGAATTATTTCAGGAGATAAGAAAGAATTGCAGTGAACTCCATCTCTAGCTGCATCAGAAAAGTAAACTGCTTTTGAGGACTGTAAAAGATCCGCTCATGTGCATCTTATCCCAAGGGGTCGTGTCAAGTTGGTCCTACAGCACAGAGATGGGAAAATACTTATCCCAAAAGGACCAATCCATCCATTTGGACAGAAAAATTTCCTTCTCAGTGGGAGTAGTTTTGATGTATGTAGAAGGAGGGTGGAAAGGAAGGCTCTGGGCAGTCTTCATTAGCAAGACATGCTTGGAGTAGGAAACACGCTGTGGCAGATTCTTTGTGCTCATTCATCATCTCCCTTTGGTGGCCTTAGTCCAGGACTCCCAATGCTGGAAAATGTATTTCCACTGAGTGCAGAAAGGAAGGATGAGAATAGTAAAAATATTGATCAAATGAGTAGAGAAGATGAGAAAAACGCACAAAATTTGTCTAACTTGACTTTGGACATAGAAAGGAGAGATGTTTGGTTCAGACTTTGGAGGTCAGAGAACCAAAGCCTTTGGTGAACAGTCTGATTGTGGGAGAAGATCCCCCATGTCTGGTCAGAGGGATAAAGGAAAGATCCTGGGCAATAAGTGAGGTCCTGCTAACATCACAGTTAGGCTTTAGGCAGCTTTAATATGTGCCTTGACCAAGCACAAGGTACCATCACTCATTGCCTATACCAAGTAATTAATTTCAACAAATATTTAGGTTAAGGGAAGTGAATCAAATATATTACCAAAATTATAACACAGCATAGTTAATATTTATTAAATTAGGGTCCAAGTGCAAGAGAAGTAATAGTCTGTGTCATAAGTCAGTAAGCTAGAATACCTGAGTTCTGGGTCTATTTTGGGTGCTAATATGGATTTCTGAGACCACCACCAGAAAAAGACTAGCAATACACTGGTCATCTCCACTTCACTAGGTCATTTGGCCTCTGAGGAGAATTCGACTTCCCTCTGAATATTCTTTTGGGAGAATTTTGCAAGCAAAAGTGACCTATGCATTCCAGAGTGGGCAGGAAGTAGTTAAAGAAAGAAAATAATCTTAAGGAAAATGTAACCTTTTCTCAAATGGAGAGAGAAATGCCAAAGATAATCCTTTTTTTCTTTTTTTTCCCCCCTCTATTCCCCCCACTCCCTTCAAGCTCAACAGCAAGTATATTTCATTGTAAAAGCTTTTCACGACAAGTATGCCATTCGACTATCAAAATACATCAGTTCTATTCAAGGTGKTTTTTTTTTTTCTCAGTGCGGTGGAGATCTATTTTATCTGTTTGATTTGGGAAAGAACAGGACACGTCCCTCTGTGTTGGTGTAGATTCAGAGGAAGTTCATTTTGAAGGAGATATTTTGGCAGCAATATACACTCCTGTCTGAATTCCATGTTGTATTTTCTTACCACCAGTAACTCTTGATGGAGAACATATTACAAGGTCCTTCTCTTGATGTTATTTAGATGAGTATCAGCAGCTCCTCAAGCTCTTCATGTTGAGGAAATCTTTCTCAGGACATAAGCAGATCCATAATGCGTGCCTTTCTCTGGCCTGAAATGCAAGTTGCTTGAGTTTGATGTCTGAAATAGACTTTTTTTCACCAAATAACTATACTAGGGTCTTAGGTACTGCAAATAGCTAAACTAGGGTCTTAGGTATTGCCAATAACTATGCTAGGTTATAGGTAATGCTGCTGCTTGGGCAAATGTGAACTGTTGAGTCTGGTAATTACTAGGAGAAGCTAGGGAGAGAGCTTTGCATGACAGTTGTGGGAAGTGAGTGACCTCAACCCACTGTGATGCTCTTATCTAAAATAGTGACAAGAGTGGGGAAAAAAATCCCAGATCTGGGACTGTCATTTCATTAGCTGCTTCCTTACAAGCAAGGGAGCCATATAATGCAGGATAGGCAAGACTGTTTTGAGGCCTACCATGATCTGGGAAGTGTTGTCCTACCCAAACCATTCTCCTGGCCTGAGCGTAGGGAATGGGGTGCATGAACCTGTGTGCTGCTGCTATGAGACAGTCCACGAAGCACCATCACCAAGTCTTTGAGCCTTCTCTTCTTGATCCCTTGGCTTGTAGGCAGCACAACGCTAATTGTCACCTCGTGAGGGAAAGTGAGTGGGCATGAGATGCAATTAGTTAGGATGTATGCAACTGGGAGAACCTTTGATGAGTGCAATCTCAAAAGAAGGGCATGGCTTTATTATTCGTTCTAATTGCTACACCCTTTGGCTCGCTGACTAATTGTTTGCAGAACTTCCCATTCTCGTCAAATTGTTGACCAGGACTTCCAGAAAGGGCTTTTTTTTTTTTTTTTTTTTTTTAAGGTGCATCACAGGAGGGCTGGCAGGCACCCAAAGGTGCTCCCAAACAAGCCGTCTGATCATTCCCACAGAGGATCCAGGCCATCTGCTCAGAAAACCATCTGTCACGGAACGAGCGGTGAGGGAGTGAGCGACAAAATGCACTTCACTCGGGTGAAATTGATAATGATAGATTTATTGATAGAACAATGATTTCGCGAGGTATGGCAAGGGCACTTTCGATTATTTACCGTATGGAGGTTCAGAATTATTTGGGAAGCCCTCCCGTTGGGTCACGAGGTTCAGATCAGACGGATCCGATCTTAGTCCCAGACCTGGTCAACGGTTTTTATCTAAGGGATTTTATACACAGTTACAGAATAAAATGAGCACAAAAGGAGAGAGAAGGAGAGAAGAAAATAGCAGGCTATAGGGAATGCATTATGGTTTAAACTATTCTGCTGTAGAAAGGCATTTCTTATAATTGATCTCTTATGTGAGGGAGACTTCTCTTCCTCACTCGCCAGACCCTCCGTTAGGAGGCTTCTTCCCTGGCAGGCGAGCCCTTTGGTTAAGGAGGCTCTCCTTCTTATACTTATTCTATACGCCAGACCCTTCGTTAGGAAGGCTTCTTTCCTGGCAGGCGAGCCCTCCAGTTAAGGAGGCTCTCCTTATTCTCTATGCCAGACCCTCCGTTAGGAGGCTTCTTCCCTGGCAGGCGAGCCCTTCGGTTAAGAAGGCTCTCCTCTATTCTCGATCGATTCTAATAGAAGCGCGCAAAGTTCACTTACCACAAGTCTGTCGTGCACAAGATCTCTTATCTCCGGGGAGGAATCTCGAGAGGCGTCCCTGCTCAAGGGGAGATCCTGGCATGCAGCCCGCTGCTATGCAAGGAGAGCTCCAAAGGGGCTCATCGGGCTGTCCATATTTATGGGATAAGATGATTGACTCATAGTCATACTAATACATATTCATTTTCTTTTCCCGCTTCCTATTCAAATTAGTCTCCGCCTCTTGGCGCCTGCGCACTGGTTTTGGGTGGTGGTCTCCGGGGGTCGTTTTGACGTAAAAAGTCACCTTTCCCCTACTAAATTTTTGACCCTTTCTGCTCCCGCATGCGCAGTTGGGGTGACAGTCCACTTCGCRAAAACAAGACCGGTCCAAACCAGCCTCAGGAAGCAAATAAGTTCGTTATCCGCAAGTTTACACTTATTGCAGACAGTAGACGGATTCCTCCCTTCGTTAGACAGCAGATAGRCCCTCTCTTTTCTCCAAAACAGATAGATTTCTCCCTTCATTATCCACAGGTGGCATCTGTWYGGCCTTGYAAGCGCAAGCGGTTGCTCATTTTTTTTTTCTTTTCTCTTTCTGCTAAGTTGGTATTAGCAGGCATAGTCTGCAGAAAATATATGGGGAAGGAGCATAACCGTCACACCATCACTTTCTGCAGGAGGATAAAATACTTCTTAATAACTCACTAGGTGACATAAAGTGGAGAATGACTGTGTTGTCAAACTCTGGCACCAGCTTTAGGTATTGTCCTTGTATCCAAAAAAATGACAGTTTTTCCATTTTGAATAAATTCTTGGAGGAATTAATTGTCAGGGAAAAAAATAAAGTGGGAGTTGACATATTTGTGGGGATGATATGGCCAAAAATATTAAAATTCTTTAATTCAGAACTACCAAAAGAGGGAAATAGTTGGAGTTAAGTTTTCAAGAAAATCTAGAATTTACAAAGAAAGACTCTTGTCGAAGTAAAACTTATGGGGTGCAAAAAAAGAGTGCTGGTGTCCTGCTCATCAACCAAGCACCAGACTCAGAGGCTGGCATTAATTCTGCCCCACATCAGCATGTAAAGATTTATTGCATGCATTGTGCATTAAGTGACAGTTTTTCCACTTTGTAGCAGAGTGAGACCCATATTGCTGTGGTGATGGGACCTCTGAAACGTGCTGCTCTTGCAGGCACCTCAGCCACCAGCGGCGTGCTTGAGGTCTCTCCRGGTGGTTCCTAGTAGTTTTTAAGGCTTCAGTTGTAAGTGCTTGGAGGTCATGGAGAGAGACTAGACTTGGCACTTTGGTCCTGTGTAGGATTCATTATTGCCCCTGCTATCTCAAATGACCTCCACCTCTTTCTTTCTTTTGGGAAGCGTCAAGAGTTGGGATGATCACGATGTCTCTGTCGAGATAAATGGAATCTCCATCTTTTCCAGACAAACCTATTTTTTTCCCTTCAAACCTTTTCCTTCAAACCATGCTTCTAGACATTTCACCCTAATTAGATCCAGAAATTATTCTTTTGTCCAAATTGGTATACTTCAACAAATACTTACTTCTTTCCTTCCTTTCTTCTCAATGCTACCATTCTGCTAGGACACAAGGCTCTATTATGTTGACGAGCAATAATTTCCTTGGTGCAGATGATGGCAACTGGCAAGCAGCAGGTTTTCTTGATGTTTGCAGGTTGACCTTGGCAGGAGCCAGGTGAGACACGTACCCTTGGCTGCCTGCAAAATGCACAACGGAGGCTGCATGCGATAAAGAATGGTTAGCGTGGGTGAAGCTGCCTCCCATTATCTTGCTGCAACAGCTGCTGCTGTCTGTCGCCAAGTTGCATTGCTTTTGTCCTCTTGGAAACAGTAATTGCTTTGGTGAGAGTTGCTTGTTAAGTTATTTTTTGTCCCCTCATATCAGCCCGCTAGCTCCAGCTTGCCTGGAGCAGCAAATGGACAGGCCAGCTTCTGCTCTCCATCCATGGTCACAGTACCAACCCTGCTGCCCCTGCACACCTGATGCTCTCTGAGTGAACTCAGGACCAGGAAAACCTCTTTGAATGAAAGTGGAGGTTAGTGCCAGAGCAGGAATGTTTACAGAATGCCTCTATATTTTTGTCTAGAATTTTTTATCTTTATTTTTTACCACATCTGCACAGGAGTGGAGAAGACTGCTAGAAAGCTTCAAGGTGGATGACAAGAACTAGAGAGTTTGAGAAAAGGTCTCTTGTGGGAATCATCTCCAAGCAAGCAAGACACTCCTATTTCTATGTCATCAGAAAATAGCAGTTGTTATTTCCAGCAAGTCACCATATACAGATGTGGTAAATGTGGTATTTTAAATGGTCGCAAGATCCATAATCAGTGCAGGAGCTCATTTAACTGCTGCAGAGTGGACAGATATCGAGCAGAACAATATGATCACATGGAGGACGTGTTTGAGGTTTTTCATGCTCCATCAGTGCTTGGTCTCCTTTGATGATGATCTGTCAATTTTCCTCGAGTGATTAAACTATTAGCTCTTTCTTCTTTTTTTAATGAATCTTTTTATACCTAAGAAATTAAGAGGGTCCTCTGAATTGTAAAACAAATATCTCAGCTGCATGAGCCCTGTCAAGGAAGAGKTTTTTGCTGTCAGATTACACGCTGTGCTTGCTTAGAGCTGTGCTTCTCTCCTGCATTTTGTGGGGCAGGAGGGGAGCATTTTGTTAAAACTAAGGAAAAATAAAAGTCAAAAAGGTAAATTTGTTCCAGCTACAATGAAACTGCTCTGTCTCTTCCTGCAAAAGGCCTCTCTCAGCCTTGGGATGTGAAAAATAGCTTCATGTGATGGTGGCTGCCCTGTGTTTGGCAACACAGGGAGGAGCATATGACAGCAAAAGCAAAGGTAAGAGAAGCTAAAAATCCCTTTCTCAAGTAATTTTCTAAATCTGTTATTAATTAGACAGCAGTAATTAATGTGAGGGAAAAAGGAAAGGGGTCCTAGAAAGTGCGAATTTGACAATATTTAGTCTATAAATGAACAATCATGTCTCCATGGATGGATATCTTGCAGCTGTCTGGTGTCCTGTCGTGGAGTGGCACCAGTTACTGGGAGGGGATTTGAATTTTGTGGAAGTTGAAATGCTTTGAATCTCATTTTTATTCACCTTCTCCCCCACCAATTGCGTTATTCACTTTTGTCTTATATTTGCATGGCTGAACTTGAGCATCGAAAGGGGGCTGTTTGTTATTAAAGGCAGGGTCTTGATGTGCTGATGCTTCTTGAAAAGGAGATTTAATTTTATCTGCTTCTGTGGCTTCATGGTCTCTCTTGCATTGTTGTTTTCATGTAGAGATTTGYTTCTAATTAAAGACTCTGTACCTGTTTTTTCTCTATTTCATATAACTTTTGCCTGGGGAAATGCAAGCTGAAGAAAGCTTTATCTGTTATTAAAAGCAAAACCAAAAAAAAAGGAAACTATCTCATAAAATTGCTGTCTTAATTATTGGCATAACATGCATTTGAGTAGTCATCTTCGACAGCTATAAAACAAAATTATTTCCTCACAGATCGTGTCCCATCTCCATGTAGGGCAATACACGACAGCCTGCTTGGCATTTCATTACCTTTCAGCGTCGTGCTTTGAGAGCAAAGCGTAAAGTTGTCTTTTTTCCCTCACCTTTTTTTCTTCCAAAAACAGGCTACATGTGCTGAAGGCATCAGGGAAAGAAATATTTGGTGGGAGTTTTGGGGAGCACCGATGAGGAACAAGTCCCCTGGCCGTACTTTAGGAGCTAGATCCAGGTAACTGTTTCTGTAATGCCAATCATCACATCACAAGAAACCACATTTTTGTTTCCAAAAGACAGGCACTGGCCACTGCATTATTTAATATTTATTGTTATTACTGTGAAGAACTATAAACCAACAGCACTGGAGGAGAATATCATATCCAGAACAACCTTTTCTTTGCATATGTATCACCAAAACTACAATCCTACAAAATCATGTGATAGCATATCTTTCCCCTCTTGCTCTTTATCAGCAAGAGATATTACTTAGCAGACACACCGTCTTTTGCACCATCTTTAATAGTTAATTGGTGCGGTCTGTGAAATGTCTGCAAAACAAAAATATTTCACTCGTATTTCCTTCCTAAATTCTGCGGCAAATTCAATATATAAAATATTTTGCAGAAGAAAAACTGTAAGCAGGCAGAATCAGAAATACCAGAAGAGAAATCACTGTTTTCTACTTGAAATATACTTGCTCCTTTGAAAAATGTTTGTGTCAGAAAATTTGCAAAGTACAATGTATTTTTTATTTGCTTGCTTTTACACCAAAAAAGCAGACTTTTCTCCTAGAATAAATTTAAATGGAAACCTTATTTCCCATTGGGAAAAATAAATAAATAAATAAATAAATAAAACTTTCCTTTGGAAACATTTTCATTCATGCTGAAGCACTACTTGCTTTCTGGATGGCCAAAGAGGCAGCAAGTCACAGCTTTCTACCTTTGCATTGCTCAGACCACTACGCATCACAAGGGTTTCAGATGCAGCAGGTACTTTCCTGCAGAAAAGAGTTTGTATTATCATATTACTTCAGAGCTTTTGGCCCACTTTGAACCTGCAGAAATATCTCCACAAATTGAAGAGAATTCGGGAATATTTTCAGCTTCCTACTTGTACTATTTGTGGAAGTAGCACACAATCACTTTGGTTTTAGCCTGATAGCTTTGCTGCAGATTCTTCAGAAATGAAACAGGCAATTGCCAGGCAGGAAATCTTTGACCATAATGAGTCCCTAGAGAGTACTTTTTTATTGCCCAACTTCTATTGCATACGTTCCCTTTCTATTGATTTTTGAAGATATTTGTGTGATGAACTTTACAGTCAGACTCTCTGTTTGTCCTTCTCTTTCTATTCTCTGCCTTTTTTTTTTTTTTTTTTCCCCAGGCGTCCTTTCTTCTATTTCTAGATTAATTGCCACTCTTTTGCTTTTAGGTAGATTTTAAGTCTGCTTTCCCTGCAGTTTTATTTATTATTTATTATAGTGTAAGAATTTTTCTGGATTCTTTAATTGGCACCAAAAAGCAGCTGTTCATTCCATTTCCTTCCCGTTCACCATGTCTTTTCTGAGTACTCTCATTTCATATTTCTCTTTGAGAGCCACYGCTTGGCAGGCTACATTTGATCCAAGCAGAAAACGAGTTGCTCTCTGCTCCCTCTTAAAAGTCTTGTGTTTCCTTTTTAGTTAAACTGAATGGATTTATGTTAATGTGCATTGATTCAGAGCTGCTTGCAATACCAGCCATGATTTGACCACGGGCCAATATTTAGCACCTTTTGGGTTTCTGCAGCCTGGTGCTGGTGCCTTCTTTGTTCCTTCTGCCTTGCATGCAGATGCATGCACTGTGACATCCAAGTGTGGCCCAAAAGCATAGTCTCAAGGAAGTGTTGGTAGAAAGCAACCTCTGTATCTCTTTAGCCCCATGTTCTGCTCTTAGCAAGACAAGTGCTAGATCAGGGCTTGTCCTACCATAGCTTGAAAAGCCTCCAAGAGTTGCAGCCATTTCAGACTATTGTCTCCATCCTAGAAGAGGGCAACACTCAACATTAATTAAAACCAAATATATTTACACAGCATTCCCTTAAAGGCATGTTTAGATTTTTTCAGAGTTGGCTTGACATAATATTGAATATTTCTGTCTTAGGAAGGGCAGATTGAAGGAAATCTGCAGTGATTGAAATGTATATGTTCAAATTTGAGTGACTAGTGAAGGCTCCTGGGAAATTCAGGATTCATTTGTTGGTCTGAAATGCCATGCAAGAATAATTTACAAACCTTTCGGAATAAAGCCAGAAAAGTGGAGATCATGAAAATGAATTTTGTTTCCTAACTTAGATCTCTCCATTGTAGGAGAAAAAAAGTTAATTTTTCAAGTGGAATATATTTGCTAGCACAATGGATTGTCATTATGCATGTGGAAATGTTTTCACTAGGCAGTATGACAGTGGATATGTTGATTTTAATGATATGGTGCCATTTACAGAAAGCATTGGTTTGATTTAGCCAGTGCACGCCTGCTTTCTGCTTCTGAGATACCTCTCTGCCTCCCAAGAAGACAGCGTTTCACCGAAGAATTGAAGGTGGAATGTGTTTGCAGGGGAGGCCTTCTCCCAGGTGTACTCAGAGATCCAGCACCTTCCTGAGGCCACATTATCTGCTGCCTTTTCTCTGCTGCAAATTGACCCCATTTTTGGATATATTTGCCAGCAGTTTTAAGGAAAACTACTGCTGGAGAGGCCGTGAGCTCATAGATCTTCCTGCCTCTTCAGTGACGTTTTGGCAGGACAAGTTTGATGTCTTGAACACACTCACAGCAGGACTTGTTACCTGGAAAGGTATCACGAAAGCATCAGCTTGTTGTAGTCATACATCTTAAAACAGAGAAAAATAATACATAYATATTTTGCTCACTAATTGTGCCTGAAATCCAATGGCTGAGATGAGGGCCTTGTTTGCTTTAAGTGTAGCTGTGATGCTACTCTCCTAAAACTTAGTGAATATATAAGTGGACTAATAAGCACCCAGCTCCTGCAGACTTCTGCTCTCTGTTCTCTCAAAATCAGACCAGCTAATGAGGCCCTTGCATAAACCAATTCTCCTCAGGCTCCTTTTTATTTTTTATTTTTTTAAATTAGCCTTTAGTTTACACAAACACGTAAACATGCAGCTGCTTTCAGATTCTTTGATTGTTGTATTGAATAGGAAAAACCTGTTTGTCTCAGCAGCGCTAGGATGGCCCAGAAGGCAAGAATTTTGTTTTGCTAATATGTTGATTTTGCAATTATTATACATCAGAAGTTCCTAGGTGATTCATGTAGCATCTAGACTTGTCGTTTTCCTCTGTGCCGGGTGATTCCTGTTCAAAAGTATTCAGGTTCTGCCTGTATTTATTTAGTAATATACAGGCCTCAACTTGCTGATGAAATCTTTGCCAAATTGTAGAAAGACTCTGCTGCAGTCTTTCATCATCTCATATGAATCAGAAATGATTATCCACCCATCTCTGTGTGGCTACCAATCCCTTGGTCTTCAAAATGCAACAGGAATGGCCTATAGATTGTATCTCATTGTATCCAGGGAAACTTTTCTTTCTTGACTGGAATCAAGGAAATGAACTAACGAAAAGATGACAATGCATCTTGGTCATTTTAATCAAAGAAGATCTTGGGATCATGTGTTTTTTCATCCCTTTTAAAACAGTCTCTACCATATAGAATATGTCAACATGGGCAGCCCTCTCTGTCCCTTCCCATGATACACTATTGTTTCATTGCTTAGCYTGGGAAGGACAGAGAACTGGCACTTTT
Organism: Eudromia elegans; assembly: GCA_003342815.1. Lineage (NCBI taxonomy): Eukaryota > Metazoa > Chordata > Aves > Tinamiformes > Tinamidae > Eudromia > Eudromia elegans. The sequence goes on from PTEX01000251.1 coordinate 972,414, forward strand.
GTTTTTGCCACTTCATAGCAAATGGAAAATATTATGCTTATAAAAGAAAGCAATGGGGAAGCTTCCCGGAGCTTAATTAGGAAGGTGGCATTAGCCCCTTCTCTGCAGAGAGGCACATCAAAGGTGGTTGTAAGAGATAACATTCCCTTGTATTAGTCAGCACACCAAATAGATTACATCCAAGATGATCTCTTTAAAGAGTAAAATTAAAATGCTCCAGCAGAACGCTCAGTGGTTTACTGTGTGTTTTGGCACATGGAAGGGTTTCCTTATGAGCAGCGCATGCAGGAGACATTGTGATAGTGGTGAGCTTGGCACATGGAGGAAAATGCCATGCTGTCCACAACCTGGTGTGAAGCAACTTGCCCCCTGCTCTCCATCCTTGGTTGACTCTTATATGTTCTTACAAGCAACAGACTGAGGATGAGAGTCAGCATCTCAGCCAATCCTTTAGGAGTGCAGGTCTGGGCCTCTCTCCTCTGCAAAGCTCTCTTCTGCTCGGCAAGATATCTCCATGTATGAGGAGYTTAGTGTCCTGCAGAGGAACATGTAAATAAGATTCAGCTGGAGCACAGTTGCCAGTGACTTTAGCAGGTGACAAAGTATTCAGGTGTCTCTTTTGGGGAGAAAAGGCTTGACAAGCTCTACAAAGGAGAAGAGCATTAAATGCACATACCAAGGGAATTCTGTCCACGGGACTGGATAGTGACCTAGTTTGGGACTGGATAGTGATGCTGAAAGAAGAGTGAAAGAAAGGAAATTTTTGAATTTGCCAGAGTAACGAACAGATCAAAGGATATCTAGAACATGCTAGATGAGCCCCACTGAGTTTTGCAAYGAGATCTGGGCTGACCTATGGGTTTTATAGTGAGGGGAAAGATGAGGAGGAACCAAGATTGACATATTAAGAGACATACCTCAAAAATGCAATTTGGGTTTAAATGGTGGCCTGCCATACTTATTGCTTTGATCTTAACAGGGGCCTGGTTATTTTGGAAGAGCCAGCCTATCAATGATTTCCTTTCTTCTCTCCTTTTTAACTTCTAGTTTTATCCAACCTCATGTGGAAAGGCATTTGCTAAGAAGTGCTCTTGAGTCTTTGTATAAAGCCTCTCTTTAATGAACACCTCTCCAAAGCCACAGTTCTGCTACACATGGGGCAACAGCAAACTTTTCCTTTTCTTTTTCTTTTTTTTTTTCTTTTCTTTTTTTTTCCCCAGGTCTATCATTTGTACCTGAGTACAGTAAGAGTGCCTTCAGGTCTGATTGCTTCAGTACATGGTCCAGCAAGATGAGCTAAAGTGACATGTTCTTTCAACTGCACCCAATTTCCAGAGGCATTGAGATCAATTAGAAGGCAAGATCTCAGCTGGCTTCTTAGCAGATGGCTGGAGAGACCCAAAGTGCAACAATTCAGAGATTTGTTGGATTATAAAGAGATGGTCTTCTCACATCCTACTCCAACTTTCATCTTTCAAAGGTGTGGGATAATTGCACATCCTTAAGCCTGGCTCGTACATTCTTGGCTCTGCCTTTGAAAAACTATTGTTAATGTAGGAATTTAGAAAGTTTGTTCTTAGCAAGAATTCCTACAAAGCGATCTTTGAAACGTGTAGGCACATATGAAAAGAGTGTCTCTGCAAAGACAAGGACTGAGTGATTTCTTTAGTTTGCTCTTAGGAGCACGAACAGTAAAACAACTAGCAGGCTGTCTCAAGCAAGCTGATGTTAAACACAGATGTTTGGATATCTTGTTCTCAAAAAGACCAGAACTGTTACTGACTTAGATTTACAGCTTAATAGATAACATATCCTGCATGGCTTATAGTATCAGGAAGCAAATTTAGTTTGGGAAATCCAAGATCTGACCACTGATCACTATTTAAAATGATCTTGGTGCTTTGAGAGTGGGAATTTGAACAACAAAAAAGTGTGCTACAGTAAGAGGAGACTGTCCTAGGCAACTACCTTGTCGTGTATCATCTTTAAGAACAATATTAAATTACAAATGTAGTCAGAGAAAGAATGGGCAAGAACTGCTGGAAGAAAAAAAAAACATGTAAAAACAAAGTTAGTGTAAAAACTGTAGTCACAGATTACAACTTATGATATGGCTTCAGGGGGATTTTTGGAAATGAGGGTGCTGAAAGATCTCATTGAGGAGTTTGCTGTAGAAATGAAGGGGAAATTTCCAGTGGAAAAAGTTTGCATTAGAAGAAACTACTTCATCCAGACTGACTGTTTTCTTCGAATTGTGTCATTTTGGAGAAAGGTCTCCACTACTACTCTGTGAAGAAGCATTGCTTGAGCAAAGGTTGATGAATCTGTTGACAAGCAGATGCATCAAGTATTAAAATAGTAAGTACACACCTATGTATATTTTCCAAGCAGTCAAAAAAAAAAAAAGAAAAAGAACATAAAGCAACTAGCTGGTAGACACATCAGTCAACTCAAGAAATAGGTAGATCTTAAGAAGTTTGAGACAGAGAAATTCTGTCTTGAGTAGTAAATTCTGCATTTATTGATAGCCTCTCCGATGCCTACTCCTTGTAGATGCTTCTACAAGAGCATGAACAAAGCAGCCTTCAGAGACTGAGTGTGATTTTAGGACCACAAGTCCTATTTCAGCTCTGGCTTGAACCTCATGTTGAAAAGTGAAGCATTGGGTGGATTATGGATAGCAGAGCATTAAGCTCCCCTCAATCCATGCACAGACAAACAAAAATCACTCTGTGGATCATTCATTTTATTAACCACAAAGAGATCAGTTTCTGATGAAGCTGTTGGATGGCTTAACGTGGTATAGAAGTCAAATAAGACACTTACATTAACAAGTTCCACTTGTCAGGAAAGACTCTAATAATGTCAGGGGAAAAAAATGCAAAAGCTATTTCTTTAAACCAAACTTCTGCAAAGCACAGAATCTCAAAATGTCATTAATTTTAAAGATTATAGCTCAATTCTGATGTGAAAGAAACAGAATAATATTCTTGACATTATTAATCTTTGGAATTATTGTCATATATGAAGCTTCAAAACCCAAATTAGTTTTAGAACAAAAGAGAAGCAAGGAAGGTTCCCGCAGAACTCCCCAGGACCACAGCTGAAGTTGAAAATAGACATCTGTGTAGCTGCAAGTAGGTTCACAGCGGGTTGGCGTGCTTGTTAAATGCTACTTTTGTCTCATACTGAATGTTTTGCCTGGGTTAAATTCCCACTGGCTTTAAAAAGATTATTTCTTTCCACTTTCAAGAGCAAAAGCAGCAAGTTGCAGGGTGGGGAAGGCCCGCAGCTAAAATCCTGATTCCAGCATTTCCCAGAATTACAGGATGGTTGAGGTTGGAAGGGACCTCTAGAGATCATCTAGCCCAACCCTCCTGCTCCAGCAGGGTCACCCAGAGCATGTGGCACAGGGTGGTGTCCAGGCAGGTTCTGAAGATCTCCAGAGAAGGAGACTCCACCACCTCTCTGGGCAGCCTGTTCCTCTGTGCTCTGTCTCCCTCACAGGAAGTTCTTCCTCACCTGGAGATAGAAATGCCTGTGCTTCAACTTGCACCCATTACTCCTTGTCCTGTCACTGGCCATCACGGAGAAGATGTTGGCCACCTCCTCCCTACATTCTCCTCCCACTCTCCATCCTCTTCTGAGTTGACCCACACCTCTGCGGTTTTTGAAGGACCTCCTTCGAAAGCTCGGAAAGCAAAGCCACACAGCTCAGGGGAGCTCCACCTCTTCAAAGTGCTGCTGAGATGGCTAGCAGGAGGCATCGGGATTTGCAAACTACAGGCTCCACTGCAAAATTTAACAGGCAGGCAGAAACCGACACACAACTCTGTGACTTTTCCAGAGTCACAACTCCATTAAAAAGCAGGAAAACTTTCTGATTAACTTCAGCTTGGGAACTTGAGATGTAACCGAAAAAAAAGGCAATGGTTATAATGTTCTTTTTGTAATAATGTTATATGATAGAGCATGTGTCCTCCGGTTACAAATGTAGAAGTCTTTTCTAGTCTGAAAATGCCCTTTTTCAGATGTACCATCCACAGTCTTGAATTGAAGCCTGGACTTTCTCTTGAGCAGACACTGCTTTCATCTGACATGCCTGAACCACATTCCCAGTGGGATTACATCCCTAAGTGCAATGAGGCCAAGATCTACAGGGAAATGTCCATGTGTTGTTGTGGTGTTGGACAATATAAACAAGAGGTTACATTTAAAGATGGCCATGAAAACACAGGACAGACCTATCATACTGCAAGACTTATATTGCTAGAGAGCTGGTAGGACTTATTTTTCTCAAAGCTAACTTCTGCATGCTCCTCCTGGAGCTAACTGGCAGAGGTGACTGTATCAAGTAATCATCAGACAGGACAGCCCAACACATAGTTCTCCTTTTCCTTCTTACAGGTAAGTTGCGAATGAAGAGGCTACAAGCCACAGTGGCACAAAGTAAAGGTATCAACATTGGTGCCTTCTGTGTGGTAGGCTCTTCAGGGGCTATTAATTTTAATTTTAACAAAAAAAAAAAGTAGAATGCTGCTTCCATTCATCACCTTTAGATATCACCACTGTTGAAAGATAAATTTGTGTTATTCATAAATTCAGCCATTCATATCCATAAGACCATTGAAGGAGTGCAGAAGTGTCACTTCCTAAAGATATCCTTAGGTATTGCTAATGTTCCTTGTTCCCACTGTGAAGGACCACCGTTTTATTCTACTTCAGAGGACAACAACATGTTTTGCTCATGAAAACATCATCATTTTGCTTCAAGAACTGTCTATCTCTCTGGTACCAGAAAGAAGCACTTGGCTAAAACTGAGAGCAACTACTAGGGCATCTACTAACCAGTCAGTAATTGAGTGAAAGTCTATGGTATACTAAATTAGGACACATATATTTGCCATAAGTGCTGACTGATATTTAATTTCCATTGGGTTCCTTCCTGGCCAAAACATCATCTCACATAAGCTTTCATTCCTCAGACTCACCGGCTACAATACAAGAGGGTCACATGAAGAACAGCAACCTGCAATCCATCCTTTCTTGTTAGCATGTTCTCAAGATTGGATTAGATGAACTGTACCTAGTGGGAATATTGTAACAAACCACATCATATGCAACCACTGCACTTAAGTAGCAGGTAAACGCTCTCCTGATTTACAGTTTTGCTCTCCTTCTTAGTCATGCACCATTAATCAGGAAGAAGCTGCAAGAAAATGGGCTTGATTGTTCTCTGGCTAATTAATGTGCATCCTTCAGTAAACATTTGGATAATCTGCATACCTGGAAGGCAGAGTGCATATTTTTKCTTGTGCTTGCTGGACCGTGCCCGGCTCTCCTGCAAAGAACAGTAAGACCTTGAGGTAAAACAATTACAACTGGCTCTGCTATTGATACCTAGCGAGTTCTTATCTAATGGATGGATTACAGCAGCACTGCTTGCGTCTGAAAGGGCAGCTGCAACGCATGCCCTTTTGTCTCTTTTTTTTTTTTCCTTTATCCTTTTGGGTTTTTTTCTTCTTTATTTCTTTTATTTCTTGGCCAGGAGCAGTCCAATGCTCAGCATATCCCATTTCTCTAACCTAGATGGGAGGACAAGTGTTGCAGGTCTGAACGTAGCTTGGAGCTTAACCTTTGCTCTCCTCTGTTTAACCCATTTCTGCTGCCTCCTCCCTCATTTCAGACCCCCCTTTTCCTGCAGCTTCCACGAAGACAGAAAGGCGCGAACGCAGGACACAGCAGCCACTCAGCCCACATGGGGTTTTGTTCCACTTCTCTTTTCCTTCTTGCACACAGGTGCTTTGTTCTGCTATTTGTGATGTGAGTAACAGATTTTAGAGCCCCGATAGGAAGGCAAACGATAGGGATGGTTGGGTCAAAGCATAAGGCGCAAAGAAAGCTGTAGGCAAAGCAGAGACAAAGCTGTAGGCAAAACTAAGGGCTTGTAAATAACCTGCAGCGTGCTCTGCTTCATTAATTTCTATTCATGTTTACCTAACTCTCTATATATGGCTTCGAAACACTGGTGGAATGTCTACTGCTGTTGCAAAAAGACACAATAATCCAGTTCACATGCATGTGTTTTACAGGAAGGGGAGGTTTGCAGTCACAGCATTGCAGACACATTGCTGTGAAATGTGGAACAACGTTGCTAAAACGAGAAAAAAGGCACCTCATTTTCTTTCTCAGTGCTTAAAGTATTTGACACATTCCTTAGCTCAGGATGGAATCCCTTGTTTATACTTCCCAAGCAAAACTGATGTTTTCCCTTCATCTTTCTTTCCCATTCAGTCAAAACTGTTTAGCTATTTATGAGTACAGGTRCAGTTGTATGTACTTCAGAAAAACAAAAAAACCCAACATTACAGCTTTCTGAGATAGCTTTGTTGATATTTACAGTTTGCCCTGTTCTTTGACCTTAAAAACAAGCCTAGGTTTTGCCAACTTTAACAAAATGTGCCTGTAAAGCACACGCAGCACATGATTGAAAATATAACCTACTCTTAGGAAAAGGCTCCATTAAGACATTGACCTATGAGATTTTACCTAGAAGCACAAAGAACATAGACCTTACTATTTTATGCACGTGCATAATGGCCAGCATTGAAAAGGCTGATAAGAATCATTCGTTATGTTAGTAATTCTTCCTTTTATATCCTCTACATTTTCAGGTGAGGTTCATCATTCTGCTGGCTAAAGGTGTTTCACCGCAGCTTGGTTTTGGTTTTTTGAAGGTCTCTACCAGAATTCGAGTTTCATTTGAAACTCCCAGAGCTGGATTTTGACAGCAGAATTGTGATCATGTCCATGGACCTGCCCAAGAAGTGGGTGCTCTCCAGGACACATCATCTGTTCTGGTGAAATTACGCTATTCCTGAAATAAGGAAGCAAGGTCTAGGAGTATGTGAGTAATTGTTGTCACCATTCTGCTAACTTCCGTCAACTTCAGCCCTCCCTTTTGAAAGTAGTGCTCCTCACTAAGAGTCTACATAGGAATCTGTTGTCTAAAAAACAACACTACATCACTTAAAGGTTTTAATTGGAAAAGAAAAAATCCACTAAATCACTCAGAGAAACCTTATGCTGTATTGTTTTTTCTCATTATTGCTGAAGAAAAAATCCTCATCTTCTCCCTGTTTACTGAAGTCAAAGAAGTTTGTTTGAGAGTTTGTTTGTTTGAAAGCAGCTCTCCCAAAGGATGCRATGTCCAGGCTGTATTTATCCTTTCCAAGCAGTATATTCAGTTCCAACAGGTGCAGATCTGCTAACTCTGCAGAAATTTGAGGATACTCTCCTCTGAGGTGTTACTCTTTGAAGTTTCATCCTGGAGGATTAGCTTTATTAAGTACTTTTGAGTTCTGCAGCATCACTTTGCAGCAGAAGTCAGCCTTTATATGCTGGTCTGCCAGTTTGTTTGTAGTTCATAAAGTTAAATGGTTTCACTTAATTGGAGAACACCCCTCACTGGTCTCCAGGCATATCAATATCCTTTACGTTTGGTGGGATTATTTACTTGGGTGAGTTTCTGATATGACCTTTGTTAATGATACATTCTCCATAACGAGCTGCTTTCGTTTTCCAAGAGCAGTTTGCATGATGCCTGGCTGGACATTGTTAATCTTGCACTGAAAGGAGCTTTTGTTTGGATCGTTCCAGAGTGTCAGCTTGAAAGCAGTGGCATTTCAATAATTTTGGAAGGGGAAGCACTGCATCCCAGCTCTATGGTATGTGACAAGCCAGCTAAGGCATTTCACCAAGCTTTGCTTGACTTTTGCCAAAAAAGTAGCAACAGAAGTGCCTGAGACTGCCTCACAGAAAGGTTGTGATGGGCGTATCTTCGGGATTTGTGATGAGATGTTAGGATGCTCCCGGCATGTAGCATTTAAAGCATATGATCACAAAGAGAGTGCTTTGGGGTCAAAGATATCTCAGCAGGGCCTTCTCCAGCAAATAATGTCATGCCCTGGCCTTGCCAAAGGTTGACATGGGCTTGGACACAAGACCAAGGTTTGGCCTTGAGTGGTCTGAAATTTCTGCAGGACAGATGGAGGAACAGCCCTGTCCTGTAGCTCTAGTGTAGCCTCCTACCGGGAAGCCTGAGGCCTCCTACTCATTCCGCTTGGGAGGGTAGCAAAAATGCAGTAGTCAGTGGGAACTTTACAGCACCAATGTTGATGAAATATGTTTGTTGCAAATGGCTGAGAAAAAACGTAGTGGATATTGCTGGAGAAGACCATCTCCAGTGGGTCTTGCAGCATAGCTCTGTTGACACGTTCCTACTTACTTGCCTCTAAACACAAGCGGCTTCTTGTTTCTTGCCCAGCAAACTTTCTTCTATCATCACTAAAGCAAAGCTCTATAATTTATTTCCAGGCTGTCTTTGGATTTTTCGTCCAGTTAATCCAAATTATAACACAAACAAAAATATATTGTCAGACCAGAAAATGCAAATCCTAAATTGCATTCTTATCACTTATTAAATATTTTAAATAAACAGTGTTTTATACCAAAGTAGATTCTGCAAAAATGCAGAAACTTCATTATTATTAACCAAAATATATTTGGAATATGTTTGCAAGGATGTTGCAGTAAACAATGGCATATCTAAAAGTACATACACCATCTGCAAAGCAAATTCAGCCACTGAGCTTTACCAACATTATATTCAAAATACAAGTACTGAAAGTTACCTGGTAAATCCTTTTGCTTTAAGATTTATAGAATTTCCTGAACAGCTGAAGAAATGAGATGTTTGGAGTCGAAGACAAGTAGGTTTCCTGGGGAGGGTGGCAAGGTTTCATTTTATTAGGATCAAAAGACAAGCAGAACTCATGGCCCTTTGCAATGGTTCGCTAGCAAGTGTCCTCTGACACTAAAGGAAAAATAAGATTGTTCTTGTCAACATTTTTTCCCACCCTTAGAATAAATGAAAGTGATATGTGGAAAGCATTATGTATTCTTTCATTTTATTAACATGAAAATAATTTAAAAGCACTTTATAAAAACAACAATGTCCCCTCACCAAAACACCAATACAAAACAAAATCGCAAAGTGCAGGATGTCCAGACAGATAGACAGGAAGACCAGGAGAAAAGGTATACTGATAAGAAGATACTTGAGTTTCCCAGTCATGTCCATTTTTGTCCTGTCACAGGAAATTTAAGAGGTTTGATATGAAACAGATATTCCCCCCAAAAATATGTGAAATAAGACTAAAACTCACTTTGCTGAAGCTATTGTGCCAGCTTAATGTTTTCATGTATTACAGCCCAGCTGAAGCTGGAGTTCCATTCCTGAGCAAACTCACCCTCTCAGTCATCCATTTTTGTTGAACCTGATGGTCTGTTGGGAAAAAAAAAAAAAAAAAAAAAAAAGAAGTACTTTGACTTTGAAGTATCAGTGATTTTTGGTTCTCTTCTGAAAACTGAAATTTCCTGAAGGAATTGCAAGTTATTGCCTTTCTTAATGAAGCTAACACTAATCTGTTGCCTAGTCATACTTCTCCACCAACCTCCAGCAGGACTCTCAGACCTACATACTCCCTCCTTATACTTCTTCAGGGTAAGAGTTTTCCATAGGGTCAATATATGGTAAGAAATGGGAATGCTGGCCAGGAGCCCAAGAAGAACTCACAGTCATGCACACCATCTTCAGAGAAAGTAAATTTCCACAAAGAAGCATGGAGACAGATTTGATAGCTCCCAAAGACAGAGCTCAAAACTAAAATGAACAGTTTGGCTTGTTGCAAGGAATCTATGCAGAAGTTTGTCAGAGGGAAACTGCTCTTCAAATCAAGATGAACAGGAAAAAAAGAAAAAAACAGTATTCTACTCCCAGTAATATTTTATTTTATTTTATTTTATTTTATTTTATTTTATTTTATTTTATTTTATTTTATTTTATTTTATTTTATTTTATTTTATTTTATTTTATTTTATTTTATTTTCATAAAAAAAGCTGGTGCTTACCTAGCACCTTTGAGCTCAGAGCAAATCCTTCATTTCAACACATCCCCAGGAGAGCACACTCTTGCCAACTCTGCAAACAGCAAGTTGCTTCCATCTGCTGGAGACAAAAAATACCTCAGGAGCAGATGTCTAAGGTCTCCCTTGGGTGCTAGGATCACTGAAGAAGCCCCTCTATGCTCCAGAACATTGCAAGGGAGTTTTACAACCTTCACCTCGAAGAGAGAGGACAAGACGGCAGAAAATAAGATCATCCTGCTCCACTCTAAAGCTCCTCCGAGCACTTTGGAAACACTGGTGATTTTATCGTCTCCAAATCCATGTAAGGGGTTAGTTTTCAGGCACACGTGGTGAACGCATCTCTGCACATGTTCCCTCCACCAAATCCTGTGCGTGAACAAATGACTGACAAGCCAGGTGACTTGCCCCTCCTTGCTGCCTGTTTCTAATAGAATCAACCCCAGGAGACAGGCCAAAAAAAAAAAAAATATATATATATTCCAAAAGACATTCCATTCCAAAAAAAAAAAAAAGCCTACTGTGCTACAGTTATCAACTGCATCATTTACATGCGTCACTTGTAAAAAGAATTAAATGAATAGTGAAGATCACCTTAAAGCATGCATTTTCCACATAATAATAATAAAGCTCATGGGCTTTACTTCTTTATTTATTTATTTATTTTTATTTATTTATTTACTGGGCAGAAAGATAAACAAATCTTCCGTATGCTATGATTAAATATTCATTTATTTATATGATTAAATATTCATTTATTTATATTTGACTAGAACAACGTGCTCACTGTTGTGAAAGATCCCCAAGAGAGAATCATGTGCTTACCTATTTCTTTTTGCTATTTGCACTCAGCTTTCACTAAGAATGTTGAAGTTTTTGCACTCTCCCCTAACTTTCTCTATTTTGATCTTTTTTCATTTCTTCATCTCAAGAAAGATAGCTTCTTTTTGGCAATGTCTGTAGTGTCTAAATCACTAAATCAGACACAGAGCTTATCGCGTATCATTCACCCCAACAGCACTGCATGGGGACCAAGTCCATGCTATTGATGTTTTCTCCTATTCTAAATCAGTTGATATTTTTTTCCTGAATATTTTGAATGAAAATGAATGTGTTTACCTACAGTTTGCTGTTTGAGACATTGCACCCAGTGTGTGACCTAAGCTGCATCGTAGGACTTGGGATCACAACAGTATTTCATTTCTCTAGCGATATGATTCATCTTTGTGATAATGCTTCAAGTATTAGCAATCATAAAAGTAACTTTTTTTCTTTTTTGTGCAAAGAATCAAGTGAGAAAGGCAAAACATTGCTTTTCTCTGAGTGTTTATTTGAGTAAAACTGATGTTCATGTGAATAGCAACCAAATAGCAAGAAGTGCAAAAAGTCTTAAACCTGCATAAGTTCAAACATCTTCCTGGAAAATCTTCAGAGGTGTCCAACTTTCATCTGGAAGGGTCTCAAATGCGTCATCTCATTGAACTTCACTGTCTCAAACTCAATAGTCTATCTAAGCTAGTTGTCCACACTAGGTTTTTTAGCTTCTTTCTTGACGGATGCCAAGGCCGGAAGAGACACATCTTCTTGACATGTATCACCAAACACATCACCAGATTTGATCTCTAAACCATGCCAAAACAGAAAGGGTTCCTCTCCTTTGTGAACCATGTCAAATGATGCCAGAAGATTAGAGTATATAACTTGTTTTTAACCACATCACATACCTCACAAAGGTCAACGGGACCCTTCACACAAGTCCCTTGCTGTAAATTCACACACTTCAGTAACTTAATGGGTTGGAATAATAAATTCCACATTAAAACYGAAATGATATTGCCCGATTTTTACTTATTTTGATGTGTCCAATTAATATTCCAAGCAAAAGTGCAAACTTAGATCTGCATTTAAAATATAGACAGAAAGCTATAACTCTGTCTGAAAGTGGGATCCTTTCTCATATGAAGGCCCCTATGAAAGCTTTAATCCCTATCTAATCATTAAAGTTTGTTTCTGTATTTCATGCAAAAGCTGTTTTCTACAGCATCACAGAGGCACATTGCAGAAAGGAAGTCCTCATTACATAAGGGTTTCTTGACCCAGAAAGAAACCGTTTAGGAGAAAATCCCAACCAGATTAATTTTTCACAGAAGTTAAGGAAGTTGAGCTGAGATAAAATGTAGTATTAAATGAAAAGAAAGGCTGGACAGCAGAACCTCTCCCTCAGCAAAGTGGATGGAGAAAAGGCTTCCCTGTGAAGAACTGTTCCATGAAAAGTGACCTGAAACAAGCCCAAGACATGCTTCAGCCTGTTCTTTAGGAAAGCAGAGAAAGCAATAATTCAGTAAATGCCTTTTAGGAAATGTGAACTGAGAAGAAATCCCTTCTACCTGGACTCTTCATGCTCTGAAGGCTGTGTGAGCCACACCAGCTTTAGGATTGGGGAGTGCTGCTTCTACTAGAGTGATTTATTCTGTCTCTTTTAGATCTATTGAGATGCAGTTGGATTTATTGACATTTACCTGGAGGTTGTGTAATTAGTTCTCCAGGTCAATTTTGCAAATAGCAGAGAACAATTTATTTTCAACTCAAGTTGATTCATCTGCATCTGAGGCTTAATTACTCAGCTATGCTGATTACATTTTCTTTTGTGAAAGGACTGAGCTTAATAATCCTTGCTTTCACTTAGGTGTGGGATTTCAGTACATGTTTCTCTCCCCTCCTTTTTCTGCTCTTGGAAGGTCAGTGAGGGTACCCAAGCCAACCCACTGATAATTTCAATGTGTAAGGGGGTAAGGAAGATGATTTCTGAAGGGTAATAAAAGCACTAGGTCATATAATAAATCTTCTAAATTGTATCTGGGTTGATGATTGCTTGGTTTCCCTGTTGGCTGCTCAGTTGTTTCTTGTCAGCCTCTACCCTTGTAGTCTTGGGGTCAAGAAGCAAGACTGGGACCACATTGCACCAGATATTGAATAAACATGGCCTAACAAAGCCATTCCCACTCAGATGTTTTTCAGGTGGCCAGTGGAGCAATGTTTTCCCCTACTGAACCCCGTTCTCTACTGAAGACTCACAGAGCTCAAGGTGTTCCCTTTCCGTGGACTCTGTGAACTGGGGAGTGTATTTTGCCAGAGATGTTTCCCTCATGTAGGTGTTACTGGAGATGCCACGAGGAAATAAAATAGTTTCCATGGAAACATAAGACCATAGTGTCTGGACAGACAAGTGAGAAATGCAGGTTTTTTTTTTTTTTTTCCTGCCCAGGAATTTGAAAATTCTCCTAGGGGAAGAGTGGTTGAATGGACTGGATTGCAGGGGAGCTGTTTCTGCCACTCCTTTTGCATTTAAAGTAGGTGAGATGACTCAAGGCAGRGAGAACACTTGCCTGTATGCCCTGCTCAATAGCTGAATCACTTAAAATGTTGGGTTTTTTTCCCACCTTGTAATTCCAGAGTGTTGTTGGTAAACTCAGCAATTTGTCTTCTGCACAAGAACAGTGTTTCGACTGGTTGCTGTCATTGTCCTAACTGGGGCCAGATTTTCATCTTGCTTCTACACCAAGACAAAACCCACTGTTGCTGCAGGTTTCCCTACTAGTCCTCCTCCCTTCCTCCCTCCTTTCTTCCTCTCTTCCTCCCTCCCTTCCTCCCTTCTTCTCTTCCTCCCTTCCTTCATTTTTTTCCAATAATTCGCCTACAAATTGTTATTCCATGCCACAATTCATCCTCATTCTCCATTTTCAAGGGCAAGATCATTGTTTCTTAAGGGCTCATCTGCTTTCGCTGCTTATTTCCCTACTTGGAGTCAATTCACAAAATTGCAGTTGTTGGCGGTGGAAATAATTGAGATGTCAAAAATATAGCTTTGCAACTTCAGTTATAGGCATAAGGAGCTGAAGCAGACAAGCCCTTACAAAATAAAGATGACCCTTTAATGCAAGCAGCCTAGAAAGAAGGGGGAGAAGAATAAAGGAAGAGGGAGAAACAGAAATGTTTCAAAGTGAATGAGTTTTCAGAATTCAACGTGCAGCTTTCTTTTACTCTTTCGTGCCCAGCTCTTTTGCTTCCATGAAGGTAAAAATGCTTTTAAGAGGCAGAGGAGCCTTATGCCATTCTATAAAACAGTAAAATGACAGGGAGGAAATGAAAAGTAAATAACAATAATAACTGTAGAATTGTTAAGAGATTGCAGCAGCTACTGCATCCTCAGGTCTTCAGTCTTTTATTCTGTTTACAGCACAGAATGAATCCGTCCAAGACCAGATTTGTCTTAATTGAGCCATTTCTGTGTTGGATTGCAGTTCATCACCTGAGAAAAGTAAAAACTCCATTTCCTTGTGAGTTAACACTTTGCTAATGTTGCATTTCTGCCAGTAACTAAAACTAAACTATAAAAACTAAATCTCTGAAAATTTTACAGTATATGGGGTGTGTAAGTAGCTTGCACACATTATTATGCCTGACTTTGACATCCTAATAAGCTTTAGGGATGGCATATTTTAGCAATGAGCTATTCCATTATTTATACAAGAAACTATTGATTCAGTGTACAGTGTGGTAATGGCATTGCAATGTAAATCTTTATCCAGTAGTGACTGTTTAACATCACATATTGACTGTAATCTACAAAATACATTTCAGTTTCATCCTTTTTTTTTGGTAGAGTGCCTATAGTAGATTGCAAATTCTTCCTAGCACTGTTACTTACAACTAACTCTTGCTTTACTAACTGTGTTCTGAAAGGGCAATCAATTCTTCAGCTCCGAAAACCACATTGAACAATTCATTGCTCTTTTATTTCCAGAAAAGGCTCCAATTTAATGAGACCTTGGAATTCACACACGCCACAGCAATAGCACCACCAGCACGGGACATGGAGAAGAAGCAAAAGGACAAAGGCCCGCACATCTGCAGGTGTTAGGAAACATTCTTCATGCTGCTCTCTCCATTAACCAGAGGAAAGATAAGGTGAACAGGAGAAAAAAAAATGTAATTAAGGGAGCAGAGGAGGAGATCTGAATTCCTCAACTCTTGCCAACTGGCCTTGGTAAAAGGC
The DNA here is from genome assembly GCA_003342815.1 of Eudromia elegans. Classification (NCBI taxonomy): domain Eukaryota; kingdom Metazoa; phylum Chordata; class Aves; order Tinamiformes; family Tinamidae; genus Eudromia; species Eudromia elegans. Next base: position 987,457 of record PTEX01000251.1, read on the forward strand.
CAGTTTAAAATTCTCAAGTGAAACTTTGGCTCTGTTGAGTTAATATAGGCACCTTTGTCACCCAGAATAGCTTTTTTTTTTCCCCTCCTCCATAGTAGATGGAATAATACATTTTTTTCTCTATCTGGGTTGTGTGTTTGGTTTGCAGGGCTTTTCAAAAGGGAATTATCACCCGGAGTACCTGTGTCCATGCTTGCCTGGGGTCATCAGTGCTCTTGCAGTACAAATGTCCATCATAAAAATAATAAATAATGAGCTCCCAAAAGAAAAACACTTGCCAACTAAACTGAACAGCCTCAGCATTCAGGTCTTGTCCAAAGGCTTCTTGACTTTAGATGTAGGACTGATCTCTAAGTACAACATTTTTTAAGCAGGATGCAAGAGGTCGCTGAGTGAACTTAAGAGCAGCCACAACACCACATCCCTGGTCTCTTCCAAAATCTGTCCTGCCAACACTTAATGTGGATCTGCTTTTATCCTCTCTGGTGCCCTCTCCTGTCGATGCAACCCCAAAGTATTCTGATCATCTCTCAGTTCTCAGATTGCTCTTCTGCCTGATCTACAGTACTTGCTCGCTATAAAGGTAAATGTAGATTAAGGGAACAGCTGGAACCCAATCTTTCACTTCTTTAATATTTCAAGGAGATTTATTATCTTCCAACCCGTTCATTTGTCACTTTAATAAGTACCTGAAAAGTTAATTCATTAATAGGAGCAGCCTGAAAATTTCAGCTTCTTCATTTATTAGCCAGGCAGCAATTGTAATTCAGGTAGCAATAAGGGATTGATGAAGAAGGAGTAAATGCCTGAATGGTACAGTAAATGTTATTGAACTCATCTCATCCATGGGTTTTAAGATAATTAATCTTGCATTGTTAATAGTGGGAGATGGACTGATCAAGCTTTGTGATCTTTGGACATTTCAGCAGGAGAGTATTTGCACCTTGTCAGTGAGGAAGGGCAATGCAAGGTTAGAGTAAGAAAAGTTTGTGAGGGAAATTAAAATGAATTGATTTTTGAGCTCTTGACCAAAAAAAAAAAAAAAAAAAAAAAAAGTTGTTCTCCTTTCTGTCATAAAAGAACATAAAAGAAGTCATTCGTGTCGGGGGATGAATCTCCCTGCTCCCTTCTCTTGTTGTTTTTTCAGAAAAAGTACTTGCAAGAAGCAGAAAAGTGAATATGAGCTGGGGTTTTGCTCCTTAAACAAGCTGCAAAACTCAAAGCCATGCTGAATTGCACCAGGCAGGGAGGTGGGAGCAGAGGAGAAAAAAAAAAAAAAAAAAAATGTCTGGAAAAATGCAGTCCTATGCATGGACGTGACTTCCTCCGTTACTTTGCTCCCTGGCAGCCTTGAATGGAGAAGTCCCCTTTCTAAAAGTCTTAGTGCTGCAGTCCAGAGCTCACTTTCCAGGGTGGCTCAGCTTAAAGGCAGTCCTGCTCTAAAGAGCTTTGCACAGACTGACAGGATGGTTGAAGTGGGAAGGGGCCTCTGGAGATCATCTAGTCAACCCGCCTGCTTAAGCAGGGTCACCTAAAGCAAGTTGCGCAAGATCGTGTCTCCAAGAATGGAGACCGCACAAGCTCTTTGGGCATCCTGTTCCAGCGCTCTCTGACCCTCATTGCAAAGAAGTTTTTCCTAATGTTCAGATGGCCCTAGGACTCCATGGCTGCATGGTAACTCTTGTTTCTAGAAGTGTTTGAAGTCTCTCATCTTCCCCCTATCCTGTATCCCACCTGCGTGTGCTGTTGTGCCACCTCTATAGGACCCTTTGGCTTATTCCTGAAGCGATCTGGAAAAAAATGCAGGCCTTTGAGGTACAGACCAACTTTGACATTCACAAAGGTCTCCTCGGGGTCCATTTTGACATAGGTGTTTCCTGCTCTTGGTGTTTTTATGCTTTTCTCCTTGCCACAGCTGAAGCTGCCACACATTCTGTCTCTGGAAGTAGTTAACCCCTGTCAGCTTTGGTTTCCTCACCCACAAAATAGGGATGATGCCATTTCCAAGGAAGGTTTCAAACTTTGTCCATCCTGGTCATAATGGTCTTTTTACAGCACAAGACAGTGTCAGTGACAGTGTGATTTGCCGATAGTGAAATGAGAAATGAAGCTGCTACTCCAAGGCCTCTGGAGCCCCTGCAATTTTTTACCTGCAACTAGGGACTAAACTTGGATTTTTGAAGCAATTCTTGTTCATTTTATTCCAGGAGTGCATTGTGCTGAGTACTAGGATATACTAATATTTGAGTTATGGGAAGATTCGGTCAATAATAAAAAAAAATCCTCGTTGAATGAAATATCTGTACATGAACAATTATCCTTGTAGACACAAAAAAAAAAAAACCCACGGGGAAACATTCTTGTAGAGAGGAAAGTAAAATACCATCTGTTTATCAAGGGCCCAGTAGTAGTACCAACCATGTGAGAACTAATAGGTAATTGCATTTTACATGCAGGTAAAATACATGTATTTAGTTTGACCGAGACATAATTACTGTTTTTGTAGATGAATGTGTCATTGCAGAAGGCATTAGTTCTTCTACTAGAATTTAGCATTAAACACAGGATTTCTCAGTGCAAGAAAAATGGCCTATTTCCTGCAGTCCCAGAGCTATCTCAGCTTTAACCCTCTAATTTATGTCATGTCTTAAGGATTTCATTGATTCCTACKTTAGCATTACTTTAACAGATATACTGTGCCTATACTAAGCACAGAAATAAACACATTTTCACTGTCTTTGCCTAAGTAACATCAGGTATTGGAGGTACTGACCATGTTGTGTATGTAATACACACATACAGACATCTTTTCCAAATGGATTTTTTTTTTTGTTATTTTGGGAGCTAAAACCTTTTAGCAATCTCCTTCACCTTTGCCAGGATCAGTATGGTTCAGAATGAAGTTCCTGGGTGGAACAAGAAGAAAAATTTGGAGAGCTATTCAGTGCCGACACCCGTGTCCTCTCCCTTTGGAAACTATTTGCTTATTTCTTATATCCTTCCAATGCAGTTAAGGCTGCCACCCTTTCTTACATATATTTTTTTCCTCCTGTGATTTCAACTATGGCAAGTTGACTTGGCCTTAGAGACATCAGTCCCATGCTTCCTTCACACTGAAGTCCCTGAGCTCCTCAAGCTACTTAACTTCACCTGGTTCCCTTCAGCTGTTCCATCTCACCTGTTTGAAATCCAGCACTCCAGTTGCTGACCAACTTTTGCTTATTTTGCCACTGAATTTCAAGTGGATAAATTCTTGGCCATTGATCCAAAGTTTCTTTATGGAAGAGGAGAACATTAGGCACAGCCTTCTGCAGCAGAATATCTTCTTTACCCCAAGACCACCAAATTTATCAAGCTGGGCACTAAGCAGAAGCAAGCAACCTATAAACCAATGTAGTTCTACCGATCATTTCCAAAATAGAAACATCTCCTGAAAATTAAGGAAAGCTAATGGAGATGATATATTAATTATAATTAATAAATTCCAGTGTTTTGAATAAATCTGCACAATCARCCTTGGTGCCTGCTGCATGCTGATGTGTTCCCAGTATCCACACTCAGTTTAGGCCCATTTCAGAAAAGGTAAGTCTGCTGGAAGAAGTAGGCAAGTGGTTTCCCATCCACAAGGCTATATTACTTCCTTAACAGCTGTAAGGCAGCATGGAGTTAGTGACTTTCATCATTAGCAGCTTCCAAATATTGGGCAACCCTTCGACAAAAAAAAAAAAAAAAAAGACAAAAAAACACGCATCATTCATCTGCCCCATCTTTAAACTGGCCATGGGCAAATCCTAGATTCTGCTATGCTCACTCAAAATACATCCCATCTTATCTCTCAACACAACAAAGTATTCCAATCACTGGACATTGAATGCATGTGTATGGAGAAAGAGGATCTGTGGTTACTGTGTCCTGCCTGCTAACTCAGATATAGGGAAGTACCTATGGTTCCTTTATATATGTATATACATATATATATATATACACACTGCAAACTTTGTTGGTCATAAGGTAATTTTTCCAAAGTCAAATCCTCTTTTGGGGGACTGTATACATCAGCACTTCAAGCACTTCAAAACTTGGCCCACTTCATGTGAAATCAGCTTAGCCATTCATTTGTTTACATTTGTAGTGTGATAGTGTTTTTCCTTTCCTCAAGTTTGTTCTCTTTTCCTTAAATATTTTTTTTTCTGTTCTAAAAGTCTGTTATGTCCCTGTGTGCTTCTCAATGGGGGAGAAAGGAGGAGGTACATTGGCAGCAAAAGGCATTTATTGATTAAGCCAAATACAGGTGTTTTTTGGGGAGGTTTTTTTTGTTGTTTGTCTGGTTTTTTTTGCCCGTGGTTTTCGCTATCCTTCTCTTCAAAGAGGGATCTAGATGACTAAAAAGAATTAGTCCGAGATGAGATTACAGGAAAAAGGCTACAGAGTAAAGCAAGAAAAAAAAAACATTAATACCTATCTAATAGAACAGATGACATAGAGGAGTTAAAACACTTGTCTTCTGGTTTTCTGACAGGTGCTGCCACAAAGTACACTATAAATTAAAGACAAAATGGGCAAAAGGTGGRTGGGAGACAGTAGATGATATTTAATCCATTGTCACCACATCATTTTTTAAAAGAAAAAAAAATAGCTCTCCAGTTGGAGACACCTTTGGAGATAGATAAATTAAAAAAAATCAGTTGGTACTTTATCAGGTATTCTGTCCTTGAATATTAGCTCTAATAACATCCACAGGAAGGAGATATAAATGTAATTAATTTGTGGTCAGTAAAGTTTTAATAGCTACTTCCATATGTGGAAATTTTGTAACTGATTTTTCCTATAAGAAGTTTGCAATGTAGTCTTTAAAATGAAATCTAATTGGGTTTTGACTTTCAGATAAAAACCTAGCAGAAAGTAAAAATAAAAAGAGACCTTTAAAGCTGCCAGGTTTTAAACAATGTCTATTACATTTTTTGCAAACAATTTTTGATGCACGGGATGTTAATCATTTTTTTTCTCCTCCAGAGTCCTTGGCTCCCTCCTATTTGTATGTTAATGCCTTGGACTGTTGGATCCAGTTGTATTATTTCCTGAAAGACCATTTCAGCATAGATCTGTGGAAGTGACAGCGACAATAACTCATTCCCACAGGTTATAGGTTTAATGGGTTATTCATCTTGTCTTGGGTCCAGAGAAGAAGAGATAGGAAACAAGTTCCCTTGAACATGGGAGTTGCTAAAGACACTGTCTGCACGTTCGGCTACTAAAATAGATGCTTTTTAGACTGCTAGGATGTCAATGGACAGTCTGTTGTCTTCCACGCTCCCCCATGCAGGGGTCTGACAGCCTCCAAAGAGCCKTGTCTTCCATGACTTCTTCATGGCAGCAGCAGTTTTTTGCCCTACATTTATTTGCCACCAAGAGGGTTGTGGTTTGTGCCTGATCTCCTCGAGGCTAAGCCATTTTTATTAATAGTTTTCCAGCTGTAGGCAACCGAAAGACCCCAGGGTTTGGGAAGAAGAAGGAGAAGCTCCACTCATAACTTGAATATGGAAGTGATCAGGTCATTTTCTGTTGAGGATATTATTTTTTGTCCTACTCAATGGAAAAGAGAATTGCAGATTACAGTGCAGAACATGGATTTGCCTCTTTTCCAGGACAAGATACTTTCTGTATATTAAGCAGACAGTCTGAAATGAATCCTGTCTTTTCCTAGCAAAACTTTGCCTGAACAATAGGACGTGAAGGACCTGAACTCATCTCCCCTCCCCATACACAGAGACATATATTAGTCCGTAGCTTTTGTTACTGCACAGCAATATCCACCTCAAAGTCCTGAACCATGCTGACACCCCAAATACCATAGTTCAAGACATACACAGAAAACTGCCATCAGAGATATGAATTAAAATGATTGACTTGAATTGGATACACTTTGGAAGTTTTATTTTAAAAATCTTATATAATACTATCAAAACTTCCTAGCTCTAACAAGCTTTTAATACAACAGAAGCTAATGCTAACAAGTTGCCCAAGGTGAACTCTGCGATGTCTTATCTTCAGTAAAAGGGAATTCTTCAGGCTCCTCACATTGCTAGGGAGCTTTATTTTACCTATTGATTTCAGCTTAAGTTAGTTCTGCAGGGCTCAGAGCAGGTTAGTACATTTTACTAAATCTGTCCATTGCACTGACAAATGCAGAGCAGCATGCAGGTTTTCACAGATTTGTAAAAAAACTGGAGAGAATAGGGCTAAGAGAGATCACTGAGTTCACTCATCAACCTTCTTAAGAGGTATTTGGAAAACAGGGATGCTGGTGTAACTGTATGCAACCTTAACCTTAAACAATTTAGTGGTTCCACACCTTGTATGCATGTGGATCTTGCCCTACAACCACCCAGCTGTCAACCCCCTTCCTGGGAATCCTGGATATGCTGAACACTGCCCAGGTGGGAGTAACTTTCCTGCAGAATTAGATCTGRGTTATTAGCCATTAATGACTGCCTATAGGGAGTCAATTTTACAGGCCATAATATGTATGGGTTGTTTTTCATGCTGCCCTGTGCCTCTGAAGAATTACATGGAGTGAAAACACAGCCTGAGGCCCCTTTCTCGTGCTGTTTGAGGCTATAACCTGACAGCTATTAGCTGCTGATTAGGAAGCAGCAGAGATCAGCTGAGATTTCAGCACCTTGMAGTCATAATACAAATGTATTGTCTTTTCATCTTCAGAATATTCATTTTTCAGACAAAGTTTGCACCTTCAAAATCTGACAGCTTTTGTTTTTTGGTTTTTTTCTTCTTTTTAAATGTACTCTGTCTGACAAATGAAAGCTACAGATCTACACAGGCCTGTGAAATGCTCCTTGGCATTTATTCAAAAGAAAATGAAGCCCTGAAATATCCTGGGCTGCTTCAGAAGCTGAATTGCCCCCTCATTCCTTGGGAAGGACTGAATTCCCAGATGGATCTTTTGTCTATGAAAATTTCTACCCAGATCCAGCCACAGACTGTTGTCCTGCTACCATAAGTAGTAGGATCTATTTATGCTTTAGCAGCCCCCACCAGTTGGATCTTCACTTTTCCCAAACTAAACCAAAACTGGAAGCTTATTTACTGCCTCTCCCCCTCTCTCTTGACTGTCTGTTGACCTTCAGTGTGGAAGCATTGCCTTTCAACTGATGAAGAACGAGCAAAGCAGAAGATCCAGGATCAGTGTACGTAGGGTGCTTATCTCAGTAAAAGAATAACAGTTGTGGGCTGAGTAGTGCGGCTTTATTTCCTAACTCTTCATTGTGCTTGAAGTCCCCAGGCTGCCCAGAGAGGTTGTGGAGTCTCCTTCTCTGGAGATCTTCAAAACCCGCCTGGACACCACCCTGTGCCACATGCTCTAGGAGACCCTGCGTGTGCAGGGGGATTGGACTAGATGACCTCTACAGGTCCCTTCCAAGTCTATGATTTTATGATTCTATGATTTCCAGCTGCACCACAGTAAACTCACCTCAACAAGATTGTCAGCTTAAGCCAATGCATGTGTTCATGTCACAGCAAAGACACACTTCAAAGACATCCACCTTTGAAGGCCACAATGAAAGAAGAGCCAAAGAAAACTGAATCCTTCATCAAACAACTTGAGAGTCAAAAAAAAAAAACAAAAAAAAAAAAACAAAACTCTTACTTGCTATAAATTATTTAGGAGAAACCCTGCTGGTTTTGTTCTCTTTCCATTTTTTTCTCTCAACTTGGGGAGTGTTTAATTCTGCTCCCTGTCTGCTCAACAAAAGCATTGCAAATACAGCTTACCTCGTGTCAAAGGCAGAAGCGGAGCCCTTGTTGCACCGTTCCCTCCTAGGTCTCCGTTTCTCAAAAGCCGTGTTGCAGTCCAGACAGAAACGTCCTGCTGAATTTACATAAGTTCATTAGAGACAGAATATAGAAGAAGAGGTTTTCCCTCCAGAAGGGAGCTAAAACAGCATTATCCCTTTGTGCTTAAGCTCATTCTTTAAATATATTCGAGTAAAACTCTTGGCCTTCAGAAGAGTTATGATTTGTTTCTGTTATATTGGATGATAGCAAGTGTTTTTCAAGCAAAAATTTCTGGCTAATTCGAAAACCTCATTGAAGGTAATTGAAGAAAAGGTCCGTTTCTGGTGGGACCATTTCCATACAAATGAAGTTCTGTTGAAATCACAATATTTACTGGGAACATGACAATTTGAAGTGTGTTCTATGAATAATTTTCTTTTTTTTCATGATGTTAAAGCTTTTTCCTTTTCATGAGGTAAGCATGATAACATTATTGTTTTGTATCACTGTGATTCGACTTGCACATTATAGCATGATATTATCTTTGCACCTAATTTGTCTATATGACTACAGAACAGTACCAGGCTCTGTCTGAACCCTGCTTTCTCACCATTTAAAAATGGTGAGAAACTTTTGACATGCATCCTTCCAAGCTCTATAAGTTGGCCTTTTTGTACATCCTCCTTTTGCCTTAATATGTCTGAGCAAGTCTCAAGAAAGGAGCTCATGAACTGAGATTTTTGAAGAGGTCACCAAATATATCATCACGTAAGAAAGGACCGCAGGGTTTGGTCAGACTGCTGTTAGCCAAAGAGCATCTGTAGAAGTTACAGTGGTCTCTGGGTACAACCAATCAAATGTAGATGCAAAAGTGTCAATGATTTTCAGGTCTGAGAATTAGTGTTGCATATTATAACATGTTGCAAATTATTGCAGTTCTTGCACATTGATTCTATTAATGAARAATGTGTTCTGTTGCTGGTGACTTGGTTTCCATCTCATTTTTTATTTCTGACTTGCTTGTGCCGAGCATAGTTAATTATAAAAATGTTGCCTTTTTTACTATGAAGGCAAAAATAGTGTTGCAGACTGTCAAAGTGATTCAGTGGGAGTTACACACTTAAATATTTGCATAGGAATGGAGTATTTAAACTTGATCTAATTGGGTCCCTTGACTATGTTAGTGGCAACCCAAAGTGATTCCAAATGTCAGTAGTATTTACACCAAAATAAGATCAGGAGCAAAACTTCAAAAAGAGGAGGTTGAATATGTTATATTTGCAAATCGATTGTGCTTGGGGAAGCTGTTCAGAAGTCCTCCTGTGTTCTGCAGGGCTTCAGAGTGGTAAAGAACAAGCGATCTTGATGTTGGATTTCTATGGATAATGCAATATGTGTCTGCTCTGGGAGGAATAAGGAAAGATATCCTAATCCATGTTAGCATGCACTTCTCCAACTTTTGCCACTATTTCAGCACTTCTTAGACTTCTCTGTCTGTACTTTATTTGGGCAGTGGGCCCAGTGATCATTTAATTTTGTATAACATTGTGTAGCTGTCTGGAGATGGATAGCTTTACAAATTGATGAATACTATAAATAAGTAACAATGGATTTTTTTTTTTTTAAAAAAAAAGTCCGTTAGCTTTTGAACATTCTGAACAATGCTTTGGCAGAGACCTCTCTTCACTGCCATGCAGGCAGTACACACAGTTAAAGTTGTATGCAGTTCCTCTTTCTTTGGATACAGGAAAAAAAAAAAACCAAAAAACAAGACAACAACAACAAAGCTCATATTTGCAAAATCCTGGACTCCGATCTATAAAACATAATGTTGGCCCCTACTAAGCCCTCTTGGAAGCTAGCGTTCATGTATAATTTCCACACTACCTTCTGCTTTCTTTAAAACTTCTCTACCAGCAGCAGATCTCTTTGGCTTCATGGCCATTGCAATGCTCAGGAAAGGCAAGTTAAAGGTAACCCTGTAATTTCTAAAATTTCTTTTGTGTGCAGAATGACTGTGCTTCTTATAGGCAGTGTTTTAGGACACACTGCCATAATGTAATGATATTTTTTGGAGACCCCACTTAGCCAATAAATACCGTGCTGTGAAGCCCACAGATGACTTGATGGGACACACAAGCATGTCGGTGCCTGTGGTTACTCCCTGGTGCTCATGGCAGTGCAGAAAAAAAAAGCGAATTTCATGTCAAACTGGAAGGTGAAGTCACCTAGGGCATCTGACTGTTGGCTCTCGGTGACATGTGTAACCAGCCATGAAAAAGGCAAGTCTCTTTCCAGCAAAGACCTAAGGGGAACAAGGAGAAGGGAAAAAAAAAAAAAGGGAGGAGAAAAAAAATAAAGCAGCTGCTTGCTGCGAAATGATAAGCTAACAGCTCTCTGCTTGGTTGTCTCTTGGCCTTAATTTGTACCCCGGAACACAGGCTGGAAGCACCAGCTGCTCTCCAGTGTTCCCTTTTGGAAATGCTGCTTGCGATGGCCTCAAGTGGGCTGAAATTTCCCCTGAAGCTCATGTATGTCAGAGCAAATTGCTTCTTCGATGCTGGGCCAGTCTCAGAGCGGTGGGAATAGCAGTACTCCTGGTTTTACTGCGCATAGAGATTCAGTTTGGTCTTTTCTTCTGAAGATCTGTAATATTTGTGTGCTTTAAAGCAGGTACCTGTAGCTGGGCAGCTGCAGAGAGGAAGGGGATGAGGAGAGATGAGTCACAACTGGGATGCGGAGAAGATTCAACAGAGATAGAAGGTGGTGAGCATAGAGCAAAGAGTCAGAGATGTTGGTCAATGTGGTTGGAAATGACAGGAGAGTTGGAGTAATGAGAGATTTTAGGAACCTCAAGAAGGGAAAACAAGGTAATGGATGTTGCTCATCATAACTTAAAGTTATGCCACACATTTTCCTTACTCACAGGCCTTCACCTTTACACCTCCTGCCGTAACCAAATTCCTGTCTTACAACAGGGAGATGTGGGGCCTTTTAGTTAAGTGGTGCTTGATCTTCCTTGACTGGGGTTATGCCTTATGGCATGTCATTTAGAAAGGGTTAATGGATGATTAATAGATCTTTTGATACAAGGCTAATCAATTATTAAATGCCAACAGCTCTGGCAGCTGCATATGACTTTGGCCTTCATCCATTCCTAGCATCACCCGCCGCTGTGCTGAAGCCCAGAGCTAATAATATATCTTACACCCATCTGACACACACTTAAAGCAGACATCAATAATTTATTGGCCCTTCATAAACTATTGACGAGGGGAAGGTTACATGTGACCCACTCACACTCCCATTTCTTCAAAAGCTGCATTTTGCTTTTCAGACAAAACCCATTCCAGGGTTTTTCATGACAGGGGACGGAAATGAAGGCCCTCTTGCCGCTGCTGCCAGGGTCCCAGCTGGACTCCTCAAGCAGCATAGTGTGAAGCTGTCTTAACATATATTCTGCTGCCATCTGACTCCAAGTCTTTGATTCTTGCTCCCTTCTGGAGCACCGCCTAGAAGGAAAGGGCCTTTTTGTGCTCCACGGTGGCACTTGGTTTTCCAACAGCTGTTTCAGCACCTGATTTTACTTCTGTGTGTGTAAGTAATCTCTTGGCAGGCAGTGCCATGACCATGCTGCAAAATGAAGCTATGCCCAGCAATGCTTTCAGGCTCTGAAACTCAGTGGTTCTTCTTGCTATATTGTTGGACTTACACCCATGCCAATGAACACCCTCTAGATGCTTTCTGGCATGGTCCATGAGAAACCATGGGCCAAGGGTGAAGTTGGAGGAGATGACATGTTACTGTTGCAAACAGGGCTCTTTGGCAGTTGACTTCAGGGGCCATGCTCTTCCTTAGCCTGTTGAATTTACCAGTGTAGTGGTAGTCTACAAACTAATCTGTATGTATTGCAGGCCATGCTTTAAACTGGAGCTGGTTACATCCTGACCATGCTAACTGAAAACTCTCTATAAATTAAGCAGCACTGAGTGACCTTAATGTCTTCATCCACAAGGAAAACCATTGAAACAAGTGCATCTTTATTTTGGGGAGGTTACTTAAGGGAACTGGAGATATGGTCCACCACTCCCAAACATTACAGGCTGAATTTTTACGGATAAGGGAATGGCTTATGTCTTTTTAAGGTGAATGACATCAGAGTCATCGCTTTGTGGCAATTTCCTCTTAATAAGATGATTGGCATCTAAAATACCCATTTACTACTTTCACATGGCATATAGAAATTACCATCAAATTTAAAAAGTGAAGCCTAAACATATGTAATGAAAGCTGTAGTAAGAAAACAAGGCTTGAAATTTCTGTCCCCATTCTTTTTTTTTTTATTGTTTTACTCCTTGAAAAAGAAGCAAATCGTTACAATGAAGTAAGACAGCAGTTTTTCCAATGAGCTGATCTACCCTGTCTTTTCAACTGGTGGCTGTGGGTGCTGTGCTGCATATCCGAATGGGGCCCTCCTGCTTGTCCTGATCCCTCAAGCTTTAATTAAAAGCTATCTAATTCTCCTCTCCCTACATAACGACTATGAAGCTGTATTACTGGCTGATAAAGATTCTCATTCCATGTTTTCTTGCTTAAATACCTTCCAATGATTAAAGTGGAAGGAGCTGCCTGATAGGCTCCCTACCTTTTCTTATCAAGTTAAGGGCATTATGCCCAATAAAGACAGATTAAATTAATTCCAGAGTGCGGACTGCAGTTCAGTTTTGAGCAGCTTGGATTTGAAATTTATCCCCTACATACCAGAGAGCATTAATTTAATTAGAAACCAGATAGCAATCTAGCTGGCCTGGAATTCTAATACAGAATGAAAATTTGCTTTGTATTCTTCCTGATAATCTTCAGGTCCTACAAATGCTTTGGCTGTGACCAGATCTCATTTGTTGCCTTGTCAAGAAATATTACCTGTCTGTGTCCATGATGTGCAATAACAAGGGTCTCACCACCCCTTTTGAAGCACAGATCTGGATAGCTTGAAACTGGCCATAGCATGCTCAATTGTAGACTAACATAGTCTCTGGTGCTGGTGGTTATATTGACTGGCTGCTCATAAATTGTTACCAGTCCTTAAAGATTCCCCCCACTACTGGTAACAGCCTTGATCATCACTACACTTCTGTGTTTTCATCTCCTCCTTCTTCTTGGACTCCATATGGTCTTGCTTCTTCCACTTATGAGCAAAGCTCTACTTATTGCTAAGTTACAAGAGCAGGAGTAGGGATCCCAGGTGAGATGTTAGCAAAAGCTTTGTTCTGTCTTTCACCATTAGAAAATGCAGGGTGAAGAGGGGTGGTTGAGTCAGTCTATTGCTAGCGACTTCCATGGAAACAGCCTCCCAAGAAATCTTTTTAGCTCATAATTACAGCTGCATAAAAGGAGGTAAAGGGGGAGAAAGAGCTAAAAGATCCGAAATGTATAAAGCAAACAGATTTTCACTTTTGCTAGTAGTTCTTCCTCTTTCTTTAGCTCTAGCAGGATTTTCACATGGTTCACCTTCACTCCTCCTCTCCCACTGGCTTTCTCTTGGACAGCATTCAAGATTGTTCCAGTTCTGGTTCAAAGAGGGAAGCAAATGGAAAAGATCTGGAACAATCTCTTGTTCCTCACATTAAGTCCAGCTTTGTTTCTGTAAAGGCAGAGCTAGAGAAACTGAGAGAAGGGGATAGATTAAAGATCAGTGGTGCAAAATAACCTTGAATGTCTAGCTGATTCTTACTTGGAGCTTTCCTGCTGGAGGAAGACAAAGCAAGGTAAAAGATGCTGCTGACTTGGCAGATCACTAGAGTCATTTGAATTGCTTTACTGATTGTGTTATTGCTGTGTAAAATAAGGACCTAGGAAGTAAGAAGGAAAAGGATACCCACATGGGAAGTGAAAGTAGAAACTGAGTCTGACAGGCACCAAATCATTGCAGCGTTGACTGGAAGGGGCCTTTGGGGTCCTTGATCCCACCTCCCACTATTGCCAATGCCGGGTCAGGGCAGCTCTGGCTTTGCCTAGATGAGGCTTGAAAGCCACCAAGGGTGGTGAGCCACCCCTCCTGGGGAAGGACCATTTCCTAAAGTCCAACCTGAACAACCTCCCAACTTGCAGCTTGTGGTCTCTGACCCATGATTTCCTGTGACACTGAGGATGCAGCTTTGTAGAYCAATAGCTAGAGATAAACCAACAATTAATCTTGAAGATTACATATGAATATATATACATATATATAAACTATATATCACTCATCTCTCAGAAGTAGTTCAGAATCAAGAGGTATATTACCTGGACAGTCTTGTTATGCATCTAATACTCATATCTAAAAATATATCATGTCCAAAAGGCAAAAAAGGGGGAGAGGTTCATTCTTTAGTATGCATTTGGGTCAAATACCTGATTTCACATTTGGATTTCAGCAAACAAAATCACTTTCACCTGCCTGCATTGTAGTGAAGGTGTGAGCTAAATTGAAAGGCTGATGATTTGGCAAAAGGCTGAATATGGATTAGTTGTGTGCTGAGGAGCTCAGCAGAGTGTGCAGGTGTACCTGGGTGGTTCTTTTTTTAACATTCTGCCTTCAACTACTCAATCTCTCAATTTTCTGAAGCTTATGGGATTTATGATGTTCACTTAAATTCAGCTGCTACAAAAGAAGAGTATTTTTCTTGTGTCAATGGGTTTGGGCAGCCTGAGGAAGCATGCTAGCCATCGATCCTCTAAAGGCAGCATTTCCAAATTAAAGTTGATTTCAGCAGTACAGGGGAAGTTCTTGAACTCTAAAACTGAGGTGTAATGATGTGCATCGGAAGTGCTATTCAGTACCCGTGTAAATTATGCCCTGAGCCATAGGATCATTGAGTGGCATAGCTGATATGTTTCTCTTGGAGAAAAATATCTTCTATTATATGAGAATTTCCTGAGACAGTCTTTAAAATAAAGCAGAGTCTACTTTTCAGGTGATGTTTAGCTCATTGTCCATGACACGTGGATTGAAAAAATGTGAACTCTGAATTCATCTCAGTAGCACAGCTGAGTCAACTTTGTCGACATTTTAATGAGTCTGATAGTCTGTTATTAATGACTTGAAATATTCCAATACTCCTAAAGGAGCAATAACTCTGACCTTTTAGACCTTAACTTGTCCCTATAGGTGTCCCAGTTTGCCAAAATGGCACTGGAGAGGTATTTGGGAATTCGCAGAAAGCCAAGCATGTAATTGTGCTGTGTAACTTCTAACTTGTGCTCTTTTGAGACCTGCATGTTCATGCCCTGTAATCCTTTCAAGAATCCTCCCCTTCCTCTTCTGCTCTTTGGTATTCTCCCTTCTGTCACACCACATCACGCTGAATATCAGTTTGTGCTTTGCATCCCTCAGCCCTGCTTGGCAGCACTGCAGCTATAGCTTTGTTTTACGCATGTGCCATGTACAAATTGTGCAGCCCTGCAAAATTCTTTGTTTTTTTTTTTGCTTCCCACTGCGGGCAATACCCACTGCTTTGATGATGGCTCAACCCCATTTGCCTCTCCAGTTGATTCCCTGCAGGTAGAGTTTGTGAAAGGAAGCCTGACTAAAGCCTCACTGATAAAGTCAGAGGTACCTTGTGCTAAGCAGAAGCAATCTGGACAAATATGATGTGGGCCAAGCAGATTTGGCTGGGAAGAAAAGGCACATCTGGAAAGAAAAAACATCTTTTGGACAACATGAGCATAGCTCTTTACCTGGAGCTGGAGCAACCCATCCATTTGATACATCCAGCTGGTGCTTACTATTTGGGGCTGAAGAGAGCTAAATGCAATTTATAGGCTCCTCCAAGGCTATTTGGAGCATTCATCATGAGGTTCACTTTGCTTCGTCTTTGACTAGCTAAAATTCCTCACTCATACTTTCACTGGTAACTTACTGTGGTCTAGGAAGGTGTTTGCTGTTTGTTCTGTCCATCTAGTTGGGATCCTTTATGCCTGTTGTATCACAGTGTTGTGGGACTGATATTCATAACTCAGACCGCTTCCACAATAGGCTGCAAATGAGTTACAGTATTGAATTGAAAAGCTTGCTTGGTGCATATACTGTGCATAATACTCTCTGTCACATGTAAGTAACAGATACATTGTTGAAATCAATTTGAATCCAAACATATGCACTGCCTTTTACATCGTAGCCAATTTCTCACTCATTCTCTAATTATATCCTCTATTGCAGCTCCTGTAGAGGAAAGTATGAATAACACTTTTGTTTATTGACTGATAAAGAATGGATGCATATTTCCCTGAAKAAGATTTATGATCCATGAGCCTCTTACATTAGGATTGCAGATAGCAGATTAGTTTGGGATTTGTCTCATTCAGAATTCATTGACAACAGTGATTTGTCACAACAATTTCACTAAAGGATCTTAGTGGAGCATGCTTCATGCCGCAAGCAGGTGCTTGCTTTCCATCCTTTAGGATAGCTGCATGAATGGAGATACCACAATAAAAATGTAAGAATTGTTATTTATTTAGGATGAGAAAAAAATGTGCACGTCAGTGACTTTGATTGCTTTGTTTACTCACAGAGAAGGACATTGTAGGTTGGGACTTTGCTGGAAAAATCTTTTTGAGCTGTAAAAATTCATGAATTGGGCCGATATCAGAGCTTCAGAATTCTGTGCTGTTCCTGATAATGGAAAGATGAATTCATCTTCCACTGTCTGACTCACTAAAATCCCTAGGAGGACTTGAGTAGGACCTTTAATGGGAAGGAGTATGTAAATCCAGGAGATATTGGCCCAAACTATAAGAACCTACACTTGGCTTAGTCACTATGTATAGATTCTTAAATGTGTGGCCTGAGATGCAGAAATGCAAGGGCTCCAGCAGAAAAATATGGAGATCTACAAGGCAGATCAGCACCTCCAAAATCCTAACTGCTTGCTCAAGTGTCTTTTCAGGAAGACAGTACAAAACTCCTGTTCTGCAGAATTTAGCACCTTCTAGGTCTGAGTATTTGTCATGTCCCACCAGAAAGGAAGAGCAGACCAGAGTTGGAGGCAAATGCCTTAAAAGGAATGGCTAAGAAAGGTGAGAGGACATCCACAAAGGACCACAGGAGACATCAATGCGAAGGAGAAGAATTAGATGGGTGGCTCTGCCAATCATCATATTGCATGTTGTGCTGAGAGTCAACGCTGTGAGAATGTATCCTTGATGTGACATTTTATTGTCTTTGAGTATGCATTCATTTGAATTCTGTATTCATAATCTTGAATCATAATCACAAAAATCAGATCTTTAGTCATGCAGATTTTTTTTTCTGTCTTTTTTTTTGTCAAAGTTTTGTATTTGTCAAAACCATCTATGGTAGTATTTTAATGAGTAGCTAATTATATTGTTTAAATGTCAGCAGCCCATGTCACGACAAGAAACTGCTTGATAGCAAGGGCTATGTTGACTTGAGCTTTCAGAGGCTGGATAAAAAGCTTTTTTTTCAAGGAAGTCTCCTTTTTTTTGGCCATCTTTTACTTCTTGGCACTGGCCAAATATCCTCCAGAAGGATCCTCTGACACTTCAGCTTAGAATCATGCAATCATTATGGTTGGAAAAAGACCTTCAGGATCATCAAGTCCAACTGTAAGCCTTTCAACACTGTGCATATCACCACACTTCTCAGACATAGGCGAATCCCTGCTGCAGACCTGCTTTTGAAGACCAGCAGGACTTGAAACAAGACTACATGATACAGTTCATTGAAGAAACAGCAGTTTTTAGAAGTAGGTTCCCCTAACGTTGACTGAGATGCTATATATTTACTTGGCTGCTTGCTTTCTACTTGCAAATCCATAATCCACTGAAAACCACCAAAAACATATGACCTCAAAGAAGGCTCGAAGGGAGCTGTCTGCGTAAACACTTCAGTACTGCTCTTCAGGTACTAGCTTGCATTTTTGCCTACATCTTGGTGATATATCCCTAGATTTGACTTCAACTCTTACCACAGAGTTTGCCTACAGGTCTCATAAATGTGTCTTATTGTAGCTCTAAGTCACTGCAATTGTAGAGCAAGACAGATGGTGCTACACCACAAAACCCATATGAGAACACATCTGCACTTATATTTCCTACTTAGAAAAGTTTGAGGAGGATGAAATACAATCTAAAAATACAATCTACAAAATACAAAATAAATACTTGCATTATTGTCCTGAACAGTAACTTTGACAGTGGATGTTCAATAGAAATGTGAATGAGAATTTTGTCTGAAGAGAAAGTTATGAAATTGATTCTGAAACAACTTTTGATTCCCAGATACCACCTGATTTTGCAGTGGAAGTCCCAGCAGCATGTTTGAACTGGGGAAAAGCTTTATGCAAAAAAAAGCTTTATTCCATCAACCATATGCTTTGACCAGTGGATTCAAGCAACTCTGTTGTGTCTCACTTATTTCCTAAGAACAGATCTTTTATTGTCTTTAATGAGTTGAAGATGTGCATGAATAAGCATGCTGTGCTGCTTTAGATTCCCTTTGCAAGTCCATTGGGACTTCGGGATGTTTTGGTGCCTGGGTTTTAAGGATTTCTACCTGGAAGGATGAAGTTTGCCTCAGATACAAGTGAGTCACCATGAGTTAGTTTTTCCTCACAGCAGGTTATGATTGAAACAAATGAAAACTGCTCAATACCATACTCAGCAGAGTTGCAAAGCTTTAGAAGGTGCCAGAAAGGGGGAAAAAATGTCAAAGCATGCAGATATTTACTTGTTCTATTAGATGCAAGGCTGCCTTGTTAATGGAATGGCCCAGTGGACAGGCCAATAGCTATCTGCAGCCCTGCAGATGGCTGCAGACAAGGCCATTTCTTTATATCATCTCAGACATAGGATGAACCGAACCATCTGAGAAGAGAACCAATATGTGGAAGAAACTATTGAAGAGGCCTGAGAGAAGGCCTGAGAGAGACCCCAGAGGTATCACGCTTGCTGTCTGGATCCAAACATAGCATGCCATCACTTTGCTGGCTTGAGCAGTGTAACGGATGGCTTGCCGGATTGGCAATAACTCCCCGCACTTCCAATGGCTCTGCCCAGAAATAACTGGATAATATTGCAGCATATTCTGGAGTGGCTGCTGAAGAGTTTGCGTGTTCACAAGTGTGACTCACGTTGCACTGTCGGTCCCTTGTCCCGCTGGCTTAGTGTGCCTTTTGCTGCAATTTGTAGTGCCAGAGAGCACAGCCCTGAAGAGCATTATAAATCCTCCCACCATTGAAGTGAGTAATTTCCCTTGTGTGAATGTCACCTTTTGGGATGAAATCCGTCGTTTTCTGCCAGTGCGTCTCTTGCAGTATTAAGGCAAGACACTAATTGCTGTTAACCAGGCATGCTTCCCTGTAATGAAAGTCAGTAGCTGCTGCTGACCACAGGGAATAACCAAGTCCCCCGCAGCAGAGCACTTTTCGAAAGCCAATCTGGGTTGTTTATCCTCAGTCAGAGAAAGATTATGTTAATCTTCACGAGAACTAAAGGCAGGATATATAACTTCATATTAGCAGCACACAGAGCATTTGCCACAGTCTGGATTTATTCCTTTAAAAGGAACACACTGAGCAAGATGAGTGAATCTCCAAAGGGCTTGAGTTTGTTCCAATAACACCGAAAAGCTTTGATGTTTATCATCTTCAAGAAACTAGTGTATTTTGACTTTCCTTTCTCTTTGAGATGTTTAATACTACAAAGAGCTTTGGCTATGGTGACTAAGGACTGGGTCTGGAAGTACTGGGACAATCTGTATTGAATAAAGGACTTTCTGGGAGGTTTCTGTGCCCATCCCAGTAGCCCAATGTCAAAATTTCATGAGCACATACAGCCACACAAAGTAAAAAAACTACAGTTTGCAAATCTGCAGCTACTCATCATTTTTTTTTCCACTCACAAAGGTCTGTATTCAAGCTGCGTCAACAGGAGCTAAGCCAGAAGACTTACAGCAAGTCTGTACCCAGACATCAGCCACACTAGAAGTCTTATCTGTTTCGATGAGTCAGTTGGAGCAGCGTGTGGAAATCAGTGACCTGCCAAAGTTTTCTGCAGACCACAGGGTTGGAGATGCAGGACAGGTCCCTTGATATTTGACAAGCTTGGTGTCATCAAGGCCAGCAAATGAATAGCAACTCATGGCCTGTTTTCACTGCAGTTTTGGTATCTGGACAAGTTATGTCAAAATCTGGCAGCTTGAAACATAATGCAGCTTTTGGTATCAAGACGTCCCCCTTGCCTGGATCCAAAAGACGTGTCTCTGCTGAACGTGGCCATGTGGCAGGGGATGATCAGGTTCATTTCAAATCGCAGAGAAATCCAGTTCAGCTAAGGGAAACACTGGTCACCATAGTGAGATCAGCAGTGGAGCTATGATGGAAAAAGAAAATCACGATTTTGTACCTATGTGTACTTGTAATCAGAATGAAAATGAGAGCTGTTAAAAACAGTTTCCTGTTATTCTTTAGCAATGTCTGCACATGTATTGTTTTCGGTAGCAGAGAACAGAGAGCATATTATTCTCTGAAATGCATTGAATGTGAGACTAATTGCTGTATCTAAAGACTGTAAATACAGCTGTTGCATAGGGCTATGGAAAGTTCTGCTTGGACCAAGAATTCCCTAGTTGACAGCAGCTGTATCAGAGCAGTGAAGACACTGAGGCCTTAACTGCTTATAAAAATTTTCACTGAAAAAAAATAATTGGAAGACTTGATACATGTCTGACAAGTCTTTTGTCCTGAGACAACCAGACCACGTTTTGTCCTGAGACAACCAGACCACGTTTTGCATGCTATGCATAGACCACAGGCAATGCCCATAGGGAGCTGGGCCTCATCGTTCAGGAAGGTAGCTTTAGGATGTTAATATTACTCCTAATGCATAATTTGTAAAGCTGTTCCACTGTGTTTTCAGAAGGCTGTAAGCAAGGAAAGCAGCCTGGAGCCAGGAATTTGCTAATTAAGGTATAAACCAGAAATGCTAATGTGAAGAAAAGACGGAAAGGGATAGGAGGGCATTCCTGATGCACCGTGTCACATTTCATTGCCCAGCCTCAGGCAAGCAAAAAACAGTCAAGAGAAGAAAGAGGGTGGAATAAGCAATATCTCCTTTACCTTGTCAAGGCCAGACTGTCCAGAGCAGGAGCTACGGCTGCTGTCTTTGACAGTAACAGCACAAAAGCATCTCAGACCAGCTTGAGCCATGGTAAGATGGAGTTGTCGTAAGTGCCCTCCAGAAGCCAGCATTGAGCAGGAAACTTCTCACAGAAAGAGCAAGAAACCYCCTTTAATCTTGAGGGTTCCCAGCTGGCTAGTACTTGTACCTAGATGTGTAGCCCCTTCACTCCTGTCTCTCTGCTCCTCTTTGTGTATAGGTTCTCTTGCACTCCACGCTCAGTCTGTCWGAACTATCTGTCATTTTTGCCTGGATGAGTCCTCTCCTCTGCATGCTGTGGCTGGGACTCTGAAATGCATTCTTTGAAATGCTTGGCTTTTGAACCTTTCTGTTTGAGCAAGGAAGAATGTGTTATTTTTAGGTCAATGCATTTCTTTACGACCCAGTTCCTTCGGCAGAAACTTGCTCTTTTTCCGTGTATGTTTCCACAAGAAAACGCCATTTCCRTGTTGTCTAGCATGCTTTTATTTTCACATATAGAATCCCCTTTTTATGCCTCGTGGAGCTGGAATGCTGTTATAAACTGAACATGCAGATTTTTTGCAAGAGTGATATTTCCCTTTCTTCTGTTCCACTCACTTTCCCCTGCCCCAGTTTCTTAGGATTGTTTTATTCTGTTGGGACTTTCAGTATTTCACATCAGTGTCAGGAAACACCAATTGTCGGGACTTATGAGACTTTCCCGATCCGGTAGCCAGGATCACTAYGGGAAAAATCAGGGGCAGAGAGGTGCTTGGAAAAGAAAGCACACCAATATGGTTAAAAGCAATGAGCTCAGTTTATTCGCGTTACAAAACAGTATTTATCTTATAACTATTGCAGAGTCATCTTAGCAACCGCTCGGCAGTTAACTTGATTGGTTACATACTACTGTTCACGCGCACACTAACATAATGATTGGCTAAAGGCACGTATCCTTATAATTAGACTACAGGTGGTCCGGCACTTATCTTGTTGAGCTCACTCAGTCCCACGTTTGAAGTTGGTTCCCACTCCTCCGCTTGCTCCACAGTGCTATTTCTTTACTTCTCTGCTCTGAGTGTCCTTGCAGCCTCAGCACTCCCAGTTCCTGGCTGCTCCATTCCCAGGGTCTTTATCTATTTATTCTCARAGTCCTTGTAGCACAGCGGAATCATCACGGCCTGCAGTCATGTCAAGACAGGCTGCAGTTATGCTAAGAGAAGAGTGAGTTTTGATAGACCACAAATCCATATTCTTCTAAAAGTATTACCACACATCAGCTTTTTCATCTTTTTCCCTCATTACCAATCTTCTTTTTCCCTCATTACCAATCTCTCTTTGTAATCTCCTCCTCGTGTTTTTTTTTTCTTCTCTTTTTTCTTTTTTTTACTTTTTTGCCAGCATTCCTTGCCCATTTTTTATATTCATAGTTTTAGCATAACTTCAATTAAATCCCTGCTTGAACATCTTAAAAGGTCCAGATCCTTTCCACTTGAAACAGAAGCTAGAGTGGGTGGAACCCATCCATAAACAGACACCTATTTTTGCTCAAAAAAAAAAGCCTGCTTTTTAACAAACAAGGTAGATTTTTACAGATATTATGACCGAATTCTTGTAGGTTTGTTTTGACATTGTGAAACATCTGTATTATGTTAAACTGAAAGGAAAAATGTGGCTGGATCAGAACAGGTTTACAGTCATTTTACGACTACACCACATTATGCTGTGAGTTGTCAGATGGTGGGAAATTGAAGAGGATATTTTTGATGAGGAAGATTTTAAAACTTTTAAATAAGTTCCAAGTTTAGTCATCTAACTCCTCTCTTGCTGAAGATGCTAAATCAGTTAMGCTTCTGGCTTTGGAAAAGCTGGTGAGGACTTCAGTAGATCTGGGCAGCACTTTTCTCTTGAATAGTCGATCTGTTGAAAAAAAAAACCCTCTGTTCATCTGGATTGAAAGGAAATTGTCTGCTAAAAAAAAAAAGAAAAAAATAAAAGGGAGTATTTCCTTATTCGTTTGGAAAGGTATCATTTAGAAATTTGGTTTTATTTGTGTTTGGTTTTTAAAGCATCAATGGCCATTTGAAAACAGAATTTCTGATTGAATGCAATGTTTTGTGTCAGCATGTGTATCATGATATTTAGCTGGGAAGAAGTGTGTCAGTCTAACTCCAAAAAACAACTATTTTCACAGGTCTAGGGAGCAGCAGACACTTCAGATATTAGCCATTTTTTCAGTAGGAGCTATATTCCAACATCATCTGAAAACATTGCATTGATCTCACAGTTTAGAAAGGTATGAGACTTTTCCCATCATTTTTTCTTCTTCCAAAATCCCATGTATAATCTATCTGTTTGCATTTGTTCCAACTCTTTTAACTAAAATCAGCTTTGTCATGTTCCCCAAGATAACGAACTTGTGCCAGGAAAAATAAAGATTTGTCCTACCAACAAAGCTCATTGACTTTTGGTAATGGACTCTTTTGATAAAAGAGAAAACTAAACTCATCCCTGTCTTGGCTATAGAGAAGTTAAAGGACATCTGGAATAAGCTCAGTCTGCTACATGCAAACATTCATTCAAAGCTTAACTAAAAACAATTGCCAGCTTTGTACACATTTCTGGCTTAACTGCTAACTAATAATATTCAAATATTGTTTCAAACAATGAAGTGATACTTACTTAGCAGCAAGTACAATAGCTTTCCTATTAAATCTAAATCTAAATTAAATTAATATTTTAGCGTCTCATTTGAAAATGTTCCTGATACGTCTTTAATTACTGCCACTTCCTCGACTGGTGCAGCAGCAATTTCCCAAGAGCTTTTACTTGCATGACATTATCTATGGATTTTGCTTAGAAGTTTCCCTTGCTTTTGTTGCTGTGGACTTAGTGAATGTAATAGCCTGATCTTTCCCTTTGGTTTTGTAAGAATGCCACGTTTCAGGGCAGTCCAGATAGAGAAGATCCTCATTGCTATTGACAGCCTGCTCACACACCTTGGGGACCTTGGGATAACGTATACCACAGAGGAGGATTTTATGCCTTTCATTTTTGGCTACTAGCAAGAGCTGGAGAAAGCTGCTTATAGAGAGAGATTCTTGCCAAAGGGAAAGGCAGTTCCTTCTTGTTATTTTCTTGCTGAGGCCATTCGCTTGCTGGAGCCCAACATGGGCAAAGACACTTGGATTTGTTTAATTTTATGCAATGTGAAAGTCTCACAGAAGCTCCTGTTCACAAATTTATGAAAGTAAGACATGCAGTTAGATCTTATGAGGCCTAGGACTGTCTTATGGTTGGTTTTGTGACATTTTTGACACCGGTTGTTTATCTGAGGTATCTAAATGTACTCACCAGGCAGAAGCACTACTGGTCCAATATGTAAGGAAGCAACTTGCTTGCCCTCAGAGGTACTAAGTGCCCTTACCTCAGAAGAAGACACCTTCCACAAATGAGCAAACATAAGTCTCAGCTTCAGCAGTTCCCATAGTGCTAGTCCTGTCTTGCCTGGCAATCTGAAAGACATATGGATGTGCTGATTAGGCTAGAAGAGACCATAAAACATCAAATCCAGGTGACTTGGCACCCTTCCAAGTCCCTTTTCCTCTGATTTTAATTTGATTACACCTGTAAGACATGTCTTTCACAATGCGAAATCTCATGGGTAGCAGCAGCAAGACATAGGAGTGAAGACACAAGCTATGCAAGACTCAAAGCTCATGTTTGGAGGGGTGCATATGGGAATTGGGCAGGTTTGGTCAACAAGCAACTGAAGCTTTGACCAYGCCCAGTGTCTGAGGGCATAAATCTGCCAACATAGGAGATTTTCTGCAAGGATCTATTCTTCTAGAAAGTCCCTTCTAGATTTCATAGGCCCTGCATGATCCCACTTAAACATTTCTATTGACATGAGAGTAATTTCAGTTTTATTATTCATATAAATGTATAATCCTTTGCTGAATCCTGCAGAGCTCTTTGCTACAAGAGTAACTTGCAGTAGTAAATCCAACTGGTTCATTTTCGTGTGTTGGGAAACATTTCCACTTACCAAACGTTGGTTTGTGAGGCGTTAATGATACTGGTGTCCTTTCTTTCTCCTTTACCATGAGCACGAGCTCAGTCTACAGATTAGAGCAACATGGCCAGCAATTGCTGTGCAAAAGCAAAGCCACTGTATCACTGTTCTTGTGCAGAGCTTGCTGCAGTGGTTTAATGTAACCCCTCTTTAATTGCCAACAAAGCTAAGTTTAATTTAATCACTTCCAATTTGCCAGCATCTGTGTGGACATGTAGTACAACTTGGCAGCTCCTTAAATAGCTGTAACCGTCCTGACACCTTTGAGGATGAATCTGTAAAAATATGAGGTGTTTGTAATGTATCTTATCTCTCCTTTTCACTACGATGCTCAGCATTTTTGCTGCAATTTTTCAAGTGTTGTGATGGCACAAGCTGAGGCATGCACAAGTCCACTGAGACTGGGTTTCTTCAGACTTTCTGAATTATAAAGAGGGTGACTGAAAAATAACCTGAACTTGTGAAGATGACGTGCAGTGCCATTGGGAGCTCCTATGAAACGTCTCTGCAGGAAGCACGAACATGGTCCAGTCAAGGCACGCTCACTAAGCAACGCTCCTTCCCCAATACTTCTCAGGAGGACTGATGCCTTGTTGAGGGTTGTGAATGGACCTTGTTACCAGCAAGATCCATTGCTCTGCCCCTTGTCTTCCAAAATTGGGGGTCTGCACCCCAATCAATGAGGGCATTGATTGCGCTGTGGACAACCTTGGTTTCTGCCTGTGTGTCCTTGACGAGTATCTGCTCTTGCTGCACCATTTTTTTATTTCCAGATGGCAGTAATTATCAGGATGATCTTGTTCTCTAAGGTCTTCCAGAAAACTAAGGCTGTTTTCCTCAAATACATTTTGAAACCATGTGAATGAGTAAGGCAAGGCATATGCTGTGGAAATTAGTTGAAGAAGGCACCTCAGTCTTTGGACTCCTGTAAGTCACTGAGCCAAGGTAAGTGTTTGACAAAACCAAGATAAACCTTAAAAGTAAGAATTAAGACACCAAATGGAAGGGAAGAAGAGAAAACCTGGCCGAGTGTCCCTTGGGCTGGTCCTAGGGCACATCTTGGAAAGGCTGCACAGATGGATAGCATCATTTTAGAAGTACATTTAATTTCTTTGGCCTTATCAACTTTCTATATATAACCTCCAAAACCAAACAGCCAGACTAACAGGCTTTGTCATTAAGAGTAAGGCTCTTGGTGGTGGCTTAGCCATGCAAATAATCAACTGAATTGCAAGGACTTTAGCTCCAGTCAGTGTATCATGCCTGTTTTCATTTGACTAGTGATTCTTCAGTCTCGGTGCTTCCAGTAAAAGCATTTTTTGCCCTTCACTAGAGTGCACAAAATGCTTTGGCTATTTCCTTCCTGACACTTACAGGCACACACTAATGGCATCTGATAAAAAAGTCATTGATTTTCATTCAACTGAGTAATTTACTCACACTGCATCTTTACTTCTATCCCTCTGTTACTCACACAGAAACAAATGTAAGTGTCCCTCCTCTCAAGGAGGTGGACATAAATATTTCAAAGCTGGAATGGGTCAAGGGAAGCTCCTTCTAGCCCCTTTCTTTCCCTATGGAAGGATGTGTGGAGAGTTGGGGTATGAAAGTTAGGTGGAGAGGCCTTGCTGTTACATTGATGTGTAACATCAGCATCCTTGAAAGGTGGATGTCCTCCTAACATTTAAGGCTGTCTGAAATGAAAGTTGGTCCCAAAAGCAAAAGGCACCCAAAGCCTCAGAAATGACCATCTGTGCAATAGAGACTTTGCTCTACCAGCCCTCACCAACTGGAAGTTTATTGGGTTTATTGCATAAAACTATTTGTTTATTGCAGAAAACCAAAACTGTGAAACCTACAAAAAATCTGTTGCATCTAAGCTTTAACTGCCTGTTTTTTTTGTGTTCCTCATTGGAGCTCTTCTGAGAGTTGCAGTCCCTTGTAACACCAATTCTTTCCTTATTTTTTTTCCTTGTAATAATTTTAAGCTTTTCCACARTTAACTTGTTTTCTTTTTAAGAGAAAAGCAACTACAACAAAAAAAAGAAAAAAAAAAAGAAAAAACCCAATAATAATAACTTTATTTCTAAAACTGGCCAAAGAGTTGGAACGAGCATTTGGCAGTCCCTTAGTCCTGAAGGCTCAACTCTAACTACAGATGAATGGATAATCTGAAAAATTACCATTTCTTTATGTCTGGCATACTTTTTCATTTTCTGTAGCAAGCTCAAGCTCGGTTTTGATGACATGAAGACTTGCTTGCACTCCAAAACTTTTGCTCTTTCATTCCTGTTCCAAAGCAGTCAGACAGAAACAAATGCCTGCAGCTTAAATTAGCAAACCTTTCCCAGACCTTCCCCCAGAGGAGGAACAAAAATCTCCCCAGAAACCACTTTATTAGAATAATGTAATGCAAAATCAGTTCTTGAAGCAAGCACTTTSAGCCAAATCCTGTCAAGTGATCCAGTTCTTAGCATCCTTGTTAAGAATAACAGTAGTGGCAGACTGACCATGGCATCATCTGTGTAAGTTAGCTTACAATAACCATAATGGCAATCCTTGCCTATGACTCAAGTATCCCCTCAAAACTGTCAATTACTTGTTCAAGCGTATTGAATGGAAGCCTGAGAACTCATCACTGCAGTGAACAACTTAATGTCTGAAAGCAGAAGAGGTTCCCCCATCCATAAAACTTACAGAAATTAACAATGGCTCTTGCAACTATAGCCTATACTTACTGTTTTGGAGGGAAACACAAGCAGTGATGTATCATGCACCATCTGTATAATATCTGAAGGAGAGGGAAGTAGCCAAAGCATCTTGCTTGCAAGACAGTGTGTCTCATTTAGGCGTGTGGACACAGATTGATAGACCTGAACAAATGCTTCCCATCCAGCATCTGTTAAAAGCTCTGGTAAGCTGGCACTTTAGTGTGGACTCTGCATGGTCACAGAGGATATCAAGAACTACACAGGAGAATGGATTTCCCCCTTGTAAGAGTCATTCGCCATGGTGAATAAGAAATATAAGCTCTGTTGCTGCAGACAATGAAGGACTGGGGAAGGAGGGATCTTCTTTGGATGCGTGGAAAAGAGACTCTGCATGTTTGCACACATATCTGAAGCACAGATAAAACCAAACACCTTTCTGTGGTCATAACTTCATCTGCATGGCACCATTTCCCAGCATTCAGAGGTTATCAAAACCTGCTTTTCTTCTCTGTAATCATCAATGGATGAAGATAGTCTGCTCTGAATAACGTAAGACCATCACACATCCCAAATATCTTGACTCATTACAGAAAAACTTGCTAGGCACATGCAGAAGAGTGACTGATAAAGATTCACACTGTTGTGTAAATCACACTGAAAATTGCCTTATGCTATAGAAACCTTCCCCATACAGCGCCTTCATTGACAGTCACTGGAGTTGGCTGTTCTCCAGTAGCTGTTTTAGTTGAGTGTCTGTTCAGTTGGAAGCTGAGTCTGGCAACAAATCCAAGGTTTATAAATATTTTTGCATCCCATAGTACCTAGATTTGCAAAAAGCATAATGCAAGTATCTCTGTTGGCTGGAGAACATCTCTCTTTCCAAGGCTCCAGATTGTCTTGACATATAAGATTTAACCCAGCTTTTGAGGAATTAACTCCATAGTCTTTGAAACACCATTTTTAATGACTTAACTGTCAGGCTTGTGAGGAGGAAGCAAGATATCTTGGTCACTAGGGAATGATCAGAGGAGTCCTGATCTCTGGAGCTGGGATATACAATCAAAGAGTGACCATCTCTTGGCATCACAAGCTGAAAAAAACTCAGTTCCAGTAGGGCAAGTCACCTCCTTTTACTACCCAAACATGTCAGCTTTGCAGATGTTCCAGTTCTTGAACTAACTGTTGTGCATTATGGATAAATTTCCCTTCATAGGCCTTTCATTTTGGCTGATTAATCTTTGATTTTATGAGACACTTGCACTTCATAAACATTACAGTGCTTTCAAAGTTTACTTCCCTGCATTACTAGTGTGCCTGAAAGGGAATTTTATTTATACCTTCACTGCAAAGGGCGGGAGGCGAGTTTGAAATTGTAGCTTTGGTTTTATATGTCATATTTAATGACAACAATCAACGGAGAGCCATCTCTCTAATTTCTTTCAGATACCATGCCACTGCACCATTTAAAACGTTGATAAATTTGTTATGATATGATCATAGCAATCAGGTAATTAAGCAGCACTGGGTGGAGATTTGAACTGGAGCATAAATAACAAAGCAATTTGAGGTGCCAAAAATGTCAGGTGAGTGAATCTCATTGATGATCTTACCAGCTTTTAATACTGTGCTATGTGTGCTCAGGGAATAAGAAGTGTGAGGAGTTTTTTTGTTGGTTTTTTCAGACTACTTACTCATGTCATTGCCAGTCATTATGCGTGGGAATTTTGGGAATTTTTAAAGGTTAAGCATAAGCAATGATTTACATGCACTTAAAAAAAAAAGAGAGAGAGAGAGAGGAAAATACCTATTAGCCAGGAGAGGTGCAAGCTTGCTAAGAGAGGAAAAGAGTAGTGGTAGAGGGAGTATAGGCATGGCTGAAGGCCGTCAATAGGTTGAGCAGACCCTTCCATTTGGTGCATAGCTTCAGCAATGACTTTGGGCAAAGCTCTGAACTTCTTCCCAGCCTCAGTTCCCGGTCTGTGGACTGGCAGTGGCTCTTCCCCACATCAGGGGACCTCCAAGGCTCAGCAGCATCCCAAGCTAGAAAACACTGCAGTACCTCTTGGAGAGCAATAGAGACCTGGCTGATGGACTCACCCCTGAGGAGACATCAGAAAGGTTAGGGATTTCACAGCCAGGAAGAGGATTCATGCCAGGGATTTAAAGAGACATTTCCTGCTAAGCAGGGTGTTTTCCACAGCACAACAGTCAAGAGGCTGGCATTTGATCCAAAGGTAACGGGTAGGATACTTTCAGAGAAAATACAGGGTGAAGAACACAAGAACATGCCTTTAGGATTAGTCATTACTGAGAACACAGAGATGAACAAGGGTTGCTGTGCCATATTTTGACTATGTCTTACAAAGATGAGTATTTCTTGCTTAACAGGCTAGGAATTAATCTTGGATAGTGCGTATTTTGGCCTACTTATCTTAGCAAGGAGTTTTAAAAAATAAAGCCCAATTTTCCCACGTGGAGAGCAGCTGTTTTGTCCTAATTTATCAATGTCCTGTCTGCGCACTACCATATTAACAATAGCAATGCCACACTTCAGGTTACTAGCCCATGTGCTAGTAGGGGAGTTGTACAAGTGCTCCATGACCCGATAGTTCCCATAGCTTGGATTCATCTGGGAGATAGTGTCCATCATTGTGCACCTGCAGCCTAGGCAAGGTGAGTGGGGCATGAGAATAAGCTCTGGAGCTTTGTGTTCTCTTTGTTCTTTTGACTATCCTGGTCTAACATGTCCATGATGGAACCCACTGCTTTTCTCCCTACTGGGGCGCTTTTCTCCCTCTCGTGCCTCTTCCAGTAGACTTGAGCTTCATTTAAACCCCTCATTCTCCTTGCTTATCCTTCTGCTCACTGCAGGAAGCTTTATAACCTCCTGCTCATGGCTGCCTTGACCATATACTTGGAGACAATAAACTTATTTTCCTTTCTGATTACATTCTCCTCTGTTCCCAGGTTTAAGGGCCCATGGTAGGACCATGTCTTCTACTTTTGCTCCAGTGAACCCACCTAAAGTCTACCCTTTACTCAAGGCTGTGGAAAAGGACAGTAGATTTAACAAGAGCCTAGTGCTAAAGATGATTATACCATAATCCTCTAAATTGCCCCAGGAGAGCAAAGTGGACTGTAGTTGCTCAGAGTACAGTCTGTCCCTCTGTGCTGGAGTGAGTGTTGTTGTGCATTGGCAGCTGTCCTTTGCAAACGGAAATATCAAAGGGGCAGGGAAGGGGGAGGAGTGCTCCCTGCCCTTTGGCCCCTAGGTTGTTTGACGAAAGATCTGTTTGTACACACATTTGCACCAGGTGCACACTTCCCAGAGATTAAAAGCCTTCTCTAGTCAGACAGGATCCTGATTGAGTTAAAATGTTTGCCTGACTCTCTAAGCCAGCAGAGTTCAGCTTGTCAAACCGCTAAAGAAAACTTCCAGCCCTTTAACACTCATTGCGAAAACATTGCAGAGATAAAATCATGACCTCCAGGTGCACTGAAAACCAGAGACCTTGGCTTGCTTTTGCATTTCTAAAGACATTTCAATCCTTGTGCATTTGAGAGGCTTCAAATATTTAAAACGTCTTCCAGTTACTTCAGCTGTTTTGACTACATTATGGACTCGCAGCTGCTGGACTCCATCTGGGGCACTTTATCTTAAATTGGGATTGTCACAGCTTCTGATTTCAGCTCAGATAAGCAGCTGTGGTTCTGTTTTCTTACTGTAAAGCTATGTAAGTCTAGGTTACCTATGGCTGCTCTTATACAGAAAGCAAACGGCAAGCCGTCTTAAGCCCACCTGCAAACATTGCTGTTAAATTCCCCAGACGTCTGCACTGGAAAGCCACTGAGGGTTGAATTGCACCCATGA
Source organism: Eudromia elegans (assembly GCA_003342815.1). Classification (NCBI taxonomy): domain Eukaryota; kingdom Metazoa; phylum Chordata; class Aves; order Tinamiformes; family Tinamidae; genus Eudromia; species Eudromia elegans. Next base: position 1,019,051 of record PTEX01000251.1, read on the forward strand.
AATCCAGTGTGAGATGACGTGTTCTTTTTTAAGGCAGTCTCTCAATTTTTTAGTGCTCGGACCAGGCTACGTCCTTGGATGGCAATATGACTTCAATTTTTTTTTTCTCCTCCTGGGGATATATCACTGGATTAGTGCACGGAGGAAATGTTCTGGAGAAAATCTGAGTAATGTGGATGAAAGAGATTGAAAGAAGGAGAATTGACTCCTCAATCTTCTCCCCACAGAATGTGTCTGTTAGACAAGCACTCAGAGAGCTTTCTGGGAATGATCCAAACTTTGCCCATCTTCACCTTTCCATTTTTCTATTCACTCTGGGAAACATGAACCAAGCTTTTCCCCAGCAGAGATGGCCAAGTGAGTTGTTCCTGGTGCAGTGCTCCCCTCAGGAAGAAGCAGCAGCAGCATTTTAGCTTAGTACAGCCTGGGAAGAAAGGTTCTGCTTGGCTGCTTCTGCGGCCATTAGTGTGCTGCGAATGATGCCACCCACTACTCTCCCTCTATCTAAAAGCCATAGCTACAAATGTTATTATTGGCCATAAAAATTATCTAGCCCATTTTTCAACCCAGCCACAGTCTTTGACTCTCTGACCTGCTGCAGTAATGAATTCCATAGGCAGGCTTCACAACACACAGAGAAGTACCTCCTTTAATTTGTTTTAAATGCACTGGCCATTAACTTCATCCAGTGACCCCTTTATTCTCTTATAATATGAAAGAGCAGCTTTTACTATGTCCTTCATAATTTAAATACCTTAGTTAAGTCTCCTCTAACTCTTCACCTGTCACTCCTGGATACTATTTTAGTCAGTTATTGGGAAGGGAAGATCAAGAGCAGGACATAGTTCTACTAATAGTTATTTTCTGCTTAATGTGCAATATATCAGCAATGCTAAGAAATGCTCATCTGCTCTTCCCTGGGGTTTCTGGACCTGTGCAAGGTCTATGCTGCTGCAGAAAAAGGCAGCCTTGTGATGGGCAAGCACAGTCCCTCCAATTTGCCTTTGTTGCCTGCTCTGTGCATGCTCACCTGCCCTTCAGGCAACTGTCCTTAGGGTCTTGACCCACCACCCTTGCACGGGCTCCTTCCTTAGCTTCCTTGGTGGCTGAAGCGCAGGATCCTGTTTAGAAGTGGACAGGACATAGCCAACCTGAGATACACCCTCACAACAAGGAGAAACTGGTGAAATGGTCAATCCTGCCATCTCCACTCAGGCAAAACTGGGCTTTTTTCAGCATCACCTCCAGGTGGGCCATGCTTAAAAGAAAATAACCCCTTTAAAATACAGTATAAATATATATGTATGAAAATACTCTCTGCTCGGTGAGGAGATGAGTTCTYGTCTTGCCACATGACTTCGAATAAAGGTCAGGAAAAAAAAATCATTTAAGCAATAATGATTAAAGTGCAGGTCATCTCCTAAGGATTAATGCTGCCTGCAAAGAATTGATGGCCTTCAGCCATGCCTCAGGCTATTAACCCTCTTTGTCTATTAATCCTTGGGAAGTGCCCTGCACAGAGGTTGCTATTGACATTTTAAGCAGGAAAGATGGCAGGGAAGAAGCCAGACTTGCTGATGGGGAGACACCAAGCATTTTCCTTTTCTTTTTTTTTTTTTTTTTTTTCCTGCAGTGCAGAGGACATTTGCGCTCCAGCAATGCCCTGCATTCAGCCCCAGCAGCCTCTGCCTGCAGCTTTTGCAAAGCGTTGCCTTTGGGCTCAGCGCAGTGCACACACAGGGCGTACGTGTCTCACGTTTCTCAAATATAACCAATAAAGCAGGATGCACGGAGTGACAAGCAGAGAGCATTGTAGCTGCATCCATTATTTGTGTATGCAACATCTCACCAAGAATATAGCACCAGAGCTTCAACTGGAAGGGGCTGGAAAAGTAACAAGAATGCTGTGGCTGGTCGTGAAGACCTCACTTGCATTGCTTCCCCTTTTAGTGACAGAAATCTGCAGGCAGGAGACAGAAATGGAGTGAAGGAGCAGATCTCACCCACCACCATCCTAGCTCAGAAGAACATGCACAGCAGCAAGCAAAGCACTGAAGGGGAAGGATAGAGGAGCAATCCTGTCAGCTCTGATATAACTAAAGGCTCTTGCAGACATACCCTTTAAACGTTTTAATGTCCTTTGGGAGCCTTGTGACTATGAGAGAATTCTAGCCTTTAAAAACAAACAAACAAACAAAAAAAAATCCTATTTAAAAATCCATTTTAAACTCCATTTAAAAATCAGGAGGCAAATTCAAGGTGTAGTGTTGTCCTCAGGCAAATGTGCTCTTCTGGAGGGTTTGTGTCCTCATTTTGAAGTCTACCTTGCGTGTTGGTTCTTTGAGTTCTCACACATGGAAGCTCCCTGTGTTGCCCAGGACGGAGGGGCAGTTCTTGCAAGTCCCCAAGAACTGCAGATTCAGTGTCAAAGGGATCATACATAAGGATGAAAAGATATCAACAGAGAAATCTGGGAAAACCAAGGAAAGGTAGGAAAGAGGCCTCACAAAAGAGCTTCTAGAGATGACTACAGGGAGCTGTCCCCTGCTCTTAGACAACCATAGCAGGACTGAGATTAGTGTTTTACTGCTGACCTGGTTGTGGTTCAACACAATGCCAATGGTTCAATGTGATGCAGCAGTGCAGACCTCTCCTGTTAGGTCCTCTGGCTGTCTCCGCTCAACCAGACCATGCCCACCTCCAACATCAGTGCCCAGGAGCTCACACCATACACTGGGTTGACCAAGGTTTCCCTTTCTTGGCATGGGGTATGTCTCCCACCTTTCCACATCCCCAAAATCCTGAAAATTCATCTCAAAGGAGGGTAAATGCAATTAAAACCTATACCTAGAGTGCGAACTTTCTGCTTTTATACTCCTTAAACAAGGCCAGTGAGGAAAGACTGTGGGGTTAACAGGCATTTTATCCAGATATTTTTAGTATTTCCTGCTAAAGCTACAGGCTGCCCTAGCCAGAAAGCCAACACCACTGGTCATCCCTGCCACAGGAAAGCATCTGGAAACAGCATTTAGATATTGGAGAGAAATCAGCACATTTCACCACTCTCCGCCCTTTAGAGGAGTGAGTGAGTTGTCCATCCTCCAACTTCCCCTCTGCTGAAGAGCAGTAAATTGCCATGGCAACTAGAAGGCTCAAATTAAATAAATATATGAGGATAATTTAAAAAAGAATAACACAAGCTTGCTAATGAGATGAGTCGGTTGGTTAGATTAGTGGGGAATGGCAGGCGTGTGGTGGGCAGAGGTGATCCAAATGCCTGTGGTGTTATTGAGTGGACTGCCCTGAGTCACAGCTGTGGCTGTGATGACTGGAGATGAAAAACTCACTTTCCCAAGGAGTGGCAGGACCAAAGAGGGAATGTCAAGAGAGATTTCATTTATCTATAGCAATTATGGACTCCAAGCAACCAATTCCAGCTGCTTTTATAGAACCTGGCTCTGAGAACATCTCCCATGGTGACATCTCTTTACAGTGAACAGTCCCACGACATCTAGGACAAATGAACCTCCATTTCCTCTCAGAGAAGGATGCAGAGGTTTGGGTGCGAATAACCCCCACTCTTAGACATTGATGGTTGAGCAAGAAGTCACTCCAGGCCAGCAGCTCTTGGAGCTGAATCACAGAATGGTTAAGGTTGGAATGGACCTGTAGAGGTCATCTAGTCCAATCCCCCTGCTCCAGCAGAGACACCTAGAGCACATGGCACAGGGTGGCATCCAGGTGAGTTTGGAAGATCTCGGGAGGAGGAGACTCAACAACCTCTGTGGACAGCCTGTCCCAGGGCTCCATCACCCTCACAGGAAAGAAGTTCTTCCCAATATGGAGAGGGAACTTCCTATGTTTCAATTTGAAACCATTACCCCTTGTCCTATCACTAGCCACTATGGAAAACAGTTTGGCCCTCACCTCCCTACAGTCATTCCTCAGGTATTTGTACATATTGATTAGATCCCCTCTCAGACTTCTCTAGACTAAACAGGCCCAACTTGTTTAAGCTTTCTTCATATGGTAGGTGCTCCAGTCCCTTGATCATGTTTGTTGCTCGTCACTGGACCCTCTCTAGGAGCTCCATGTCCCTCTCGTACTGGGGAGCCCAGAACTGCACACAGTACTCCAGATGTGGCCTTACCAGGGCTGAGAAGAGGGGTAGGATCACCTCCTTCGACCTGCTAGCAATGCTCCTCCTGATGCAGGCCAGAATCCTATTAGCCTTCTTGGCCACGAGGGTACATTGCTGGCTCATGTTTAACTTTTTGTTGACCAGGACTCCCAAATCCCTCTCCAGGAAGTTGCTTTCCAATAGGTCAGCCTCTAATCTGTACTGGTGCCTGGAGCTATTCCTCCCCAAGTGCAGCACCCTGCACTTTTTCTTGATGGACCTCATGAGGTTCTTCTCCGCCCTATTCTGGAACCTGTCCAAGTCCCTCTGGATGGCAGCACAGCACCCTGGGGTGTCAGCCACTCCATCCGGTTTGGTATCATCAGCAAGCTTGCTCAGGGTGCACTCTGCGCCCTCATCCAAGTCATTGATGAACAAGTTGAACAGCACCGGGCCCAGCACTGACCTCTGGGGGACGCCACTGGCCACAGGCCTCCAACTAGACTCGGCCACGTTTAACATGACCCTCTGAACTCTGCCATCCAGCCAGTCCTTGATCCACCTCACTGTCTGCACGTCCAATGTACACTTGCGGAGCTTTCCTATAAGAATGCTATGGGAGACTGTCTCGAAAGCCTTGCCAATGTCAAGGTAGACAACATCCACAGCTTTCCCATCATCCATCCATCCAGTCACCCCATCGTAGAAGGCTGTCAGGTTTGTCAAACACGACTTACCCGTAGTGAATCCATACTGACTAGTCCTGATCACCTTCTTTTCCTTGATATATCTAGAGAGGGTCTCTAGGATGAGCTGCTCCATTACCTTTCCAGGGACAGAGGTGAGGCTGACAGGTCTGTAGTTTCCCAGCTCCTCTTTCTTGCCCTTTTGGAAGACTGGAGTGATGTTAGTTCCCTTTCAGTGCTCCGGTACCTTCTGCGCTTTCCATGACCTCTCGAAGATAATGGAGAGCAGTTCAGCAATAACTAACTCCCACCAGTTTCCTCAGCACTCTAGGGTGCATCCCATCTGGACCCATAAATTTATGGGCATCCAGTTTGCCTAAGTGGTGCCTAACCCAATCCTCCTCGATGAGCAGAAAGTCTTCTCTCTTGGATTTCTCACTTATATCTGGGCTCTGTAGTTCTTGAGGACCAGCCCTAGCAGTGAAGACAGAGGCAAAGAAGGCATTTAGTAACTCTGCCTTTCTGCCTTTTCTGCATCCTGYATCACCAAGACACGCTCCCCATTCAGCAGCAGACTAATATTTTCCCTAATATTCCTCTTGCTGTCGATATATTTATAGAAGATAAACTAACTGCAGAATAGCGTAACTTCAACAGTCTAGAGAATTTCTGTACTCTTTGCATAATTTCATCATAGGTGACCACTCTTTCTTCACGATTTTGACTAGATTCATTGTCTACCCTCTGTGGCACTCCACCCTGTCGTGGACAATCTTCAGCTTAAGCTTATGTATATGAAGCTTGATACACCTGTATAAAGATTATCAGGCATGATCTCATGGTGGGAACACGGCAAATACAACTTTTTCACTGTTTCATTCACTAAGCTGATGTATACTCCCGCTGAATGATGCTGAAATTCATTTGAAATTCCCTTTATAAAGGTCATCACGGTCTCAGAAGGTTTTACCAAATTGATCATTATCAAAAATATTTATCTTTAAAGTAGTCTTTAAAGAAGTTCTTGTAATTTTTTAAACATTCCTGGATAGATCATTGTGTTTTCTTTTTGAGTTTACTTCACTGGGTGATTTAATTAACCGAGATCATTCTGAATTTATTTTTTAAAGAAAACTAAAGCAATAAGAGCAGCATACTTCTATGTTGTTATGCTGTATAGAAAACATCCTTTTATTCAGATAACCTGTTTGATGTAGTTGTTCTGTGAAGCCATGCAATGAGAAGGAAAATATTTTAAGTAAACATATACATCAAAGGATACTCAATCTTAAAGGACTGGAGGACAAAAAGGGTTTTCTTCTCTAAGGGGAAACATAGGTTAAAAAAAAGTGCTATCTTCTCTGCGGCTGTGAAGCTTCCCCATGACATCTAAGAAGAACATTTAAGAAAGAGGGAAAATTAAAGAAGAAAAAATTAGTCCCAGGAAGAGTAAGTATGGTGCTAGAAAGCACGGCTGAAAGTGACTTCTACAAAAACTCACATGCAAGCACGCACACAAGAGGAGGCTCAAGTATTTTTTTTTGGTCAGACCTGAAAAAAAAAAAAAAAAAAAAAAAGATAAAGCCCATTCAGCCTTTTCAAAACATCTACAAAGACTTGACTGGTGGAGGGAAAAAATTTTAAAACTACAGGTTTTTCTCTTTGCAAAGAGATGTAAAAAGGATCACTTCTGAGACCACATGATGAGACCCATTCTTGAGATCCATTCTTTCTTGACTTAGACGACGCTGCCTAAAGAGCCTCCCCATGCTGTTTATACAAGGAAGCATCTTCTGAAAAGTGGGCATCTTCCAGCGCTCTTTGCCTCTCTGAAAAGGGTCATGCATCAGTCAAATGACCATTTTGTTCAGGAGGGAGCTGCCCAGCGCTGCCAGCCACTGCAAGACATTGTTTATTGCTAGATCAAAAATCCTTCAGCTTTACAACCTGGGACTTGCAGCACCTTTGCAACTTGCAGCAAGCCTACTTTCCATAAAAAGCATATAAATAGCAAAAACTGAACCTCTCCATGTGCATATCAAAAAAAAGGGAGGGAGGGATGCATAAGAAATCTCTATAGAAAAATAAGAATACAGAAGGCCTTAAAGAGGTATGCATCAGGTTTCTGTAAAAAAAATACTATTGGCAATGCTGGTGGTTCAGACTCACTCTTTACAGAAACGCTTCAAAAGTCTGCACCTCTTCTGGACCCCTCTTGAATATCCAGCTCTTAGGGGCTGCCAACAACCATTCAAAATGATCTTTTAATATGTAAACATGTGATTTCAGTTTTCAGTTAGGTGTTCATTTGGGTTCATTGCTGTACCCTCATCTTTCTGTTTTTAGTTTCAATCATTGAGAGGCATATAAAGCAAGAAAATGGGTTATTTTACAATAGGGTCCACTCTTCATGTTCAATCACTTTTAATCAGGAGCTAGTTCATAAAGCAATCCTTAAAATGTTTGGGAAGAAAAGCAGAAAAATGCTGCAAAAAATACATTGTGCTCCTTCTGACTCCCGCAAAAGGGGCAGAAACTCCCCTGTTGTTTTCTGCATGTGTTCATCGGTACTCGGAGCAGCTCTTAGATTTGTAGATGTAGTGTCAGGACAGGCAAGATGCTCAGCTTCTAATGAGGCCTGTGGGAAAAGGGAAATCAAAATTGGCTATAGACAGTGCAAAGCTCTTGCTTCATCTGCTAAACTTGCTCTTTCTAATTTATATTATTTCCCCGAAGTGCTACACACTGAGGACAGACTTTCAAGCCCCTACGAATAGCTAGAAAATGCTTCTGGAAAGGCTTCCAAGCAAGTCCGATTTCTTTATGGTAAAGGTAGCGCTTTGGAATTAGGTTCTCAAAAGGCTCAGCTGTTCCCAGCTACTGCTCCTTTCTTGCACACACCTGAGCAAGATTGGAGTATTTTCATGCTGACAAGAGGCAAGAGTCTGCCTGTGTTACGGCAGGGCAAGGAGGATCAAACAGCACAGAGAATAAGATGTCATCAAAACCTGACAAAAATCGTCTGTTCTTGCTAATTGGCCCAGCACAAGAGGAAAAGTGATAGCTGTCAGGGCCTGCCAACGCCGAGTAGGAGTGTGACGGGCCAAGAGCTCCAGACATGTCACCTGCTAATGAGAGCTATCGAGCGTTAAAACACAAGGAAACATGAGTCCTTCGAAGGTTTCAGCCACCAGTGTTAGCCTTGAAGGTTTGAACTATGTTCTTTCTTCCTGAGCCGAACAGGGAAAATGGAGAACTTGCTGAGAGCAGTGCAAGTGATGCACCGGAAAATAAGCCAAGGCAAGAATCATGGCACATCTTATTTTTCACCCATTGTTGTAACCTCTTTACCAGACATTGCTTTCTTGTGAGATCAAAGGTTCAATCATTCGTGTGTATACTGCTGCTGAAAGCCAAACAGCACCAGCTCAGCCTTACACACCAAAAGCTAAAGGAGCAGGTGAGAAGGGATGGTCAACTTGTAGTTGGCCAGCATGAGACTTTGCAGGACTTGATGTCTTAAGGACTTGATGAGACCCAACTCTCATCTATTCTTCAGCCAGTTCAGGTTTTGCTGGCTCCTGAAGTTTCTTCTATCCTGTGCTTCTGAGGGCTCCTGCACAGCCCATCTGTCCTTGTGACAGCCTTGAGACCAGGAGATCCTCCAAATATGCCCAGCATGTGCCACAAGGTCAGATGACATTTATGGGCCGGTTGTGTCTGAACAGCCCTAGAAAGCAGTGTGAACCCCAGGAAACGAGCACCTGCTCTCCATAAGCTGAAGTAGGAAGCACAGAGCCATGGCAAGGAGCCCACTCCTGGCTTGACAACCAGGCGTCTRTGTAGACGCAGCCCATCTGCCTCAATTGCTTTGAATGGCATCTTCCTCTGTAATTAGCCCCACTGGGTTGGTGAAGCCACTGAAGAGTAACTCCAGCTCTAAACCAGTCTCCTATTAGATTAAACATATGGAATGAATGCAAACAAATGCTTAATCAAGCAATTAGAGGATTTGCTAAGCAAGCCCCCCCCGAAAGACACATGCACTTTACAGACCCTTTTATAAGCTTCCATGGAGGAACTTCAACCCAAAACTGACTTCAACATGATCTGACTCATACTGGGAAAAAAGAAATCTTAACTCTGCACCAAGAAATAAACACTGCATTGAGATGCAAAATCAAAAAAAATCACAACTTAACCTACATATTTTTCTACAGATACTTTTCTGCGAGAAGACAAACACTGCTGACTGGAATGTTTAATGTGCTTAATGGGGCACAGAGGCTGATGGTTTGGGTAAAAAAGAGATGTGATCAGGATTTAAAGCTGGAAACAGGCTCCTCTTCCCATATCAGGCTGTGCTGGCAAAAAAAAAAAAATGCTAGCAACCTCTATGTGGTTGTCACCCTGCCAGGGATAACTTCCTTCTCCAGTGTCAAGATCCTGTCAGGAACAGTTCAATAGCTGCATGAGACATCTTTGCTTACCTTCCTCAATTACAAGCAGAAGTTTGGGGAGGCTCCTGTGAGCAGCCCAAACAGAAGAGCAGATGGGACACTAACCTTTGGTAAGCAACTTTTTGTAGCARGCCACCAGAGACATGACCCCTTGCAGAGGTACAGTGATTTGCAGAGTACACAGTCCTTAGGGATTCCAGCTTGGATGCTTCTGTAGAATTGCAGAGTGAGATGTATGCATATAGGTTCATCTTTTGCAATACAGTTACCACAAAATATTTGGACTATGTGACAAGAGTCACTGTATGTAGGAAAGGATACTGTATGTGTCCTTTCTGTGTGCCCATTGACGCTAACTCTGCATCCGAGGACATGGGTCCCTGGGAGGAGCACAGTATATGACAGATCTTTGCCTTGCCCCTAAACAGCCCTGCAAGGCACAAGTCTTTATACACTGGTCTAATTTCCTTCGGTCAATATGAAAATCCACAAATCATGCAGATACAGGCAACAGCTCCCGAAATGCCTTCCTGGCTGCAAAAGCAATTTACAACAAAGCCAAGCAAGGAATGAGGTGGGTAGGGCATTGCTAAGACAGCTTCGCATCAGAGAAAGCAACTAGCCATCTGTTTCTTCTCCATGGCTCTCAGTACACAGTTGCATCCCAGAAAGCAGCTCTCAAATTGTGCTTGTTATCACTCCAACCAGTGATTCAGGCAGCGTGTTGTCAGGATGATATTTATAACACATGCTCGCCCAGATCAAGATAGGGATGCCGCATAAGGAATGGGGTGGCACCATCTTGTCTCCTGCTCTGCCTTGGCACGCAATTTGCTCTCACAGGCTGGTGTGCTATGAGACTTCCTCCCACTAGGGCTGAGTGTGGTTTATGACTGGACACAGTAACAGGGCTTGTCACAAATGCCTCACTGGGAGCAATGTGTCTCCTGCTAATGAAAATGGCAGAAGCCCAGGCCTATCTTCTCTGTAACTTCAGCAGTTAACTTTGTCAGCAAGAAGGTGTTGGGCACGATAGCACTGCCTAGATTTACTTGCTGGAAATCTGTTGTTGTCTTCTCTGCTGCTCAGGTTCACTTTCCTCTTCTCGCAGGCAGACGGTAGCCATTGCAGCTCACCTAAGAACTGACCCCAAACCAAATCTACTGAAAAAGTTCCCACTCGTTACTGGGAAATTGTTTTTTTTATCTTCCTAGGAAGGGGCAAGCATGATGCACTGGCTAAGGAGGAAGGGTATCCACAGAGACTGATCTTAACATAGTGTGGCGGCCTGTGGCTGTGGGTGAGAGGGGGAATCTCTGTGCCATCCTCTGTTCAAAAGATCAAGGTGAGATTAACTCCTTGCTGAAGTGCAGATGCTGTCAGAAACGGAACAAAACGAGTTTGCATAAGCCTTCAATCACAGCTTTAACAGTGGAGAACCTAAGGTCACTTAGGACCTTTAACAGCATAAGGTGACACTTCTTGGCATCTCCATTGCTTTGAAGTTGCTGAATTAGCAGTGTAACTTCAGGAGGATTAAGTCGTTTGATGACAACCATAGGAGTGACAGTTCAGCATCTCTCATATTAATCTCTGTATAATCTCTTCTCTCCTGAAGTGAGGGAGCAAAGGACCTTTACAAGCAACTTGGAGTCACTCTGCGAAGACAGGAGGAGAAAAACTATTCTTTTCACCAAAAATTATGCACTTTTCACTGTGATGTTAGAAAGGGAGACTTTACTGACTGCAGTATATGTTTTCAGTGAGCTTTTGAAGCTTTACCTATCATAGCTATAATGACCTCTCAGGATTTAATTTCTGTAGAAAAAAGAGGAAAAAGGGAGCCCAAAATATATGCCAAGGAAGAGAGAAAGCTAGATGGGGACAACAACTTCTTCCTGGGCTGTGCAGCAAGAAGCAGGAGCCCTGAAGCACAGCATAAATGCAAAATAAACATAGTGTTTACTGAGACAATCCCCAGTGATGAAGTCTCTTTTCCCTCTTGGCTCTACCCTCTAAATATTGACCAACAGATGACACCACTGCTGTTCTGCCTTTAAACAAATGGGGAACAGACAAGCTGTTGCAAAAAATGTCTCCAAACACAAAGTAAAATCCCTCTCTTCCCTTCTGTGAATCCAGCCCAATATGTCAATTTGCTTTTCTTAATTGCTTTTTGTTTATTTCCTCAAATGCTTCTACTTGTGACACTCTCGACACTCTCATCTTACCTCTTTTGGAGACTGGATATTTTATGTTTTTAACCCCTTCATGCCACACCTCTTTCTGCAGCCCAGTGAGGCAGAGGACAGCAGCGACCTGCCATGGAACTGACAGTGAAGAGGGGGCCCATTCAATGTGGGACTGATACTCCTGCCACTGCTTGTCACATCAGAGCTGCACCAGCCTGCAGGAAAGCAAAGGCCTCTACCAAGGTCTTCACCCTTCAGCATCCCTACCTCTTCACAGGGCTGTGACTTCTGTTGCACCACTATATGGCAGCCCCAGGCAAGAGAAGATGGGGTTAGCTGTCCTAACAACCTCAGTAGTTGGTGTCCCTGCCCAGTCCTGGTTGAGAAAGTCCAGCACACATGAATGTGCCAATACCACACCTAAAGAAGATTTTTTTTCTTTCAATACCTGGAGTGTGACTAAGTAAAACATAAAGGTTTAATTCTGCAGGAGCTGATGGCTGTCAATCATGAGCAGCACTTTTTTTTGTCACTGAGGGAGCCTGGGGACCATGTGGGGGAATTCTTCATTCAGAATGTACAAACTACTCAAGTCCACATTACATGCGTGACTTGCTCGTCTAAAGTGTGCCCAGATGGGTGAGAGCAGACTGCAATATATAACCAAAAACCTCCTTTTACTTTTAATGCTGATGAATTAAGCAACAGACAATATTGCAAGCAGTCCCTGCAGACTCAGTGATATTTACATAAGAAAGAACAAAGACTTCTTCATTAGTTATACATGGGTTTCATATAATTGATGTTTCATTTGGTTGTGAGACCTAACAAGGCTTTAGATTAAAATATAAAGGCATTATTGGCTGCTACTACTAATTAGCAACACACAGTCGCATTTAATGGCCCAATCCTTGAAATGCAGACCCACAAGTAACGAGATTTTAATGAGACAGTCCTCACAAATGAAAATCTGGATGGGCATTCGACTTTGCAAAATTGCACCTTAGAGAAGCTCTAAGAACTCAGAACATGTTTTCATGGGAGAAAAAATAGCCAGATTACTTAATGGCAGTAGTTTCTTAACCCAAAACTCTGGAGAGGCTCTGTTGTTAAAAACAAACACAGCTGAAAATCCTGTTATGTATCAATTATGAGAGACTCGCAGTCCAGTAAATCTTACTTTGGAAAATTAGAGTTTAAAAGAGAATAATCCTAGAGCACTGCACCTTCTCCTTGCCAGGTCTCACAGTTTTATGGCCTCATCTCCCAGAGGACAGGATGTATCTCCAAGGTGGAGAGATTTGTCCTGTCCTCAGCTGAACATCATCCAATGAGATTAACTGCCTGCTGGAAATACTTATCTGCCCCACTGTGTACAGAGCCAACCTCAAGGGACAGGACAGTGCAGGGCAATTCATCCCATACTATGTATGACTAGTCAGTAAGACATGGAGATATGTTGCATTTTGGAAACAACACTGAGAAAATACCAGTTTGGGGAAAAATTCTCAGATCACCTGCTAAAGTGGGAGAGATTAATCCCTCCGTAGAGTGTATGCTAAGATAGCAGAGCCCAGAGTCAAGCAGCTAGGTGACAATTTTGACTTTCCCTCCCAAAAAAGAGAAAGATATTTCAAATGGGACCTTGAGAACTTGAGAGAGAGAAATGACCCAAAATCTCTGGGGTTCTGGCCAGATTTATTTATTTATTTATTTATTTATTTATTTATTTATTTATTTATTTATTTATGATTCATCCTAAGTACTTGGCAATGCTGCTTTCATGTGTCTGTTGAATATTTTCTCCTTGTTGTTTTCCATGCGGGCAACTTCAAATGACTGAAGCCTGCGGTTGAAACCAAAACACAGAAAAGGGCAGATATTCAGCATTAGCACCCCACTGAATTGAAAACTTGAATACCCACTCCACCATCTAAAATCATGAAAGACTGATAAAAAGAGCATGCAATCTTGGCTTTGGTATTTTGAAACACAGTCTTATGAGTGAGATAGATAGCATCTAGCACTATTCTGCGGACTAACACAAATCTAGACTGAAGGTATTTCCTGATCTTGCTGTAGGACTATATTTTGGACAAATCTAACAATGATGTAACACAAGTCAGTATAAAAGACTGCTTCACAGAGCTGAAAACTGTTTCCTTCCTCCCCACAACCAGATATCTAATTAATGAATCTCTCACACAGCACTATGGTGGGTGTGAAAATAGCAGGACAATTTTCCCTCATCAGACCCAGCCTTAGCTTCCATTCTGCCTCCCTGATGCACTATTACATAATGCTGATGCTATCACATTAATGATGCTCTAAGAGGACTTAGTCCAACATGCTGTAGGTGGTAGTTGCTTGTGTGAGACCAGAGGCACCTCAGATGTGCTAATAGCTCTACTGCTGTGTGTTGTTTCATCCTTGTCTAACTAGATGGGCACTGGACAGGAAATGTTTGTATAAAGTAGTGCTTCTAGCTAGGTTTCTGAATACTACTGGATTACAAACTATCACAACAAATATTATGCATTGTGAGAAATACTGGACTCAACACAGGAAATTAAGTTAAAAGCCAGCTTCTATATGTATCCATACCATTGGAAAAAAAAATCACTGGCAAGCATAGCTCTTCCTGGCTCAGTCTAGTCCATCACTGCTCCAGCTCCAATCCTCCCTGAACGGTGCCCTCCTGCTTTCCCACCTCAATCTGTTGCTCTTGGACATGTTGCATTCATCAAGCCTCATTAGCACATGCTCTGATTTTCTAGCTTCTGCAAGAAGACAAGCTGTTTTGCCAGGTCTTACCTTCACATATTTCAGAAATTCATTCCTTACAACAATGCAATACCTACTCCAATTACAATGCTTCTCTCCTTCTCCTCATGGCCAAAATACATAAACACTTGTAAATGCTGTGGCTTGTTCTCCTCTTGGAGGCAATAGAGATCTGCAGGACCCTGATCAATGCATGTCTTTGGTGAAAGGAGAGCAGAGACAAGTCATGACTCCATCTTACGGGGAGGGCGGTAAAACTGGAGGATACTGGCAAACTGCTTTTTACGTTTCACTTGCGTGAGTGTTTATTTTACTAGATACTCTGTTTCTCCTCAGGTAATTGGCACAGGAACCTTGTCCATATTGGCTTCTTCCTACCTCGCCTGGGAAGAGTGGAACGCAGACAGAGATGGCCCCCAGCAGCTGTGTGGGCAGCATTTTGATCATCTGTCATGGTGAGCCAACCTGGAAGAAGGAAAAGGCAGTGGCAGGCCATGGCTGAGAGAGCATGTGTGTTATGGGTGAAGGCTCTTACAAGCCAACTTCCACAGCCTGGTAGGTCATGAGACCACCCGAAAAAAGGAGCAACTTTATTCACTGATGCCTCATCTCTGCCAATGAAGAAAAGAGCAATTACCCCATGCCAACCCAGTCTCACACTTCTGGATCAGTCTGTAGCAAGAGGGGTGCCAGGGAGGGCTTGCGGATGGCTTTGCAATGGTGGGGTTGCCCTTTGCATTCACAGAGTAGCATGCAAAGAGCTCATCACACGGCTGTCCATATTTCTCCACATGGCCACTCTTGCCCACTGCCATACAGAAAAGTGCCGGGCTCATGGCTGCAGCAGTGGTTTGGGTGGGGAATGGGCACAAACTGGCATTTCCTCCAGAAACAGTGGGAACATTTCATGGCGTAGGGCTTCAGAAATGTCAATTTGAGCCAGACTCTCTCTTTTTTTTTACTAAAAAAACCTGCTGTGGCTCCAGCCTTCAATCCGCTTTTTGTCTAATATTGTACCTCTGAGACAGGCCATTCTCTGCAGACTGAACACAGAGTAAGCAACGAGCTGTGTTTTAAAGATCAAATTATGAAGCTACCCAGGAAACCATAAGAACTTATCCAGCCCAAGATGGCTTGGACTGATGGCCCGGAAGTCACATTAGTCACCTGTGGCTTATCAAAGGTGCCAAGCCCCAGTACTGCATGATGTAAGCACACTGGTGGTCCACAAGCCAACAGTAGCTCCTGATAACACACATTGCCAGCTGCCAGTCTTGCACCTATCTGGAAACTCTGATAAATCCAGGATTATTTATTAGTGAGGACCAAGCTTCTGCCATTCTTGGCCTGCCTTCTCAAAGACAGGGCCTCTTCTGAGCTTACAGTACACTAGCGTGAATTGAGGCCCACTGGAGCCAGATACCAGCTGTCAGGCTTATCAGTGTGGTTTAAAATCACAATTATCAGAGCAGAATGACTCCAGCTGTCAGTCCAAGCACTCCCACAACAACCAGCCTTGGCTGGTGGCCTCTCCTCCAGATGRCTTTGCTGAGGAACTCGTGAGCAGGAGCTGGTGTTGGCGCTCAGACTCAGAGTTGGTGGACTTTCCATCCTAACTTTGGAAGCGTGTCATATTCATTCCCAGAGGAGCTTCTCTTGGCTGACACAGAGGGTCACCCTGCGTTCTCTTGGCATGCCCCTTCCTGGAACCAAACTAGGGTGTGAGACAACTGGGCTCTTGCTCTTTTCTTCAGGCTAGGAGAATCTGTGCTATCGAAAGTAGCAAGGCTACAATTTAGCTCAGATTTCTTTTTTCTTTGTTTAATGTGACTGTGCCTCTCTGTCTGTTCATCTATCCTTCTATCCACTGGCCTCTCAGCTGTTTCATAGCTTTGCATCTTCTCAGCATGAGAAGATGCCCCCAGAGAGGGGGTGGCCTCTCTGTCTTTGGAGGTGTTCAACACCTCACTGGAAAGGACTCTGTCAGTCTTTGAAGTTGGCCCTGCTCTGAGCAAGAGGTTGATCTGAAGACCTCTAGATGTGCCTTCCCACCTGTATTGAATAGAATACTTGTTTTTGTGCAGTTTGTGAGTATGCTATAATTCTTATCTTAGTTTCCTGAGCAGAATGGGTAGTGAGGCAGTCTGCCTGCCAGTCTGGCTTTACTACCCACTTTTCAATCAAATTTCAACAACAATAATAATAATAATAATAATAATAATAATAATAATAATAATAATAATAATAATAATWATTATTATTATTATTATTATTATTATTATTATTATTATTATTATTATTATTATTATTATTATTATTATTTCAATAATCAAGTTTCAATAAATGGAATTCCTTCAAAATCACGACAATAGGCAGCTGAATAAGAGAAACAGATCTAAATGAATGTGCACACTAAAGAAAGGCAGCCATGTGAGTTCAACATTGATATGAGACACAGAAGCAACCACAGCAAAGAAACCTTACGAATGCCCCAACCTAAGGAAAAAATAAAATAAAAAAAAAACTTTGTGAAGAGTTTGCAGCTGCTTTGACATGGACCACTGTGTGAGACTGTGCTCCATAAACTCCCTCACAGCTTCTGCTTGTCCAAATGCTGCTCCTGCAGTAGCAAATACTGTTAATCTAACAATCATTTCCCATTTTAATTGCCAATCGGTGTCCGACATCTCCTCTGTTATTTATGTACAGAGGAAATTTAGTAAACAAAAGGGAAAGGGACAGAAATGGAATCATCATCATATCGTGAGAGTAGGAAAGAGCATTTTTTGAGGAAGGACATTGGCTTGATAAGCAGCAATAGGAACTCTGGGCCGGTGAAGACCAGGCCAGGCACATGCAGTGCAGTGGAATGTCTTTCTCTATGCTGACTGCAAGTGTTCACAGTCCTCATGTAAGAGACAGTGCTACCGGTCACCACCAGCTCTTGTGAAAGAGCACTGTCCTTCACATGAAAGACTGGCAGTGCCATGAGTTGTCAGAGGAAAAGCCCCCTGGCCCTGAATCGCACTGTTGGCAGGGRAGCGATGTTTCAGTTGACTTTTTTAATGGTAGCCATCTGCAACACTGCCCCGGTGACCTTACCTGTCCCAGATCTGGGCTCCTGGCTCTGTGTGACTTGTTTGCTCTGCCGTTTGGGACTACTGAGCACAAGCAAAAGGTGCTGCTGCCAACATGGACCATATGTTGCAGATGCACCTTCCTGCACCACCTGACACCCGCTTTCCTATTGGTGTAGCGAGTCAGGCTGTATTCAAAGCTTCCAGCAACCCATGTGCAGCAAAGATGCCTAGGAGAGCTAGAGGAGCATCAGGATTAGAGTCATGCTACCTGGCATCTACACACATCATTTCCCATCGCTGCAATAATCTTTCTAATCAGAACTGATTGCCGGTGCACAGTTCTAGTTTCAAACAGCAACTGCTGTGGCAAAGTTGAATCGCCTTCTTGCCTTTGCTTTTGTTTTCTCAGCATCAGACTGGGGCAGAATCCAAAAACGAAGGTCAAGTCTTTAGCCGTACTCAGCCCCATCCAAGCTATGTCCAAGAAACCCTTCCAACTTTTGTGATTGCAGAGCAGTTGTTAAGGTCTTGGGTTCAGGAGTCAGAGGAGCCCACAGGAAAATCATCAGTCATGTTTTTCTTTTAAAAGTAAGACTTCAGGATGCAGAGAGAGGCTTGAAATGTGACCCAAGTGTTTCTTGGAGCCAGCAGAAACCAAAAGGCACAGGAAAAGCACTCTAAATCCTTTCCTTTCTTATACATACATATACACACACACACATATATATATATGCACATATAGTTCATGCTTTTTGAGGAAACGCCTTTCTTCCACAGGGTCTGTCTGATACTTTTTAAAGGGCCATTGGCAGAAATACTATGAAAAAGACATCTGGAAATTGCTACAGAGGTGACAGTCAGCCGAGGAGAAATGAAGAGGTGGCTGATGGATTATGTCTACTCCCCAGGCTGTATTGAATCCAGGCTCAGTGGTTCCTTGATTCCAACAGTTTCTCACTTCCATGATGAAAACATTTCAGGGTACCATCATTTGCAAGAGACAATTTATTTGTCTTACCAACTGTAAGATACTCAACTAGCTTGGCAAGAGGTTCATAGACGATAGAGCATCCTAGTTGGATCAGATTGGAAGCAGTTGGGTGGATTTGAGGAGGTCTCCTTCATCATAGGGAGTCCAAAGTCACTGGACACACTAGTGGGAACTTTGCCAGGAAAGTCTCACAGCCCTGAGCAGCTCCTGTAGGTGACATTCCTGGGATGTGTGGGCTCTTCCTGGACTCAGACAGAACTGACCTGCTGGGATTTGGGATCTAGGAAATCGCTCTTTTCTAGGACCTATGATGCTCTGTCTTTTGCTTGTTCCCTCATCTCTCCAGCTTTGTCATCCTCATCTATTTTGACTACAAACCACAAGACAGTGACCTCCTCTCATGACCATCAATGCAGCTGTACCAGGAAAGCTTCCTGGGAAACTATGGCTGGTGGTGAAATAAAAAGCATTGCTTATTAAATAGTTATAACCCCTCTCCACTTCCACCTTGTCCTTTGCAGCAGGAGTGGCCCTCGAGTACCTTTGTGCCACAAGTAGCATGGTGGGATGCCCCTTGGCTAAAGGGAAGTATGCAAACCTTACTGAGAGGGGGCCAAGAGAAGCCTTGAGCATCCTTGTTGTCACCCTGCAGCTTTGAGGAACCCTGCCAGGGTTTGCTGTGGAGAATCTGGGATGTGTGCAGGCACCCTGGGGATTTCAGAACGTGTCTTTCAGGTGAGCCCTCTTCATCTCCATAGTATGACTTCCCCAGCATTGCAATCTGCTGGTGACCTACCAAGGTCAGTAAACCATAACCTTTTTCCCTGTGCTGCCAATTTAGCTGCACCATGACGCTTCTTGGTGAACCACAGCTAGGTGGAGAAATGATAATGATGCAAAGCGCTAGATAAACCCCATTTTTTTCAATAATTATAACTTTTCTTAATTACATTGACACTTTTCACTGAATATTAAATTAGTTGGAGGTGAGGTGTGTAGGGGGAAATACCCTACGCAGCAAAACCAAAAGCAAAGAGTGGACTGCATGAGCATCCCTTTTGTCATTCATTCAGAAGTGTAATTAAATTAAGTGGGATTGATTGAGTGTCAGACATCTGCAGGAATAATTCCCTAACTTCATTAATGCTTTTGTGCCTGCAGAAGCCTTGGTGGTAATTTCTCTTTAAAGTGGTCCAATGAGATGCAATGAGCTAGTGATGTGATGTGAAAGCAATACATGGGACAGCTGCGCTCCTTGTGCCACAGAGCAGATCCACACTTCAGCAGCACATGGAGCAAGGCAAAACCCACGGGAGGCGGGAGCAGCCATGGGACCACCACAAGTGCCATCCACTAACAAGATACACCAGGCACTGGCCCCAGAGTGGACCACGTGGCTCACGAGGCAGCAGCAACTTCCCATACTGAAGTGTCACAAGAAACATGCCCCATTTGCAAATTGACGTCAAGGAGAGAGTAGGATCCAGGCAGGGGCAGGATCAGAAGCAATCCCATGACATGCTCAATTCTGGAGAAGAATAGAGAAGAAAAAGAAAAAAAARGGAAGATAAACACAAATTAACATACGCTGTTGGACATGGTCTCCAAAGAGATCCTTTCTTCCTGGAAATTACAGAAAAACAGAATTACAGATGAGCTATTATGCTGTCAATGAAAATGTATTGAGAATTTGCGGAGTCCTCTTGAGAGATGAGCGTAGATAAGGAGGAAGTTGTGGGGTCCCACAGATAAGGGGGAAACCTGGGAAATTAAGATGTTGGATCTGTCAGTGCACAAGGAACACTGAGGAAAACATTAGCAGTGAGGAGAAAACTAGGCTGGAGAAAGGGATTTGAGATTAAAAGCTGTAAACAACAAAACATGTCATTCAATGAAATCTGTACCACAATCCAGTAAAGAGGAGCTGAAGAAGTTTCAGTAGGAGCAGATTCAAAGCAGTTCTTTGGCTTTTAGCTTAAACAAATAAACAACAACAAAGAAAAAAAACCCCCACACTGAACAAGCCAATAAATCCTACATTTCAGCAAAGTAAAAGCTAAACTATTGGAACAACCTTTTAAAGAAAGAGTTAATTCTCTGTTCAATCAACTGCAGGGCAGCTGAAGATCACAATTAAGGGAGAAAAACTTTTTTTTTTCCTTTTGACAAGAGGAATGATTATGGCCATATATGACAGGCTTAGGCAAGCATCTTGTAGGAAACGATGAAGCGTTAGACATTATTGGGCCCTGGTCAAGCCCTTCGCATGGCTTTCCTTCAGGATGAGCAATAACTAGCGACAATCCAATTACTCTGTTTCTTTCAAGGGTTTTTTTTTGCATCCATAGCGTGGTCACTGCATGCCACCTGGGACCCACACGCTAATAGTCTCTCAGGCACTGTCCCCTAGCACTGCTCGCCGAAGGATCTTGTGAGCAAATATTGATTCCCCCACAACATTTGAAATATATTCTTAGCAGAAGGCAGCTATCTACACCTGGGGAAATATTTCAGGAGTTAAAGCAGCAGCGTGCAGCAGAGTTCCTGTCTCTGCCAGGATGACTATGACATAATATCCCTACAGATAAGCTGACATCAATTTATTCCCAGTTCCAATCTGATGCTTAAAATTCTTCTCTCAAATGTTTAGGAATTTCCTTTCAGTTTCCAGCCTACCTTTATCCATGACAAGCATATAGCTTAAAAAAGAGATACAGAAGCATAGGTGCATCTGAGGGTGARTTACAGAAAATCTGCACTCTGCCTCAGTTCTTCTGTCTCAAGTAGCAGTGACCTCATCAAAAGAATGACCAGCTTAGTCTGAGCTCTCTGCTTGGGTACAGGGATGTTCTGACTCATTCACACGTACTTCCAGGTCTCTAATTATATATTCTCTCAAAAGCTTTTCCAAAGTCTTTGATGCCTTTAAGGTCATGTTTAAAGGTCTATGGTTCTCCAGGGCGCTCTTCTGCCTTCCTCCTTTTTAATTTTAAGTAGCATTTCTCCTATTCTCTAGGCAAGTCTAATGAATCTAAGAGATTGGTTAGAAATCTCTGCTTCTGAGTTGGTAGTTTCACACACGAGATGTTCAGGCTTTGCAGAGTTAATCCAGTCACCCTTCACCTTTAGTAAGTGTCCATCCAACTCCCAAACCGTGGTTCCCAACTCCCGGCAGGATCATTTTATTCCCCTTCATTCATTGCCGTTTAAAACTCTTATGCCTTAGCAAAGCACCAGCATCAGCTTAATGAAAAACTGAGAAAAAAATATCAGGCCACATCAAATCAGCATTCTCCCCTGAAAAGCAGCCCTCTGCCTTCTTATTCTTCCGCTTGGAAAAGGACCAGTCTTGACCCTCTGGCATCATTATTTTTGGCAAAGTTTAACCCAGTATGACTCCTGGCAATCCTCACTGTGTCTCTGCACTTCCAGATATGCCAGCCATGGTCTTGCCAAAAAAATTTCTTTTTCCTTATAGTGTCTGTGTTTATTCCTAGCATTTGTCTCCAGAKAGCCAACAATATTCTCCCCTAATCCATTTTTCCTTTGATTGGGATGTGAATTCCAAAACATAGTTTCCTGTTCCCATGGTGAAACAATTCAGGATTGTTATTTCTTCTGGTCCACTTTTTAAACTTTTTTTAAGATATTATATATCYTTTTTATTTTTTTTCATTCTCTCCCCAAATGGAGGTGAAGTGACTTCTTCTCATTCTGATCTCTGAGAGAAACGGCCACAGTCCATATTTCACTTTAATTCCAGAGTTTGCAACACAGTGCTTATTTACAGTCTCCTGATTACATCTTAATATGTAAAGCAATAATCAAGTAGGTATTAAAGATTTGTGAAAGGACACATTAATAATGTTCCACTCAATTCCGTCCCTCTAATTAAAGATTTTTTTCACCATTAGTCTCTGTCATTTAGGAGCCAATCTGAAATGATATTTGTCCTTTAGTTTTTACATTCACTTAAATAACAATTTTAATTCCTTCTTAAATTAAAAATCACTTTGCTTTCTGGCTGTCCATTTAAGTTAGAAGCCCAAAGTTAAGCCTGAAGGTTCTTGTTTATTTTCTTTTTCTCCAGCAATGTCACTCATGATAATTTCATAAAATGACTTTAAATGTTTTGGGCTGCTGAGTAGTTGCAAGAATGGTAAGCTAATTACTTCAAAATTATAAGGAACATTTATTTTAAAGTTCCTAATTGAATACATTGCCCTGAACAGCTTCTTGGAAGCACAAGAATGATTTACTTTTAATTTACTAGATCATATACAACAGAGCGTGCATGGAGTTTTGCATGTGATGACAGCAACCAATGAGGGTAAGTCAGGGTTTCCGTATGAATTTTCTGTTTGCCATTGAAATTATGGCGAATAGTTTCTAGTGAATTGCAGTGGTGGTCTGGCATTTTTACACCTGTTAGCACTTAGGCTTCAGTGATATGTTTTTGGCCGAGGAAATTGATGGCATATCAGGAATTCAATGGTGCATTTTTGGAGAAATTGGTTAAAATCGTGAATAAAAATAACAAAGATAAATGAATAAAGTTTAGGATACCCCTTCTGTGAACAGGCTTGTTCTGGAAAGAGGTAAGTTCCCTGCCAGAGGAACTTCGTATTTATATCTCCCATTTTGAGCTGGTCACCTCTACCTAAGGCGATTGCTAATTTCAACCTGATATAAAATCTCTACAGGTACCAAAATAGAGCAACCCTTTTCTCCACTATTATTCTTTCCTGCTTGTTCTAGTGGGAAATAAAAAGATGAAATAAAATAAAATAACAAAATCATAGCTCTGTTTATAAGTTTGGCTGCTGTCTTAGATATACGTTACCATCATAACCTTATTACAGCCATCTTCATAATCTTATCAAGGTTGTCAGCATAACTTTGGTAACATTGCAGCTGTAGCTGAAATTACAATAAACCCATTGTTAGAATTTTCCTTTCCACTCACACTTTAATGGAGTAAACAGCTGATGTGGCATGTCACTATTACAAAATAAAGGCCAGATCCAATGTAAGAAAAGTAGGAGACTCAATAGTGGCTGGGACTATAGGGTGTAAAAAACCCAATACGGGTTTTTTATGAGGCCAGGGGTCTGCCCAGGAAGTGCAGCAAGTAGGTGGATGAGATATTGAGCAACCCACATTGTTCACACTAATGCTTGGTGCTTTATCAATGCTTTCCTCCCCTAGATATTTAAAACTCACTTTAAAGGTTATGATGATAGCACAGATAAAGTAAAGTCTCATATAACATTTTTTTCCTAGTTAAAACAGATTTCCAGAGTGTCAGATATAATTTCTGGATAGGCTGTGATTTAATTCTCTCTAGCTGCAGGGCCTCAGTCTATAGGTTATGGCAGGCTCCACATTAAGGAAAATGTAATTAAAAGTGTAGTATCTCCAGTGAATCAGAACTGTGAATCTGCCCCAAATTGCTTTCTTTTTTATCCCTTGCTATCTTTAGAGTCCCTACCAGGAGCTCCCTTCAGGGCAAAGTAGCTACTGGGCCCCAGGTTTGAGGCGCTGGAGTATGAGGTCCCACACGACTGGATGCTCCAGATGTGTGCCTAGCAAGAAGCCAAGCAAAACATGAGGCTGCCAGCGACAGTGCTACGTCAGAGTGCTTAAAAGTGCCCAACTGGTGCATGGGTCCCACCATGGCTTTGTTTCCTCACCGCTGACTGAATATGATCTGCTGGTAACAGCAACCCTAACCATAAGCAAAGCCAGAGATCTGAGGCATCCTGCTGGACAACTCCATCTTGAAAATCATCTCCAAACTGGACTTTTGCTCCAAGCTATTACACATGGCCTTTTGCAGCATAAATAAAACACGCAGTAAAAGCTCAAAATAGAAGCCAAGGAACAGAGGATGGTCCTCTTTTGAAGGGGTGGGTCCAATATCTCAAAGCATAGCATTTGTCCTGAATGGAAATCTTCTAGCCAAGATCAACATGAGCACCCATGACCCCCTTGCCTATATTTCTAGGTGAGAGAGTTATTACAGTTGCCTAACCTAATATCTGGTGCAGCACGAGCCAGACAGCTTAGCAATTTCTTCCATGAGCCCTTAGTGTCTTGTCTTTTCCATAAGGCATTTCGCCAAGTGCTCAGCCATTTGAAGCAGGGGTAGAAACACTGACACCATGAGTGTGAGCAATTTCTGTTCTGCTGCATTCTCCCCCTTAGAATTATAGCTACTCTTTTTTTTTTTTTTTTTGGACCAAGTCACTTTTCTTTTTTTTTTTTTTTTCTGTGCATAATCTCTCTTTTCCATTCACTTTTTCTTCTTTTTTCCTCATGCCCCCTTAATTTTTGGGGTTTCCATTGAAACAAGAGATTTCACTCACTTTCTTCACAAATGCCCAGTATTGCAAGGTACCATATGCATTAATTTGTCAGCTGTAATTAAATTGAGGCTAACAGTGTAATAGTTGCCATTGCCTTTTCCCCAGCACTGCCTCTAAGGCAGGCATTCTGGCCTAATTGCTTCAAAAACTAGATAGACGTGAACCAAGCAGGAGAAGCAGAAGACAAAACCTGATATAATTTTGGTGTTTTTTTTTTTTTTTTTTTTTTT